>CM068957.1:88411771-88426178 GCA_035128595.1 Eptatretus atami | reverse complement strand
GTGAAAGACTGTGACGCAACCCGTTCATTCAAGTTGTGTAAGTGGAGCACACAGCAGGTTCAGTCCCTTTACCTTTTTAGACGGACCTCATATATATATATATATATACAGTGGGGAGAACAAGTATTTGATACACTGCCGATTTTGCAGCGCTTTTCCACTTACAAAGCACGTAGAGGTCTGTAATTTTTATCATAGTACACTTCAACTGTGAAAGACGGAATCTAAACAAAAAATCCTGAAAATCACATTGTATGATTTTTAAATAATTAATTTCCATTTTATTGCATGAAATAAGTATTTGATACATCAGAAAACAGAACTTAATATTTGGTACAGAAACCTTTGTTTGCAATTACAGAGATCAGACGTTTCTGTAGTTCTTAACCAGGTTTGCACAGACTGCAGCAGGGATTTTGGCCCACTCCTCCATACAGATCTTCTCCAGTTCCTTCAGGTTTCGGGCTGTCGCTGGGCAACACAGACTTTCAGCTCCCTCCAAGATTTTCTATTGGGTTCAGGTCTGGAGACTGGCTAGGCCACTCCGGACTTGAGATGCTCTTACGGAGCCACTCCTTAGTTGCCCTGGCTGTGTGTTTCGGGTCGTTGTCATGCTGGAAGACCAGCCACGCCCCATCTTCAATGCTCTTGTTGAGGGAAGGAGGTTGTTGGCCAAGATCTCGCGATACATGGCCCATCCATCCTCCCCTCAATACGGTGCAGTCGTCCTGTCCCCTTTGCAGAAAAGCATCCCCAAAGAATGATGTTTCCACCTCCATGCTTCATGGTTGGGATGGTGTTCTTGGGGTTGTACTCATCCTTCTTCTTCCTCCAAACACGACGAGTGGAGTTTAAACCAAAAAGCTCTATTTTGGTCTCATCAGACCACATGACCTCTCCCATTCCTGCTCTGGATCATTCAGATGGTCATTGGCAAACTTCAGACGGGCCTGGACATGCGCTGGCTTGAGCAGAGGGACCTTGCGTGCGCTGCAGGATTTTAATCCATGACGGCGTAGTGTGTTACTTATGGTTTTCTTTATACTGTGGTCCCAGCTCTCTTCAGGTCATTGACCAGGTCCTGCCGTGTAGTTCTGGGCTGATCCCTCACCTTTCTCATGATCATTGAGGCTCCACGAGGTGAGATCTTGCATGGAGCTCCAGACCGAGGGAGATTGACTGTTATCTTGAACTTCTTCCATTTTCTAATAATTGCGCCAACAGTTGTTGCCTTCTCACCAAGCTGCTTGCCTATTGTCCTGTAGCCCATCCCAGCCTTGTGCAAGTCTACAATTTTGTCCCTGATGTCCTTAGACAGCTCTCTCGTCTTGCCCATTGTGGAGAGGTTGGAGTCTGATTGATTGAGTGTGGACAGGTGTCTTTTATGCAGATAACGAGTTCAAACAGGTGCAGTTAATACAGGTAATGAGTGGAGAATGGGAGGGCTTCTAAAGACAAACTTAACGAGGTCTCGCTGCACGAGCGGACAATTCTTACTGGTTGGTAGGTGATCAAATACTTATTTCATGCAATAAAATGCAAATTAATTATTTAAAATTATTCCCACCCTAACACTCAACTCTCTCACCCTAAGGGTAATGGACGGGCTTCAAAGTGGTGGTCTTTGTGTCGACTTGGATGTAGATTGTACAACTTGATGCAAAGACATCTTCAGCAGGAGGATGCTGCATGGAAGTTGCTTTAGGTTCAATGATTCCCTATGGCCTGAATTGGCTAATATCCTCTGCAAACCTGATACCATGGGACTTTTTAAATACAAAAGATAGGACACTGCCCACTCCCAAAAATATACGAAAAGCTTATCCAAACTTGTCACGACGTTTATTGTACTTCTGTACTTTCTATCCATACTACACACTAAGCAGCCCCCCTGTGATTATAGCATTTATATATATTTTATATTTTTTTGTTTCAGTATAATTTCCATCAACATTTCGATTATTTTGTAATCTGATCTGTTTCATTTTATCACTTTTCACCAAGTGGTGCTTGACAATATGAGCTGCTGGAAAATGGCAAGGCCATCGCAGACTGTCACAATCCTGTAAGTGTAAGACCTATCATTCCTGTAAGACCTATCCTCACATGATGCACCTTTCATCACATATCATCTGATGATGCACACACATATCAAGACGTGATGCACATATTTTTTAATCCTGTAAGACCGATCATCATGTGATGCACAAATGCCAGACCAACTAAGCCCACAAAACATCCATGCTTGTACTGTTTCATTCGACCCCCTAATCATTGGCTGATTAGATGCAAGGTTCTCATTGACTGAAAAACTACAGCGTGCTGTTCATGAATCTATCATCAAGACATGCTGCCACCAAGGTCAGCCAGATGCATCAGTGTCGAGCTGCCATTATTATGCTTCGAGACTGTTGAGGTTGCTTTAAAATAACACAATAATGGCATCAAATTGGTCATCTATTTCAGACTTGCATGATTTCAGTGAAGAGCTGTCAGGATGGCGTAGAGGTATGGACACTCGCTTCTAAGCTGTATAGCTTGGTTTTCGATCTCGGCTCGGCTATAAACTATCATCCTGGTGTTTCACAGTCAGGGTGATTCATCAGTGTGTGTGCCGTCTCTCCGATAGATATTAAACTTGGAGTCCCGTCTGCCGGCACGAGTTGGTGGGTGTTCAGGATCCCATGATGTAAGTCGCTTCGAGTCGGTGAGCTATCGCCGGCACCCTGGCCAACTTCCATATTCCTAACTACTTCGTCGAATGTCGGGCCTGGCCAGCTGGTTCGTGAAAAACTTAGGCCAAAAACCTCCCCCGACCAACTCCACAAGAACTTGAGAATAATTGTGGTTGTTCAAAGAAGAAGAAGAATAAGATGATGGTTTCAGTGATGATCGGCAGTCCCTATGTTGGTAACCTGACGAAAACGTTATAATGTTGATCTCAAGCTAACACCAGTATCAACCCCTGGATGAACATAACCATGAAACACATTGATTAAAACAGGATTAAATGCAGCATAATTCCTGATGATAACGTCATGCGGTTAGTTGGTCTGACATTTGTGCATCACGTGATGGCAGGTCTTGCAAGATTAAAGAACAGGTGGATCACGTGATGATATGTGTGTGCATCATCGGATGATATGTGTGGGCAAATATGATGATACGTGATGATAATGCGAATCACAGACTTACTACCAAAGTGCCATTCAAATCGGTGAATCAAGCCAGGCATTTCCCACATCTGTGAGCATTCTGTGATTTCTGCTTTATTCATTGTGTCCTTTCTTCAATGGTCATGTTGAAGGTTATTATTTTTGAGTAATATAAATTAAAAATATAATTGGAGCAGCATGTTAAAAAGGTGACGTTTGCAGGTAGGTCATTTGTTGTGTTCATGTTCCTTGAATGACACGAGGACAATATTGTAAGGCAGTAATATAATTCATTTTAATCTATAATTTATTATTCCAAGATACTAGCCCAAAAGCTGATTGTAGATTTTTATATCTTCAAAAAAAATACACTTTCAGTTTGCGGTCTTTCATGGTCAGACCGGACTGAGTGTAAATATTACGAAGGATTTTGAATGTCTATCCTCACTCTGCATGAAATGCTAGCAGAAAAGACAGCCAACCTAAAGACCCCTCCAAAAGGAAGACCCTCGATGATGAAATTTGCGTTTGGACAGCTTTCACTTTGGCAACCAAGGAAGTTCACTTGTCTACACGCTCTATTGGTTTGTGTAATCGGTTGAGCGATTTGCCCACTGCCCAGCTCCCAAGTTGGAGGTCCAGTGCATTTGATTTGTACATGGGGAGCATCAAGGTTATTGGACTAATTTGTCTCGTCCACCAACATCAGATTGGCCTACCTCTATACAAGCTCTGCATTTTGCATGCGAGACTGCCAATATCCGATCGAGTATCAATCCGTGAAAATTGTACTGTCAAGGGTTAGAAAGTTTGTCAATGGTATAATCTGAAATAATTGTGTAAATTTGCAATAATGCCAGTATACAAATGATCACAAAATAGTTCACGTTGGCAGAAATGGCGTTAATAACGTGATATCACCATTATCCCAAAAACAAGCTTGGAGACTTCTCATCGTCGGCCAAATCAAATGATCCAGCTTCACTGTGGGATGTAATGCCATTGTCTGAACAAGGCCATTTCCAGTGGATGAAGAGACTGGCTGGTTTAGCATGCCATGCAACCCCAAGCTTGCCAAGATAGGAAAGTGCCGAGCATGTTCAAGACAATGTCGATGGTGTGAATGATAAAAAAAATGAAACTGGGACCTTTGTTGGTGAGCCACTGGGATGACTACAGGTGTCATCATCTCACCCGCTGTATCTGACATAGCATGTTGCCAAATGATGTTGAACACCAGGCCTGGCCAGCCATTTCTTGAAAGACTTTCACTAAGTGTATTTGCTCTGTAAGTTGGTGACTCCCACTTCACTTAAGAATGGCAGAAGGAGAAACTGCTCTTGGGCCATTCCGATTGGATTGCATGTCTTCAAAGCCCCACTTAATATTTTGCAGCGCTATACTACGCGTTTGAACCTAATATTTTTCAATGCCCCTTCTTACAACATTTCCCTAGTGTTTAGGTAAAGGTTGTTCATCATTTATCTTTGAAAACATTCCCATGGAGCACAATTCTTACCAATGGCTTTGAAGTACAGGTGTAATTTGCACCCACTAGCTTGGTGCCCAAATGACTGACAAAACCCATCACCATAGCTTCCCAGAAGTGTCGATGCTTTATCTTGCCTGATAACGACCAAGCTTCCACTTAACTTGTTTTTGGATCCCAAAAAGGTGTGTTTGTTCTTTAAAAAAAAAAATTTTTTTTTAAGTTTTTTTTTACAGTGAGCGATATCTTTATCTCTTTCATATAATTTTGGAAAAATAGGATTGGAAATAAAGTATCGATGAAAATTTTGTCTTGTTTGTTTATGTATGACTGACTAGCTGTTGTGTAAGACCTGGTGTTGCCTGTTGCTGTTGAATCATGTTGGCATTTTGAAGAAATCTAATTTTGATTGACTTCTATTTTTTGTGAGGGCCCAAAACACTACCCGACACCCACTAAGGAATGAGGTCGGGTATCATTAGAGTTGTAATTTTTTTTTCAAAAACAAGTTTATAACTTTTCAAAAAAAATATTTTTGCCTGAAACACTCCCCAGTACTCACCGACGAACCTCTGAATGTTTGACGAAGATCCGTTTGGCCATCTTTGAGAAAAATGACAAAACACAGACGGAATCTTAAAGTATAGATTATGAACAATTTTGTTTCATTTTCATCTTGTTGGTTGTGATCTTGAGCGCGTAGCAGAAGAATGAATGGCATCCTCGCAGGGCTTCACCTTCTCTTTACTTGGATTGTGTTTTTTCGGGTAAAGTTGTTGTTTTGACTGAATTAATGCAATACTGATTTAATTATGTTTTAGTCCCCCACTCACACAGTTTTTCTTGGAATGTGGAGCCCTTGTTCGAACGGACAAAAAACCAGCTCTTTGCAAAAGCTACCAGAAACTAGTGTCGGAAATGTGGCATAAGAAAAGGTAAGGTGTTATTTTAAATTTTTTTTGCATTTGGTTTACCTCGATGCTGATCTTGATATTAACCGTCGACTTCAGTGACAATTTGTAATCAACCATGTCATTTATTTACATAAAAGATTGCTTTATTTGGGTACCAAGCCTTTCAGGCTGGGTAACCTATTGTTTTTCTTCTGTTTATTCTTATTTTTTTCCCTCCGGCAATTTTTGGGTTTATTCCCTTTTAAATTAATTTTCTCGGAAACCGTTAGTCCGATTGACGTGAAATTTTCACCATAGTGTGTGTTTTTTTCGTATAATTTTTAAGTGATAATTATGACGTCATAGGTCACGTGGTACGGGCGCCATCCTTGAAAAACCGAAAAAACTTTGGACGTCTTCTTCTCTGGAACTGCTCCCTGGAAAATAATTGAAACATGGCTCATTGTCAAGATCTCAAAGGGTACAAGTGGTGTTAACAGTGACGTCATCGGTGAAGTGGTATCCCGGTGAAAATTTTACACGTATAACGCTGCATCCGAAAAATTTGAAATTTTTGAGTGTCATCTATGCAACAACTTACTGGAGAAAAAAGAAGTTTGCGACGTCATACGTCACATGGTTTGGCAGCCATATTGTTTTTGTTGTTTTTTTTAAAATTTAAGAAATCTTTTTCTCCGAAACTGATGAACAGATTGAGGTGAAACTTTACAGGTATGACTGCCTATCCATGATGAAGAAAAAGTTCCATTGCTTTTTTAACGTAGGCCATATGGCTTGGTGGCCACATTGGATTTACCCTAAAACCTCTAAAAACCTTCTCCAGAACGGCTGGACAGATCGAGGTGAAACTTGCATACACACCTTCCCCAAGACTTGGGGAATATGAGATATATTTGCATTAGATGTATAGATCCCCAAAATATGTATTTGCTTTCTTCTCCGAAACTACACACACAATTTCAATGAAACTTGACCACAACCTTCATCACCCGTGATGTAACAAAATTTGCTCACACTATTTTTTTTTTTAAATCCGGGCCAAAGGGAATTTGCGGGAGGGGGGGGTGGGGTTGCCCCCCAAAATAGGTATTTGCTATAACATTGGTTCTTTGGTACATTTTGCTGATTCCGTCCCACGTTGACTTCCTCCTCAGTATCATTATTCTACCAGGTGAGCGCCCAGGAGTATTGCCCCTATTTTAAGATGTAATTTTGTGTTGTTAGGCAAGTTGTTGATGATCGAACTGATTCCGAAAAACATTACTACATGATAAGTAATAGATGGTGTTAGCAATGTTGGTTGCTTATTACAAGAGACTGCTTACATCTCAGAAAGCACCCCAATTTCTGGTGAAGACCTTTTACCACTATACTTCCAGAAGCACATCCAATGAGACTTGATTAGCCAGAGTGAAAAATCCTTCCAACTTGCAATCACACAAAACTCTGCTCTCAGAGCTTCGTATTTACCTGGAACTAACCATTCCGTGTGAGTGTACCTTTGGAGTGTCATGGTGATCCAACAGATGAAAAAATATGTGAGAAAGTAAGGCAGGTAAGACAAGATTCATCCACGGTGATCACCAAAGATCTTAAAAAGACCAATGGCATATCGCATTCACAACCGCCACATACCACTTCCCTGTTTCTTAAAGCGTGAAATGTTATTCACAAGTGCACGTATATCAGCAACTCTCTGCTATTAGTAAGTTTCTACACAATTGAAACGGCTTAATTAGCAGGGTACCGGTCTCCGTCTACGACGGGTTTGAAGATGTCTCACCTCAAATGAGCAATTTTTGGGAGTGTGTATTGGTAGAAACGGGAATTCAATGTAAAGTGATGATGTGGACCGTGACACACTGTACATGTTTACCTTGGGAGACAATGGCGGTCCACTCAGAAGAACTATCGTTGGTGATTAAAATTGGCAAATACACTGCCATTTCATATCAGATCGTTTATATAGTATTATGCACAGCTTCGACATTTTGACATCGACGTGACATCGGCAATGTAAGTGTTTGTAAAGGTTAAGATGATCTGATTACCTCCACAAAATTGTGTGATAATGCCCCCAACTCAGTTTTAAAGTATAATAAGATTGTAGCAACGTGACAAGATAATGATGGATCCTCCCCACCCCAAGTTACTAGTGATTTGTGTTTCTTTTCAATCGATGCATGCTAATATGATTGCGTGTTAATAAAATGGGTGTTTTGAAACCAGACCGCATCTCTGCTTATTTGAATAGCTTGTAGGTTTCTGAAACTGGGGAGAGGTTGTATGCAAAATGAGTGTAATGTATATTTTGTGCTTCATTGTCCTCGCTCCATTCATTCACAAGAGCTCTGTCGCTTATTTGTGCAAGCAGTTTAATTCATACTGGAAAATAGGTGTTTTTTTTTTTTGTATATAGAGTCAAGGCTCGTGGAAGAGTGAGAACACATCCTGCTTCTACTCTCCCAACAATGGATGGAAGCCCTGACTGTCAGACATAAGATCAGGGCCGTCTCTCTGAACACATATCGAGCATTTGATATAGTCTGGCATCCCGCCTTGATCTCCAAACTCTCTGCTTATGTTGTCCAAGGAAACCTCTCATGGCTCATTGACTTCCTCCACTCTCATAATCAGCATGTTGCTCCTAACAGGATTCTCTCATCTCATCTCCCTGTCAAGGCCCAGTCTTGTTCTTCATCTTCATCAATAATCTTTCTGATTCACTGAAAAATCTTGCTTACCTCTTTGGTGATAATTCCACCCTTTGACTTGTCTTTTCTCATCTTTCTGACAGGAATGCATCAGCCTCTTCCCTTTCTGCAGACCTTGGTTGAATCAGGAGCTGGTCTAACACTTGCAATATATCTTTCAACCCTGACAAATCCTGCACACTCACCCTGTCTCTCCAAAAGGACCATGTAGAAACCCCTCCCATCTACTTCCTAAACAAACCACTTCAAGATGTTCAGTCACTCAAGCTTTTGGGCCTCTTCATCAGCCATGATCTTTCTTGAGCAGACCATATTTCCAAGATATCATCCAAAGACAGCCCCGGCTGGGTATCTTTCATCGTGCAAGGTCTTTACTTGGCCAATCTGAACTTTTGACAACCTATAAGGCTTTCATTCGCAGCTTGATGGAGTACTGCTCTCTTTGGGCCGGCACCCCTGCATCACACCTTGCACTTATTGATATGGAAAGCAAGGCCCTCAAAATAATTAGGATCTTCCATGACGAAAATGAGTGTCTGCACCTGTTACTCTTGCGTTGCAGACAGGTTGATGGTCTCTCTGTGTTCAATGGCCTTCTTTTTGGTCTTGCACCCTCTGCCCTCTTTTTGGCTCTGTTCCTCCCAGGTATTTGCAGGGCATACATGCTCTGCCAGTAACCCTCTCCTTGTTAAACTCCCAAAATCCAGGCTAACTGCTCACCTACATTCATTTCTTCCTCTATTCTCTCATCTGTGGAAACAACTTCCGATATGTTCAGCCCCATTCTTTCATCTCGGGCTTCAAGATAACTGTTCACCATGACCTCAGGTCACCCCCCATCCATACTCATGATTTTTTTTCACCCCAGATGACCGCATTTCTAAGCACTCCCTTTTCCAGGTTATTGTGATCCCCCCCCCCCCCCACCTCTTTATGTTTATTACCTCCGCCACCGAAGGTGAAGGAGGTTATGTTTTCACCCCTTTCTGTCTTGTTTGTTCGTGTGTGGGATATCTCAAAAAGTTGTGGACGGATCCGGATGAAATTTTGTGGACTGGTTGGGTGTGTAACAAGGACGAATTGCTTCGATTTTGGTGAAGATCTGGATCTGGATATGAGAATTATTTAATTTTTAAAGTAATTCTTCACCATTGAGAGATGGGGCCAAAAACGATATATGGCATGATATTTCAAAAATATATTAGGCCCGATATGTTCTTGTGAATCGGGCATTACGTGGCGGAGGTATGCGCTATACCGAGTGCCCTTCTAGTTAGTTGTGTGTTGGTTTGTTCCTTATGTATTTCATTCCTGCTTTTCCCTTCCTCTCTTTCCTGTGTTTCATTCAGCTTGTGTGCAGCTTGTTCACTCCCATTGTTCACCTAACAGCTCCCCTTGCCCTTGATCTCACTTCTGCTGTTGGTGTTTTCTCCTTTCCATGTTGTTCCCTTCCATTCTGCATTAGCTCTACTATGAGCCTCCATCAGGTGTAAAAAAACAAACAAACTTATCATGGAAGGAGAGGGGATGAAAACAGATTTACCAATTAGGGAGAGGAAACAACAATGAACACAAATGTGGACAACAACTGATGGCAACTGACAAATCGGGAACATACCTCGCCTTGGAAGTATGTCACTCTGAGAAGAGGGGAGAAGAAAAGCTGCCACTGCTGGGAACTGAAGCATTGGAGTGATGCATTTCATCAATGGCGATTGTATTTTGTTTTTACTCATGGTCTTTGATCATGTCCACCATTTTTTTCGTTTTAGGGAGTAAATTATCATTGCCTTTTATTAGTTTGGACTTGATGTATTAAGTCATTATTTCAAGCTCCAGTTCAAAGATTAGAACAGGTGAGACAGTTTGATTTGAATCTGGTGCTGCAAACACCTAATATATTTATTTTGTAGTCTGCCTTCATGGGGCAGAAAGATAAACATTCAAACTCACTCATTTATGTGGAACAAAAGTCTGATGTGACTAAGTAATTTGATTTGCTGTTGATTTCTAAAGCAAAATGTATTTACAGGCCAAGCTACCTGGTACCCACTTCACTGGCACACAGCATCAAGCTTGTGAACCCAATGTTTCGTGGCTATTCCCAACAGGTGTGATTATAATCTCTCTCTCTCTCTCTCTCTCTCTCTCTCTCTCTCTCTCTCTCTCTCAGCCTCGACTATTGTTAAAATAAGCATGATAATTTTCATACATTTACATACTTTGTGAAGGATTTTTACATATTTCGCATTAATCTGAATTTTTTTTTTTTTCTGGGAGGCATTCTGTCTCCGCGAATGTCTTGCGGGTCAGACGCCAGGATAGATGGGAACACTGAAATCACCAGATCAACCTCACAAGTACCAATTACTTGATCGCTACCCATTTGCCTGTCCCTTCACCTCAGCTTTACACGAGTCATCTTATTACTCTGGTTGCAGAGGGTGCAAGGTTCCTAGATGGCAGACTGGTGGCCATTTTGTTACTTTAAAGTGTCCCCAACCATTTTTGGGACATGCATGGTCCGATTTTGTTCAAACTTGGCAAATGTTCACAAATGTCACAAATGTTCCTGTATGTCACATGACCACTCAAGTCTGTTGCGCTAGCCCTTTAACTGCTACAATAAAATTACTCAAACCATGGTGGCTATGACATGGTTATATAATATATTGTGCAATAAGGATTATGAATGCTTGATGCATGAGAACCTCAAGCAAGGAAGGTGAACATCTGGAGGAAAAGCTATAAGCTATGGGTTGAGAATTATAAAGTGAGATCGCATTGCCTGATTCACTGACTGTTTGGACACAGCTGAGGTCGTGGACCTACTGATGTGGAACCACGGCTGTGGTTCTGAACTCTATGTTTTGAGCAGAAAGGCTCGAAATCTCAATGAGAAATGGAGGATGATTTAGCCAGTTAAAATCAGCTGTCATTCACTTATAACTTACTGTAGTTCTGCCTTTAAGTTTACCAATATTTTGATGTTTACTCTTATTATGGGGTTGACATATAAGGTGTTTCAGTATTAATATAATTTATAACATCCTTTAAGTGTTGATTTAATGCCCTAGAGATAGCTGTTATTGTTCAATAAATGATTAGTGTTACGATTAGGTAGCTTTATGGAAAAAAAATGTGTGTGCTTGCGTGTATGTATATGTGTACGTGTGTTATGATTATACATGGTGATTATATCGATCACATTTCCTGATATTCATATGCTTGCCAGTGTCTTATCAAAAGTTCTTCTCCATCATTGATTGCAATGCTATATCTCTGAAATGGCTCATTCAATCTTCATGAAATCTGCATGGATTATTCAATTCAATTTTGTTTACAATACAGTAACACAATTGTCTTCGTTGACAAGAAAGGTCGAGGTTCAATGCACCAAAAATGTTCCATAATCTGCATTTCCGCAGCAGATAATAAATCTGCAAATGCTAACAGATATGATTATACTTAACTTGTGCAGTAAAACGTCATAAACTAGAACGTCACTCGGTAGAGAGCATACCTCCGTCAGGCTGAATAATTTACATTTTGTATCCTACTGATAGGCTGGATCTGCATCCGCACCTGAACCAAAATATAATCAGCTTGTTCTTGTTATCTACCCAACTCATCCACCACGTTTTGTCATAACCTGTTTGCAACTTTTTGAAATATCATGCTGTACTGTATATAGTTTTTGGCTATATCTCTCATTTATGAAGAATCACTTCAAAAATTAAAAAAAAATTCTCGTATCTTGGAGTTCTGAATTAATTTGTCAGATCTTCACCAAAATCTAATTAATTTGTCTTTGTCACACACCCAAACTGTCCACCAAGTTTTGGCCGAATCCATCCAAAAGTTTTTGAGGTATTCTGCTCACAGCCAAACAGATAGACAAGGCGTGAAAACATAACCTCCATTTACCTTCAGTGGCGGAGATAACAATTGTCATTCTTTCTTTTGAAAGTGATAAAGTTTCAGGTTTGAGTGCACATTTTACCGTTTAATTTTTTTCAATGCCCTCTCATACCTCGACATATGGTATAATGCATTGATTTTATGGAATACTTTTGTGACAAGCTTTTCCAGCACTTTGTCATTCCTGTGTTTAGGATGCGCAGGAGTTTCTTCGTTGCCTCATGGATGAATTGCACGAGGAGCTGAAAGAGACCGAGACCAACAGTGAGGGCAATGTGGTTGCCTGCTTTAAAGGGGAAATTTTGGGCCAGGAATCTGTCGACGAACTTGTGCTCTTTGACCCTCGCCGTGCATTTTCTGATGATGAGATAATCTCGTGTGACTCAGGCATCAGTAGTGAGGTTGGTTACACCTACATCTGCACTGAATTGTGGAAATTTAACATTGGGAAACACATAAGTTTCTGTTGGTTCGTGCTCTTGAATAATAATTTGAAGTCCCCAGGTCATCTTTGTGTTTTTAAACTGTCATGACGAAAATGTGTGCACATTGGATGGATATTCTCATGTTGTTTTTATTTGCATGTATTTTTATTAATGCAATATGGTGTTGATTGCAGAGTGATGTTGATTGCAATATTCCCACAGTTGAAAGGCTAAGCTGGGTTCTGTTTCCATTAATTCAAGGCTCTTCTTGTTCCCATAACTATTGCATTTGTTTTTGCTGTCTCTTGTCACCCATGTGTACTTTCATCTGTTGTGACCGTTTTTCGATCCAAAAATGAAGAAATCCATGGATGTGGTTGGATGAAGCTCGCTTGTCATTACTCTCTCCCAGTTTTTCAATGTGGAGATGCTACGTATTTTAAACAGTAATTGAGCTTTGTAATATAATTGGATGCAAATACCTGTGAAGAGTATAGAAACTACAAAGATGCAATTATTTCACCAAGTCTTTTCATCATGGGTGTTTTTACTTTAGTGTCACTGGTCATGATTCCAAAATACTGACACCTCGTGCTGTTTTTTAAAAAACATGCTACTTTTAATTGCACTCGGTAAACCTTCATATCACGGGGTTACGTTCCTGGAAAATGCTGCGATATTCAAAACCGCCATAGTTAAAACCAATTTTCTATGGTAATAAGGGGATTAGGTTCCTGAACTTCGAGAATATGTAGAGGAAGGTCAGCAGTAGCCAAAAATAAACACATCACAATTTAAATAAACATGTAAACTAAACATAAATCGGCCTTACGATGAAGTGTTCTGCTGCGTTGAAGCAGATTAAACGTTCAGAAGCAGTTTCAACTTGGCCCCTTCCCTTCTGCAATGTGTCTAAAGCCCCCACCATTCCTCTTCTATTAATTTCGTCCATCGTTTCCCTTTGTAATCTGTCGATGTGTTTATTTTATAAATCATTTTGCAATTCCGCAAAGCAGGGAATAAATAAAAATAATTGCTTTTTCCCATCATTTTACGCTTTGGCACCATGACTAACGGTGCGTGAGAAACAACAAAAGGCTCATAATGCGAGATGTCCATCATTACTCCACTCAAAAACCACAATTGGTCGAAGATAAGCCCCGCGAAAACCAATTTGGTACATGAAGAGGTTGCCTGCGATTGGTCAAAACTGGCAAAAATGGTTTTACCTGACTGTAAAACCCTTCATTCCGCAAAACACAAAAACGCAAAGAAATCTGAAAACCCACTCTGTGGGAGTACGTCCTATGCAGCTTCCCTTCACAGGGCAACTCACCGGATGACAGGATTGGGGCAAAGCTTTCGGGACCCCCAATCTTTGATGATAGGAGGGAAACCATGGGGTAACATTCTCGGGTCAGGTTGCGGGAGAGTGTGTCGGAGTGGTGCTGAGGTGTCGTCCACCAGACGGCGGTCTCCTTGGTTAACCTGAGGCGGTCCCTTCGGGTGGGTGCCTGGAATGTCCTATCCTAAGAGAGGATGATCACCTGTCTCTGTTATCATCTGAGCTCAAGCGTTTGGACATCAGTATTGCAGCACTCTCTGAGGTTCGGAGACCGGATTGCGGCGAGATCATGGGGGTGTTTACACCTACTATTGGTCTGGTCGCTCTGATGGTTACCATGCCCAAGGAGTTGCTGTCGCTGTGTCCAATAAGCGGACTCCAATGATAATTGAGGTAACACCGGTCAACGAGCTTATTATGAGACTAAGGATTTGTCACTCCTTA
>CM068957.1:88396944-88410356 GCA_035128595.1 Eptatretus atami | reverse complement strand
TTTTTTTCATGAATCATCATCAAAGACATGCTGCCACCAAGGTCAGCCAGATGCATCAGTGTCGAGCTGCCATTATTATGCTTCGAGACTGTTGAGGTTGCTTTAAAATAACACATAATGGCAATCAAATTGGTCATCTATTTCAGACTTGCATGATTTCAGTGAAGAGCTGTCAGGATGGGTAGAGTATGGACACTCGCTTCTAAGCTGTATAGCTTGGTTTTCGATCTCTGGCTCGGCATAAACTATCATCCTGGTGTTTCACAGTCAGGGTGATTCATCAGTGTGTGTGCCGTCTCCCGATAGATATTAAAACTTGAGTCCCGTCTTGCCGGACGAGTTGGTGGTGTTCAGATCCCATGTGTAAGTCGCTTCGAGTCGGTGAGCTATCGCCGCACCCTGGCCAACTTCCATATTCCTAACTACTTTCGAATGTCGGGCCTGGCCAGCTGGCTTCGTGAAAAACTTAGGCAAAAACCTCCCCCGACCAACTCCACAAAACTGAGAATAATTGTGGTTGTTCAAGAAGAAGAAGAATAAGATGATGGTTTCAGGATGATCGGCAGTCCCTATGTGGTAACCTGACGAAAACGTTATAATTGATCTCAAGCTAAACACCAGTATCACCCCTGATGAACATAACCATGAAACACATTGATTAAAACAGATTAAATGCAGCATAATCTCTGATGATAACGTCATGCCGGTTAGTTGGTCTGACATTGTGCATCACGTGATGCAGGTCTTGCAAGATAAAGAACAGGTGATCACGTGAATGATATGTGTGTGCATCATCGGATGATATGTGTGGGCAAATATGATGATACGTGATGATAAGTGCGAATCACAGACTTACTACCAAAGTCCATTCAAATCGGTGAATCAAGCCAGGCATTTCCCACATCTTGAGCATTCTGTGATTCTGCTTTATTCATTGTGTCCTTCTTCAATGTCCATGTTGAAGGTTATTATTTTTGAGTAATATAAATTAAAAAATATAATGAGCAGCATGTTAAAAAGGTGAGTCTTGCAGTAGGTCATTTGTGTTTCATGTTCCTTGAATGACACGAGGACAATATGTAAGGCAGTAAATATAATTCATTTTAATCTATAATTTATTATTCCAAGATACTAGCCCAAAAGCTGATGTAAGATTTTTATATCTTCAAAAAAAATACACTTTCAGTTTGCGGTCTTTATGGGTCAGACCGGACTGAGTGTAAATATTACGATGGATTTTGAACTGTCTCCTCACTCTGCATGAAATGCTCAGCAGAAAAGACACCAACCTAAAGACCCCTCCAAAAGGAAGACCCTCGATGATGAAATTTGCGTTTGGACAGCTTTCACTTTGGCAACCAAGGAATTCACTTGTCTACACGCTTATTGGTTTGTGTAATCGTTGAGCGATTTGCCCACTCCCAGCTCCCAAGTTGGAGGTCCAGTGCATTTGATTTGTACATGGGGAGCATCAAGGTTATTGGACTAATTTGTCTCGTCCACCAACATCATTGCCTACCTCTATACAAGCTCTGCATTTTGCATGCGAGACTGCCAATATCCGATCGAGTATCAATCCGTAAAATTGTACTGTCAAGGGTTAGAAAGTTTGTCAATGGTATAATCTGAAATAAATTGTGTAAATTTGCAATAATGCCAGTATACAAATGATCACAAAATAGTTCACGTTGGCAGAAATGGCGTTAATAACGTGATATCACCATTATCCCAAACAAAAGCTTGGAGACTTCTCATCGTCGCCAAATCAAATGATCAGCTTCACTGTGGGATGTAATGCCATTGTCTGAACAAGGCCATTTCCAGTGGATGAAGAGACTGGCTGGTTTAGCATGCCATGCAACCCAAGCTTCCAAGATAGAAAGTGCCAGCATGTTCAAGACAATGTCGATGTGTGAATGATAAAAAAAATGAAACTGGGACCTTTGTTGGTGAGCCACTGGGTGACTACAGGTGTCATCATCTACCCGCTGTATCTGACATAGCATGTTGCAAATGATGTTGAACACCAGGCCTGGCCAGCCATTTCTTGAAAGACTTTCACTAAGTGTATTTGCTCTGTAAGTTGGTGACTCCCACTTCACTTAAGAATGGCAGAAGGAGAAACTGCTCTTGGCCATTCCATTGGATTGCATGTCTTCAAAGCCCCACTTAATATTTTGCAGCGCTACTACTCGTTTGAACCTAATATTTTTCAATGCCCCTTCTTACAACATTTCCCTAGTGTTTAGGTAAAGGTTGTTCATCATTTATCTTTGAAAACATTCCCATGGAGCACAATTCTTACAATGGCTTTGAAGTACAGGTGTAATTTGCACCCACTAGCTTGGTGCCCAAATGACTGACAAAACCCATCACCATAGCTTCCCAGAAGTGTCGATGCTTTATCTTGCGATAACGACCAAGCTTCCACTTAACTTGTTTTTGGATCCCAAAAAGGTGTGTTTGTTCTTTAAAAAAATTTTTTTTTTAAGTTTTTTACAGTGAGCGATATCTTTATCTCTTTCATATAATTTTGGAAAAATAGGATTGAAATAAAGATCGATGAAAATTTATCTTGTTTGTTTATGTATGACTGACTAGCTGTTGTGTAAGACCTGGTGTTGCCTGTTGCTGTTGAATCATGTTGGCATTTTGAAGAAATCTAATTTGATTGACTTCTATTTTTGTGAGGGCCCAAAACACTACCCGACACCCACTAAGAATGAGGTCGGGTATCATTAGAGTTGAATTTTTTTTCAAAAACAAGTTTATAACTTTTCAAAAAAATTTTTTGCCTGAAACACTCCCCGTACTCACCGACGAACCTCTGAATGTTTGACGAAATCCGTTTGGCCATCTTTGAGAAAATGACAAAACACAGACGGAATCTTAAAGTATAGATATGAACAATTTTGTTTCATTTTCATCTTGTTGGTTGTAATCTTGAGCGCGTAGCAGAAGAATGAATGGCATCCTCGCAGGGCTTCACCTTCTCTTTACTTGAATTGTGTTTTTTCTGGTAAAGTTGTTGTTTAGACTGAATTAATGCAATACTGATTTAATTATGTTTAGTCCCCCACTCACACAGTTTTTCTTGGAATGTGGAGCCCTTGTTCGAACGGACAAAAAACCACTCTTTCAAAAGCTACCAGAAACTAGTGTCGGAAATGTGGCATAAGAAAAATAAGGTTTTTTTGTTTTTTGTTTTTTTTGCATTTGGTTTACCTCGATGCTATCTTGATATTAACCGTCGACTTCGGTGACAATTGTAATCAACCATGACATTTATTTACATAAAAGATTGCTTTATTTGGGTACAAGCCTTTCAGGCTGGGTAACTATTGTTTTCTTCTTTTATCTTATTTTTTTCCCTCCGGCAATTTTTGGGTTTATTCCCTTTTAAATTAATTTTCTCGGAAACCGTTAGTCCGATTGACGTGAAATCACCATAGTGTGTTTTTTTTTCGTATAATTTTTAAGTGATAATTATACGTCATAGGTCACGTGTACGGCGCCATCCTTGAAAACCCGAAAAAAAACTTTGGACGTCTTCTTCTCTGGAACCGCTCCTGGAAAATAATTGAAACATGGCTCATTGTCAAGATCTCAAAGGGTACAAGTGGTGTTAACAGTGACGTCATCGGTGAAGTGGGTATCCCGGTGAAAAATTTACACGTAGAACGCTGCATCCAAAAATTTGAAATTTTTGAGTGTCATCTATGCAACAACTTACTGGAGAAAAAAGAAGTTTGCGACGTCATACGTCACATGGTTTGGCAGCCATATTGTTTTTGTTGTTTTTTTTTAAATTTAAGAAATCTTTTTCTCCGAAACTGATGAACAGATTGAGGTGAAACTTTACAGGTATGACTCCTATCCATGATGAAGAAAAAGTTCCATTGCTTTTTTAACGTAGGCCATATGGCTTGGTGCCACATTGGATTTACCCTAAAACCTCTAAAAACCTTCTCCAGAACGGCTGGACAGATCGAGGTGAAACTTGCATACACACCTTCCCCAAGACTTGGGAATATGAGATATATTTGCATTAGATGTATAGATCCCCAAAATATGTATTTGCTTTCTCTCCGAAACTACACACACAATTTCAATGAAACTTGACACAACCTTCATCACCCGTGAGTAACAAAATTTGCTCACACTATTTTTTTTTTAAATCCGGGCCAAAGGGAATTTGCGGGAGGGGGGGTGGGGTTGCCCCCCAAAATAGGTATTTGCTATAACATTGGTTCTTTGGTACATTTTGCTGATTCCGTCCCACGTTGACTTCCTCCTCATATCATTATTCTACCAGGTGAGCGCCCAGGAGTATTGCCCCTATTTTAAGATGTAATTTTGTGTTTTAGGCAAGTTGTTGATGATCGAACTGATTCCGAAAAACATTACTACATGATAAGTAATAGATGGTGTTAGCAATGTTGGTTGCTTATTACAAGAGACTGCTTACATTTCAGAAAGCACCCAATTTCTGGTGAAGACCTTTTACCACTATAACTTCCAGAAGCACATCAATGAGACTTGATTAGCCAGAGTGAAAAATCCTTCCAACTTGCAATCACACAAAACTCTGCTCTCAGAGCTTCGTATTTACCTGGAACTAACCATTCGTGTGAGTGTACCTTTGAGTCATGGTGATCAACAGATGAAAAAATATGTGAGAAAGTAAGGCAGGTAAGACAAGATTCATCCACGGTGTCACCAAAGATCTTAAAAGACCAATGGCATATCGCATTCACAACCCACCATACCACTTCCTGTTTCTTAAAGCGTGAAATGTTATTCACAAGTGCACGTATATCAGCAACTCTCTGCTATTAGTAAGTTTCTACACAATTGAAACGGCTTAATACAGGGTACCGGTCTCCGTCTACGACGGGTTTGAAGATGTCTCACCTCAAATGAGCAATTTTGGGAGTGTGTATTGTAAAACGGGAATTCAAGTAAAGTGATGATGTGGACCGTGACACACTGTACATGTTTACCTTGGGAGACAATGGCGGTCCACTCAGAAGAACATCGTTGGTGATTAAAATTGGCAAATACACTGCCAATTTCATATCAGATCGTTTATATAGTATATGCACAGCTTCGACATTTTGACATCGACGTGACATCGAATGTAAGTGTTTGTAAAGGTTAAGATGATCTGATTACCTCCACAAAATTGTGTGATAATGCCCCAACTCAGTTTTAAAGTATAATAAGATGTAGCAACGTGACAAGATAATGATGGATCCTCCCCACCCCAAGTTACTAGTGATTTGTGTTTTCTTTCAATCGATGCATGCTAATATGATTGCGTGTTAATAAAATGGTGTTTTTAAACCAGACCGCATCTCTGCTTATTTGAATAGCTTGTAGGTTTCTGAAACTGGGGAGAGGTTGTATGCAAAATGAGTGTAATGTATATTTTGTGCTTCATTGTCCTCGCTCCATTCATTCACAAGAGCTCTGTCGCTTATTTGTGCAAGCAGTTTAATTCATACTGGAAAAAAGTGTTTTTTTTTTGTATATAGAGTCAAGGCTCGTGGAAGAGTGAGAACACATCCTGCTTCTACTCTCCAACAATGGATGGAACCCTGACTGTCAGACATAAGATCAGGGCCGTCTCTCTGAACACATATCGAGCATTTGATATAGTCTGGCATCCCGCCTTGATCTCCAAACTCTCTGCTTATGTTGTCCAAGGAAACTCTCATGGCTCATTGACTTCCTCCACTCTCATAATCAGCATGTTGCTCCTAACAGGATTCTCTCATCTCATCTCCCTGTCAAGGCCCAGTCTGTTCTTCATCTTCATCAATAATCTTTCTGATTCACTGAAAAATCTTGCTTACCTCTTTGGTGATAATTCCACCCTTTGACTTGTCTTTTCTCATCTTTCTGACAGGAATGCATCACCTCTTCCCTTTCTGCAGACCTTGGTTGAATCAGGAGCTGGTCTAACACTTGCAATATATCTTTCAACCCTGACAAATCCTGCACACTCACCTGTCTCTCCAAAGGACCATGTAGAAACCCCTCCATCTACTTCCTAAACAAAACCACTTCAAGATGTTCAGTCACTCAAGCTTTTGGGCCTCTTCATCAGCCATGATCTTTCTTGAGCAGACCATATTTCCAAATATCATCCAAAGACAGCCCGGCTGGGTATCTTTCATCGTGCAAGGTCTTTACTTGGCCAATCTGAACTTTTGACAACCTATAAGGCTTTCATTCGCAGCTTGATGGAGTACTGCTCTCTTTGGCCGCACCCCTGCATCACACCTTGCACTTATTGATATGGAAAGCAAGGCCCTCAAAATAATTAGGATCTTCCATGACGAAAATGAGTGTCTGCACCTGTTACTCTTGCGTTGCAGACAGGTTGATCGTCTCTCGTGTTCAATGGCCTTCTTTTGGTCTTGCACCCTCTGCCCTCTTTTGGCTCTTTCCTCCCAGGTATTTGCAGGCATACATGCTCTGCCAGTAACCCTCTCCTTGTTAAACTCCCAAAATCCAGGCTAACTGCTCACCTACATTCATTTCTTCCTCTATTCTCTCATCTGTGGAAACAACTTCGATATGTTCACCCCATTCTTTCATCTCGGGCTTCAAGATAACTGTTCACCATGACCTCAGGTCACCCCCATCCATACTCATGATTTTTTTTTCACCCCAGATGACCGCATTTCTAAGCACTCCCTTTTCCATTATTGTATCCCCCCCCCCCCCCACCTCTTTATGTTATTACCTCCGCCACCGAAGGTGAAGGAGGTTATGTTTTCACCCCTTTCTGTCTGTTTGTTCTCGTGTGGATATCTCAAAAAGTTGTGACGGATCCGGATGAAATTTTGTGGACTGGTTGGGTGTTAACAAGGAGAATTGCTTCGATTTGGTGAAGATCTGGATCTGGATATGAGAATTATTTAATTTTTAAAGTAATTCTTCACCATTGAGAGATGGGGCCAAAAACTATTATGGCATGATATTTCAAAAAATATTAGGCCGATATGTTCTTGTGAATCGGGCATTACGTGGCGGAGGTATGCGCTATACCGTGCCCTTCTAGTTGTTGTTGTTGTTTGTTCCTTATGTATTTCATTCCTGCTTTTCCCTTCCTCTCTTTCCTGTGTTTCATTCAGCTTGTGTGCAGCTTGTTCATCCCATTGTTCACCTAACAGCTTCCCTCCCTGATCTCACTTCTGCTGTTTTTGTTTTCTCCTTTCCATGTTGTTCCTTCCATTCTGCATTAGCTCTACTATGAGCCTCCATCAGGTGTAAAAAAACAAACAAACTTATCATGGAAGGAGAGGGGATGAAACAGATTTACCAATTAGGAGAGGAAACAACAATGAACACAAATGTGGACAACACTGATGGCAACTGACAAATCGGGAACATACCTCGCCTTGGAAGTATGTCACTCTGAGAAGAGGGGAGAAGAAAAGCTGCCACTGCTGGGAACTGAAGCATTGAGTGATGCATTTCATCAATGGCGATTGTATTTGTTTTTACTCATGTCTTTGATCATGTCCACCATTTTTTTCGTTTTAGGGAGTAAATTATCATTGCCTTTATTAGTTTGGACTTGAGTATTGTCATTATTTCAAGCTCAGTTCAAAGATTAAACAGTGAGACAGTTGTATTTGAATCTGTGCTGCAAATACCTAATATATTTATTTTGTAGTCTGCCTTCATGGGGCAGAAAGATAAACATTCAAACTCACTCATTTATGTGGAACAAAAGTCTGATGTGACTAAGTAATTTGATTTGCTGTTGATTTCTAAGCAAAATGTATTAACAGGCCAAGCTACCTGGTACCCACTTCACTGGCACACAGCATCAAGCTTGTGAACCCAATGTTTCGTGGCTATTCCCAACAGGTGTGATTATAATCTCTCTCTCTCTCTCTCTCTCTCTCTCTCTCTCTCTCTCTCTCTCTCTCAGCCTCGACTATTGTTAAAATAGACATGATAATTTTCATACATTTACATACTTTGTGAAGGATTTTCACATATTTCGCATAAATCTGAATTTTTTTTTTTTTGCTGGGAGGCATTCTGTCTCCGCGAATGTCTTTGCGGGTCAGACGCCAGGATAGATGGGAACACTGAAATCAACCAGATCAACCTCACAAGTACCAATTACTTGATCGCTACCCATTTGCCTGTCCCTTCACCTCAGCTTACACGAGTCATCTTATTACTCTGGGTTGCAGAGGGTGCAAGTTCCTAGGATGGCAGACTGGTGCCATTTTTACTTAAAAGGTTCCCCAACCATTTTTGGACATGCATGGTCCGATTTGTTCAAACTTGGCAAATGTCACAAATGTCACAAATGTTCCTGTATGTCACATGACCACTCAAGTCTGTTCGCTAGCCCTTTAACTGCTACAATAAAATTACTCAAACCATTGGTTATGACATGTTATTATATATATTGTGCGAATAAGGATTATGAATGCTTGATGCATGAAACCTCAAGCAAAAGTAACATCTGAGGAAAAGCTATAAGCTATGGGTTGATTATAAAGTGAGATCGCATTGCCTGATTCACTGACGTTTGGACACAGCTGAGGCGTGGACCTACTGATGTGAACACGGCTGTGTTCTGAACTCTTGTTTTGAGCAGAAAGGCTCGAAATCTCAATGAGAAATGGAGATGATTTAGCCAGTTAAAATCAGCTGTCATTCACTTATAATTACTGTAGTTCTGCCTTTAAGTTACCAATATTTTATGTTTACCTTATTATGGGGTTGACATATAAGGTGTTTCAGTATTAATATAATTTATAACATCCTTTAAGGTTGATTAATGCCCTAGAAGATAGCTTATTGTTCAATAAATGATTAGTGTTACGATTAGGTAGCTTTATGGAAAAAAAATGTGTGTGCTTGCGTGTATGTATATGTGTAGCGTGTTATGTATTATACATGTGATTATATCGATTACATTTCCTGATATTCATATGCTTGCCAGTGTCTTAACAAAAGTTTTCTCCATCATGATTGCAATGCTATTCTCTGAAATGGCTCATTCAATCTTCATGAAATCTGCATGGATTATTCAATTCAATTTTTTATCAATACAGTAACACAATTGTCTTCGTTGACAAGAAAGGTCGAGGTTCAATGCCACAAAAATGTTCATAATCTGCATTCCGCAGCAGATAATAAATCTGCAAATGCTAACAGATATGATTATACTTAACTTGTGCAGTAAAACGTCATAAACTAGAACGTCACTCGTAGAGAGCATAACTCCGTCAGGCTGAATAATTACATTTTGTATCCTACTGATAGGCTGGATCTGCATCCGCACCTGAACCAAAATATAATCAGCTTGTTCTTGTTATCTACCCAACTCATCCACCACGTTTTGTCATAACCTGTTTGCAACTTTTTGAAATATCATGCTGTACTGTATATAGTTTTTGGCTATATCTCTCATTTATGAAGAATCACTTCAAAAAATTAAAAAAAAATTCTCGTATCTTGGAGTTCTGAATTAATTTGTCAGATCTTCACCAAAATCTAATTAATTTGTCTTGTCACACACCCAAACTGTCCACCAAGTTTGGCCGAATCCATCCAAAAGTTTTTGAGGTATTCTGCTCACAGCCAAACAGATAGACAAGGCGTGAAAACATAACCTCCATTTACCTTCAGTGGCGGAGATAACAATTGTCATTCTTTCTTTTGAAAGTGATAAAGTTTCAGGTTTGAGTGCACATTTACCGTTTAATTTTTTTCAATCCCTCTCATACCTCGACATATGTATAAGCATTGATTTTATGGATACTTTTGTGACAAGCTTTCCAGCACTTTGTCATTCCTGTGTTTAGGATGCGCAGGAGTTTCTTCGTTGCCTCATGGATGAATTGCACGAGGAGCTGAAAGAGACCGAGACCAACAGTGAGGGCAATGTGGTTGCCTGCTTTAAAGGGAAATTTTGGCCAGAATCTGTCGACGAACTTGTCTCTTTGACCCTCGCCCGTGCATTTCTGATGATGAGATAATCTCGTGTGACTCAGGCATCAGTAGTGAGGTTGGTTACACCTACATCTGCACTGAATTGTGGAAATTTAACATTGGAACACATAAGTTTCTTTGGTTCGTGCTCTTGAATAATAATTTAAGTCCCAGGATCTTTGTGTTTTTAAACTGTCATGACGAAAATGTGTGCACATTGGATGGATATTCTCATGTTGTTTTATTTGCATGTATTTTTATTAATGCAATATGTTGATTGCAGAGTGATGTTGATTGCAATATTCCCACAGTTGAAAGCTAAGCTGGGTTCTGTTTCCATTAATTCAAGGCTCTCTTTCCCATAACTATTGCATTTGTTTTTGCGTCTCTTGTCACCCATGTGTACTTTCATCTGTTGTGACCGTTTTTTCGATCCAAAAATGAAGAAATCCATGGATGTGGTTGGATGAAGCTCGCTTGTCATACTCTCTCCCAGTTTTCAATGTGGAGATGCTACGTATTTTAAACAGTAATTGAGCTTGTAATATAATTGGATGCAAATACCTGTGAAGAGTATAGAAACTACAAAGATGCAATTATTTCACCAAGTCTTTTCATCATGGTGTTTTACTTTGTGTCACTGGTCATGATTCCAAATACTGACACCTCGTGCTGTTTTTTAAAAAACATGCTACTTTAATTGCACTCGGTAAACCTTCATATCACGGTTACGTTCCTGGAAAATGCTGCGATATTCAAAACCGCCATAGTTAAAACCAATTTCTATGGTAATAAGGGATTAGGTTCCTGAACTTCGAGAATATGTAGAGGAAGGTCAGCAGTAGCCAAAAATAAACACATCACAATTTAAATAAACATGTAAACTAAACATAATCGCCTTACGATGAAGTGTCTGCTGCGTTGAAGCAGATTAAACGTTCAGAAGCAGTTTCAACTGCCCCTTCCCTTCTGCAATGTGTCTAAACCCCACCATTCCTCTTCTAAATTTCGTCCATCGTTTCCCTTTGTAATCTGTCGATGTTTTATTTATAAATCATTTTGCAATTCCGCAAAGCAGGGAATAAATAAAATAATGCTTTTTCCCATCATTTTACGCTTTGACCATGACTAACGGTGCGTGAGAAACAACAAAAGGCTCATAATGCGAGATGTCCATCATTACTCCACTCAAAAACCACAATTGGTCGAAATAAGCCCCGAAAACCAATTTGTACATGAAGAGGTTGCCTGCGATTGGTCAAAACTGGCAAAAATGGTTTTACCTGACTGTAAACCTTCATTCCCAAAACACAAAAACGCAAAGAAATCTGAAAACCCACTTGTGGGAGTACGCCTATGCAGCTTCCTTCACAGGGCAACTCACCGGATACAGGATTGGGGCAAAGCTTTCGGACCCCAATCTTTGATGATAGGAGGAAACCATGGGTAACATTCTCGGGTCAGGTTGCGGGAGAGTGTCGGAGTGGTGCTGAGGTGTCGTCCACCAGACGGCGGTCTCCTTGGGTTAACCTGAGGCGGTCCCTTCGGGTGGTGCCTGGAATGTCCTATCCCTAAGAAGGATGATCACCTGTCTCTGTTATCATCTGAGCTCAAGCGTTGGACATCAGTATTGCAGCACTCTCTGAGGTTCGGAGACCGGATTGCGGCGAGATCAGTGGTGTTACACCTACTATTGGTCTGGTCGCTCTGATGGTTACCATGCCAAGGAGTTGCTGTCGCTGTGTCCAATAAGCGGACTCCAATGATAATTGAGGTAACACCGGTCAAGAGCTTATTATGAGACTAAGGATTTGTCACTCCTTAGGTGTCATTTCCCTGGTCTCTGTCTATGCTCTGACTGAGGTGAGTGATCTCACATGAAGGATGCATTCTACACCACGTCGAATCTGTGGTTGATTAGTGCCCCAGACGAGATACACTTCTAGTCTTGGGGATTTCAATGCATCGACTGAACTGATAGGGATGGTTATGAGACATGGTTGGTCCCCATGGGTCAGGAACTATGAACCAGAATAGCACTTTGCAAGAAGTCTGGACTTAGCTGGCCGGTTCATGGTTTCAGCGCCACAAGCTCATCGCTGGACTTGGTATTCCAACGCTGCGGTGTGGCAAAGAGATGACAGTGTCCTCGTTGATGGTCGCTGAGGAGGTCCAAACTCGGCGTCTACCGGAGTGCTCAGTTCCTCAATACTGGCCACCGACTTGTTAACAACTCTAAGTTGCACCTTAATCAGGAGAATGGTACCATCCCAGCCTAGGCTGGATGTTGGCAAGCTCAATGGATGAGGAGGCAGCTGAGGAGTTTGCGAACAAGCTGAGTGGAGATTGTGGGGGTCTGGGTGCTTTGGAGGTCCTGAAGAGTTGTGGAGTGCCCTCAAGACCACCGTCCTTGATGTTGCCGGTGATTCTGGAACTCACCGTAGGAAAGAAAATTTTGTTCTTCAAGGGACACTGATACCATTCACCAGAGTCACGGGGCCAGGCTGAATGCAGAGCTGAGCTTTCATGGAGCTGAGGGTAAAACTGGATGTGCACTAAGGGTGGACAAGGAGGCCTATCTGCAAGGAATCTGTGAGGGGTAGAGCATCACCTGTGGTCAAGTATTCTCCTCCTGCTTACAGGGAATTTCATGCATTGCGTTCATCCAAGCCCATCCCTCGGTGTACTGCACTTAGAGCAAGGGTGGTGGGCTCTTGGAAGAGGGCTGAAGTGAAGGCCGCTGGGCGGTTACTTTGAGCGGTTGTACCAGCTGATTCACCAGCTGTCCAGTTGGATGTCAGGGTGTTACAATCCTGTTTTCTGACCCTCCAATCAACTGTTCCACCTTCGCTTGTGGAAACACAGGCTGCGGTGACCGATTTGAAATGGGGTAAGCTCCAGGATCTGTGGCATCCATGCTGAACTTCTCAAGGCTGGTGGAAATGCTGTACTCGTGTCGTTGCATGCAGTTCTGCTCTGCTTGAAACACAGGCATCATCCCAATGACTGGAAGAGGGCCTTGTGTCCCTCTCTAGAAAGAAGGGTGATCGCTAAGACTGCAACAACTACCGAGGGTGACGCTGCTCTCAGTGTCGGCAACGTTTTACTCAGTAATTCTTGATAGGGTTCGCCACCATCTGCTTGAGCATCACGTCCAGAGCAGTCAGCTTTACACCAAAGGTCAACAGTGACTACCCTTGCTTTGTGTCCTCACCAAACGCAGACGAGAGTTTTGGCAGGGGCTGCTTGCAGCCTATGTTGATCTCTGTAAAGCATTCAATTCAGTGAATCGGGATGCCCTCTGGAGGATTGTTAGTCTTCGTGGGGTGCCACCGAAACTGATCGATCTAATGTCTGAACTCTACTATGGTACTGAGAGTGCTGTGAGATGTGGTGGTACCATCTCTGACTTATTTCCAATTGTTACTGGAGTTCGT
>CM068957.1:88384065-88396919 GCA_035128595.1 Eptatretus atami | reverse complement strand
CCCACCCAGAGAGAGATGTCAGACGCACTGAGTGTAAATATTACGAATGGATTTTGAATGTCTATCCTCACTCTGCATGAAATGCTAGCAGAAAAGAAAGCCAACCTAAAGAACCCCTCCAAAAGGAAGACCCTCGATGATGAAATTTGCGTTTGGACAGCTTTCACTTTGGCAACCAAGGAAGTTCACTTGTCTACAGCTTATTGGTTTGTGTAATCGTTGAGCGTTTGCCCACTGCCCAGCTCCAGTTGGAGGTCCAGTGCATTTGATTTGTACATGGGAGATCAAGTTATTGGACTAATTTGTCTCGTCCACCAAATCAGTTGGCCTACCTCTATACAAGCTCTGCATTTTGCATGCGAGACTGCCAATATCCGATCGAGTATCAATCCGTGAAATTGTACTGTCAAGGGTTAGAAAGTTTGTCAATGGTATAATCTGAATAAATTGTGTAAATTTGCAATAATGCCAGTATACAAATGATCACAAAATAGTTCACGTTGGCAGAAATGGCTTAATAACGTGATATCACCATTCAACCCAAACAGCTTGGAGACTTCTCATCGTCGGCCAAATCAAATGATCAGCTTCACTGTGGGATGTAATGCCATTGTCTGAACAAGGCCATTTCCAGTGGATGAAGAGACTGGCTGGTTTAGCATGCCATGCAACCCCAAGCTTGCCAAGATAGGAAAGTGCCGGCATGTTCAAGACAATGTCGATGGTGTGAATGATAAAAAAAATGAAACTGGGACCTTTGTTGGTGAGCCACTGGGATGACTACAGGTGTCATCATCTCACCCGCTGTATCTGACATAGCATGTTGCCAAATGATGTTGAACACAGGCCTGGCCAGCCATTTCTTGAAAGACTTCACTAAGTGTATTTGCTCTGTAAGTTGGTGACTCCCACTTCACTTAAGAATGGCAGAAGGAGAAACTGCTCTTGGGCCATTCAGTTGGATTGCATGTCTTCAAGCCCACTTAATATTTTGCAGCGCTATACTAGCGTTTGAACCTAATATTTTTCAATGCCCCTTCTTACAACATTTCCCTAGTGTTTAGGTAAAGTTGTTTCATCATTTATCTTTGAAAACATTCCCATGGAGCACAATTCTTACCAATGGCTTTGAAGTACAGGTGTAATTTGAACCACTAGCTTGGTGCCCAAATGACTGACAAAACCCATCACCATAGCTTCCCAGAAGTGTCGATGCTTTATCTTGCTGATAACGACCAAGCTTCCACTTAACTTGTTTTTGGATCCCAAAAAGGTGTGTTTGTTCTTTAAAAAAATTTTTTTTTTAAGTTTTTTACAGTGAGCGATATCTTTATCTCTTTCATATAATTTTGGAAAAATAGGATTGGAATAAAGTATCGATGAAAATTTTTCTTGTTTGTTTATGTATGACTGACTAGCTGTTGTGTAAGACCTGGTGTTGCCTGTTGCTGTTGAATCATGTTGGCATTTTGAAGAAATCTAATTTTGATTGACTTCTATTTTTTGTGAGGGCCCAAAACACTACCCGACCCCCTAAGGAATGAGGTCGGGTATCATTAGAGTTGTAATTTTTTTTCAAAAACAAGTTTATAATTTTCAAAAAAATTTTTTGCCTGAAACACTCCCCGTCTCACCGACGAACCTCTGAATGTTTGACGAAGATCCGTTGGCCATCTTTGAGAAAATGACAAACACAGACGGAATCTTAAAAGTATAGATTATGAACAATTTTGTTTCATTTTCACTTGTTTGGTTGTAATCTTGAGCGCGTAGCAGAAGAATGAATGGCATCCTCGCAGGGCTTCACCTTCTCTTTACTTGAATTGTGTTTTTTCTGGTAAAGTTGTTGTTTGACTGAATTAATGCAATCTGATTTAATTATGTTTTAGTCCCCACTCACACAGTTTTTCTTGGAATGTGGAGCCCTTGTTCAGAACGGACAAAAACACAGCTCTTTGCAAAAGCTACCAGAAACTAGTGTCGGAAATGTGGCATAAAGAAAAGGTAAGGGTTTTTTTTGTTTTTTTTTTTTGCATTTGGTTTACCTCGATGCTGATCTTGATATAACCGTCGACTTCGTGACAATTGAATCAACATGACATTTATTTACATAAAAGATTGCTTTATTTGGGTACCAAGCCTTTCAGGCTGGGTAACTATTGTTTTCTTCTGTTTATTCTTATTTTTTCCCTCCGGCATTTTTGGGTTTATTCCTTTTAAATTAATTTTCTCGGAAACGCGTTAGTCCGATTGACGTGAAATTTTACCATAGTGTGTGTTTTTTTTTCGTATAATTTTAAGTGATAATTATGACGTCATAGGTCACGTGTACGGGCGCCATCCTTGAAACCCGAAAAAAAACTTTGGACGTCTTCTTCTCTGGAACCGCTCCTGGAAATAATTGAAACATGGCTCATTGTCAAGATCTCAAAGGGTACAAGTGGTGTTAACAGTGACGTCATCGTGAAGTGGTATCCCGGTGAAATTTTACACGTAGAACGCTGCATCCAAAAATTTGAAATTTTTGAGTGTCATCTATGCAACAACTTACTGGAGAAAAAGAGTTTGCGACGTCATACGTCACATGGTTTGGCAGCCATATTGTTTTTGTTGTTTTTTTAAATTTAAGAAATCTTTTTCTCCGAAACTGATGAACAGATTGAGGTGAAACTTTACAGTATGACTGCCTATCCATGATGAAGAAAAAGTTCCATTGCTTTTTTAACGTAGGCATATGGCTTGGTGGCACATTGATTTACCCTAAAACCTCTAAAAACCTTCTCCAGAACGGCTGGACAGATCGAGTGAAACTGTGCATACACACCTTCCCAAAGACTTGGGAATATGAGATATATTTGCATTAGATGTAAGATCCCCAAAATATGATTTTGCTTTCTCTCTCGAAACTACACACACATTTCAATGAAACTTGACCAAACTTCATTCACCCGTGATGTAACAAAATTTGCTCACACTATTTTTTTTTTTAAATCCGGGCCAAGGGAATTTGCGGGAGGGGGGGTGGGGTTGCCCCCAAAATAGGTATTTGCTATACAATTGGTTCTTTGGTACATTTTGCTGATTCCGTCCCAGTTGACTTCTCCTCATATCATTATTCTACCAGGTGAGCGCCCAGGAGTATTGCCCTATTTAAAGATGTATTTTGTGTTGTTAGGCAAGTTGTTGATGATCGAACTGATTCCGAAAACATTACTACATGATAAGTAATAGTGGTGTTAGCAATGTTGGTTGCTTATTACAAGAGACTGCTTACATCTCAGAAAGCACCCAATTTCTGGTGAAGACCTTTTACCACTATAACTTCCAGAAGCCAATCAATGAGACTTGATTAGCCAGAGTGAAAAATCCTTCCAACTTGCAATCACACAAAACTCTGCTCTCAGAGCTTCGTATTTACCTGGAACTAACCATTCCGTGTGAGTGACCTTTGAGTGTCATGGTGTCAACAGATGAAAAAATATGTGAGAAAGTAAGGCAGGTAAGACAAAGATTCATCCACGGTGATCACCAAAGATCTTAAAAAAGACAATGCATATGGCAATTCACAACCCCACATACCACTTCCTGTTTCTTAAAGCGTGAAATGTTATTCACAAGTGCACGTATATCAGCAACTCTCTGCTATTAGTAAGTTTCTACACAATTGAAACGGCTTAATTGCGGAGTACGGTCTCCGTCTACGACGGGTTTGAAGATGTCTCACCCTAAATGAGCAATTTTTGGGAGTGTGTATGGTAGAACGGGAATTCAAGTAAAGTGATGATGTGGACCGTGACACACTGTACATGTTTACCTTGGAGACAATGGCGGTCCACTCAGAAGAACTATCGTTGGTGATTAAAATTGGCAAATACACTGCATTTTCATATCAGATCGTTTATATAGTATTATGCAGCAGCTTCGACATTTTGACATCGACGTGACATCGAATGTAAGTGTTTGTAAAGGTTAAGATGATCTGATTACCTCCAAAAATTTGTGATAATGCCCCAACTCAGTTTTAAAGTATAATAAGATGTAGCAACGTGACAAGATAATGATGGATCCTCCCCACCCCAAGTTACTAGTGATTTGTGTTTTCTTTTCAATCGATGCATGCTAATATGATTGCGTGTTAATAAAATGGGTGTTTTGAACCAGACCATCTCTGCTGTTATTTGAATAGCTTGTAGGTTTCTGAAACTGGGGAGAGGTTGTATGCAAATGAGTGTAAGTATATTTTGTGCTTCATTGTCTCGTCTCCATTCATTCACAAGAGCTCTGTCGCTTATTTGTGCAAGCAGTTTAATTCATACTGGAAAATAGGTGTTTTTTTTTTGTATATAGAGTCAAGGCTCGTGAAGAGTGAGAACACATCCTGCTTCTACTCTCCAACAATGGATGGAAGCTGACTGTCAGACATAAGATCAGGGCCGTCTCTCTGAACACATATCGAGCATTTGATATAGTCTGGCATCCCGCCTTGATCTCCAAACTCTCTGCTTATGTTGTCCAAGGAAACTCTCATGGCTCATTGACTTCCTCCACTCTCATAATCAGCATGTTGCTCCTAACAGGATTCTCTCATCTCATCTCCTGTCAAGGCCCAGTCTTGTCTTCATCTTCATCAATAATCTTTCTGATTCATGAAAAATCTTGCTTACCTCTTTGGTGATAATTCCACACTTTGACTTGTCTTTTCTCATCTTTCTGACAGGAATGCATCAGCCTCTTCCCTTTCTGCAGACCTTGGTTGAATCAGGAGCTGGTCTAACACTTGCAATATATCTTTCAACCCTGACAAATCTGCACACTCACCGTGTCTCTCCAAAGGACCATGTAGAAACCCTCCATCTATTCCTAACAAAACCATTCAAGATGTTCAGTCACTCAAGCTTTTGGGCCTCTTCATCAGCCATGATCTTTCTTGAGCAGACCATATTTCCAATATATCAAAGACAGCCCGGCTGGGTACTTTCATCGTGCAAGGTCTTTACTTGGCCAATCTGAACTTTTGACAACCTATAAGGCTTTCATTCGCAGCTTGATGGAGTATGCTCTCTTTGGGCCGGCACCCCTGCATCACACCTTGCACTTATTGATATGGAAAGCAAGGCCCTCAAAATAATTAGGATCTTCCATGACGAAAATGAGTGTCTGCACCTGTTACTCTTGCGTTGCGACAGGTTGATGGTCTCTCTGTGTTCAATGCGCTTCTTTTGGTCTTGCACCCTCTGCCCTCTTTTGGCTCTGTCCTCCCAGGTATTTGCAGGGCATACATGCTCTGCCAGTAACCCTCTCCTTGTTAACCTCCCAATCCAGGCTAACTGCTCACTACATTCATTTCTTCCTCTATTCTCTCATCTGTGGAACCAACTTCGATATGTTCAGCCCATTCTTTCATCTCGGGCTTCAAGATAACTGTTCACCATGACCTCAGGTACCCCCATCCATACTCATGATTTTTTTTTCACCCAGATGACCGCATTTCTAAGCACTCCCTTTTCCAGTTATTGTGATCCCCCCCCCCCCCACCTCTTTATGTTTATCTCCCCACGAAGGTGAAGGAGGTTATGTTTCACCCCTTTCTGTCTTGTTGTTCGTGTGGGATATCTCAAAAAGTTGTGGACGGATCCGGATGAATTTTTTGTGGACTGGTTGGGTGTGTAACAAGGACGATTGCTTCGATTTGGTGAAGATCTGGATCTGGATATGGAATTATTTAATTTTTAAAGTAATTCTTCACCATTGAGAGATGGGGCCAAAAACGTATATGCATGATATTTCAAAAAATTTTAGGCCGATATGTTCTTGTGAATCGGGCATTACGTGGCGGAGGTATGCGCTATACGAGTGCCCTTCTAGTTAGTTGTGTGTTGGTTTGTTCCTTATGTATTTCATTCTGCTTTTCCCTTCCTCTCTTTCCTGTGTTTCATTCAGCTTGTGTGCAGCTTGTTCACCCATTGTTCCACCTAACAGCCTTGCCCTTGATCTCACTTCTGCTGTTGGTGTTTTTTTCTCCTTTCCATGTTGTTCCTTCCATTTGCATTAGCTCTACTAATGAGCCTCCATCAGGTGTAAAAAAACAACAAAACTTATCATGGAAGGAGAGGGGATGAAAACAGATTTACCAATTAGGGAGAGGAAACAAAATGAACACAATGTGGCAACAACTGATGGCAACTGACAAATCGGGAACATACCTCGCCTTGGAAGTATGTCACTCTGAGAAGAGGGGAGAAGAAAAGCTGCCACTGCTGGGAACTGAAGCATTGAGTGATGCATTTCATCAATGGCGATTGTTTTTGTTTTTACTCATGGTCTTTGATCATGTCCACCATTTTTTTTTTTAGGGAGTAAATTATCATTGCCTTTTATTAGTTTGGACTTGATGTATTGTCATTATTTCAACTCCAGTTCAAAGATTAGACAGGTGAGACAGTTTGATTTGAATCTGTGCTGCAAAACCTAATATATTTATTTTGTAGTCTGCCTTCATGGGGCAGAAAGATAAACATTCAAACTCACTCATTTATGTGGAACAAAAGTCCTGATGTGACTAAGTAATTTGATTTGCTGTTGATTTCTAAAGCAAATGTATTTACAGGCCAAGCTACCTGGTACCCACTTCACTGGACACAGCATCAAGCTTGTGAACCCAATGTTTCGTGGCTATTCCAACAGGTGTGATTATATCTCTTTCTCTCTCTCCTCTCCCTCTCTCTCTCTCTCTCTCTCTCTTCTCTCTCTCTCAGCCTCGACTATTGTTAAAATAAGCATGATATTTTCATACATTTACATACTTTGTGAAGGATTTTCACATATTTCGCATAAATCTGAATTTTTTTTTTTTTGCTGGAGGATTCTGTCTCCGCGAATGTCTTGCGGGTCAGACGCCAGGATAGATGGGAACACTGAAATCAACCAGATCAACCTCACTACAAATTCTTGATCGCACCCATTTGCCTGTCCCTTCACCTCAGCTTACACGAGTCATCTTATTACTCTGGTTGCAGAGGTGCAAGTCTAGATGGCAGACTGGTGGCATTTTGTTACTTAAAAGTGTCCCCAACCATTTTTGGACATGCATGGTCCGATTTTGTTCAAACTTGGCAATGTCACAAATGTCACAAATGTTCCTGTATGTCACATGACCACTCAAGTCTGTTGCGCTAGCCTCTTAAACTGCTACAATAAAATTTACTCAAACCATGGTGGCTATGACATGTTATATATATATTGTGTCAATAAAGGATTAATGAATGCTTGATGCATGAAACCTCAAGCAAGAAGGTGAACATCTGGAGAAAAGCTATAAGCTATGGGTTGAGAATTATAAAGTGAGATCGCATTGCCTGATTCACTGACTGTTTGGACACAGCTGAGTTCGTGACCTACTGATGTGGACCACGGCTGTGGTTCTTGAACTCTATGTTTTGAGCAGAAAGGCTCGAAATCTCAATGAGAAATGGAGATGATTTACCAGTTAAAATCAGCTGTCATTCACTTATAACTTACTGTAGTTCTGCCTTTAGTTACCAATTTTTGATGTTTACTCTTATTATGGGGTTGACATATAAGGTGTTTCAGTATTAATATAATTTATAACATCCTTTAAGTGTGATTTAATGCCCTAGAGATAGCTGTTATTGTTCAATAAATGATTAGTGTTACGATTAGGTAGCTTTATGGAAAAAAAATGTGTGTGCTTGCGTGTATGTATATGTGTAGTTGTTATGATTATACATGGTGATTATATCGATCACATTTCCTGATATTCATATGCTTGCCAGTGTCTTATCAAAAGTTTTCTCCATCATTGATTGCAATGCTATATCTCTGAAATGGCTCATTCAATCTTCATGAAATCTGCATGGATTATTCAATTCAATTTTGTTTCATATACAGTAACACAATTGTCTTCGTTGACAAGAAAGGTCGAGGTTCAATGCACCAAAAATGTTCATAATCTGCATTTCCGCAGCAGATAATAAATTGCAAATGCTAACAGATATGATTATACTTAACTTGTGCAGTAAAACGTCATAAACTAGAACGTCACTCGGTAGAGAGCATACTCCGTCAGGCTGAATAATTTACATTTTGTATCCTACTGATAGGCTGGATCTGCATCCGCACCTGAACCAAAATATAATCAGCTTGTTCTTGTTATCTACCCAACTCATCCACCACGTTTTGTCATAACCGTTTGCAACTTTTTGAAATATCATGCTGTACTGATATAGTTTTTGGCTATATCTCTCATTTATGAAGAATCACTTCAAAAATTAAAAAAAATTCTCGTATCTTGGAGTTCTGAATTAATTTGTCAGATCTTTCACAAAAATCTAATTAATTTGTCTTTGTCACACACCCAAACTGTCACCAAAGTTTGGCCGAATCCATCCAAAAGTTTTTGAGGTATTCTGCTCACAGCCAAACAGATAGACAAGGCGTGAAAACATAACCTCCATTTACCTTCAGTGGCGGAGATAACAATTGTCATTCTTTCTTTTGAAAGTGATAAGTTTCAGGTTTGAGTGCACATTTACCGTTTAATTTTTTTTCAATGCCTCTCATACCTCGACATATGGTATAATGCATTGATTTTATGGATACTTTTGTGACAAGCTTTTCCAGCACTTTGTCATTCCTGTGTTTAGGATGCGCAGGAGTTTTTTCGTTGCCTCATGGATGAATTGCACGAGGAGCTGAAAGAGACCGAGACCAACAGTGAGGGCAATGTGGTTGCCTGCTTTAAAGGGGAATTTTGGGCCAGGATCTGTCGACGAACTTGTGTCTTTGACCCTCGCCGTGCATTTTCTGATGATGAGATAATCTCGTGTGACTCAGGCAATCAGTATGAGGTTGGTTACACCTACATCTGCACTGAATTGTGAAATTTAACATTGGGAAACACATAAGTTTCTGTTGGTTCGTGCTCTTGAATAATAATTTGAAGTCCCAGGTCATCTTTGTGTTTTTAAACTGTCATGACGAAAATGTGTGCACATTGGATGGATATCTCATGTTGTTTTTATTGCATGTATTTTTATTAATGCAATATGGTGTTGATTGCAGAGTGATGTTGATTGCAATATTCCCACAGTTGAAAGGCTAAGCTGGGTTCTGTTTCCATTAATTCAAGGCTCTTCTTGTTCCCATAACTATTGCATTTGTTTTTGCTGTCTCTTGTCACCATGTGTACTTTCATCTGTTGTGACCGTTTTTTCGATCCAAAAATGAAGAAATCCATGGATGTGGTTGGATGAAGCTCGCTTGTCATTACTCTCTCCCAGTTTTTCAATGTGGAGATGCTACGTATTTTAAACAGTAATTGAGCTTTGTATATAATTGGATGCAAAACCTGTGAAGAGTATAGAAACTAACAAAGATGCAATATATTCACCAAGTCTTTTCATCATGGGTGTTTTTACTTTAGTGTCACTGGTCATGATTCAAAATACTGACACCTCGTGCTGTTTTTTAAAAAACATGCTACTTTTAATTGCACTCGGTAAACCTTCATATCACGGGGTTACGTTCCTGGAAAATGCTGCGATATTCAAAACCGCCATAGTTAAAACCAATTTCTATGGTAATAAGGGAGATTAGGTTCCTGAACTTCGAGAATATGTAGAGGAAGGTCAGCAGTAGCCAAAAATAAACACATCACAATTTAAATAAACATGTAACCTAAACATAATCGGCTACGATGAAGTGTCTGCTGCGTTGAAGCAGATTAAACGTTCAGAAGCAGTTTCAACTGGGCCCTTCCTTTCTGCAATGTGTCTAAAGCCACCATTCCTCTTCTATTAATTTCGTCCATCGTTCCTTTGTAATCTGTCGATGTGTTTATTTTATAAATCATTTTGCAATTCCGCAAAGCAGGGAATAAATAAAATAATTGCTTTTTCCCATCATTTTACGCTTTGGCACCATGGCTAACGGTGCGTGAGAAAAACAAAAGGCTCATAATGCGAGATGTCCATCATAACTCCACTCAAAAACCACAATTGGTCGAAGATAAGCCCCCGAAAACCAATTTGTACATGAAGAGGTTGCCTGCGATTGGTCAAAACTGGCAAAAATGGTTTTACCTGACTGTAAACCCTTCATTCCGCAAAACACAAAAACGCAAGAAATCTGAAAACCCACTCTGTGGGAGTACGTCCTATGCAGCTTCCTTCACAGGGCAACTCACCGGATGACAGATTGGGGCAAAGCTTTCGGGACCCCAATCTTTGATGATAGGAGGAAACCATGGGTAACATTCTCGGGTCAGGTTGCGGGAGAGTGTGTCGGAGTGGTGCTGAGGTGTCGTCCACCAGACGGCGGTCTCCTTGGGTTAACCTGAGGCGGTCCCTTCGGGTGGGTGCTGGAATGTCCTATCCCTAAGAGAGGATGATCACCTGTCTCTGTTATCATCTGAGCTCAAGCTGTTTGACATCAGTATTGCAGCACTCCCTGAGGTTCGGAGACCGGATTGCGGCGAGATCATGGTGGGTGGTTACACCTACTATTGGTCTGGTCGCTCTGATGGTTACCATGCCAAGGAGTTGCTGTCGCTGTGTCCAATAAGCGGACTCCAATGATAATTGAGGTAACACCGGTCAACGAGCTTATTATGAGACAAAGGATTTGTCACTCCTAGGTGTCATTTCCCTGGTCTCTGTCTATGCTCTGACTGAGGTGAGTGATCTCACCATGAAGGATGCATTCTCACCACGCTCGAATCTGTGGTTGATTAGTGCCCCAGACGAGATACACTTCTAGTCTTGGGGATTTCAATGCATCGACTGGAACTGATAGGGATGGTTATGAGACATGGGTTGGTCCCCATGGGTCAGGAACTATGAACAGAATAGCACTTTGCAAGAAGTCTTGGACTTAGCTGGCCGGTTCATGTTTCAGCGCCACAAGCTCATCGCTGGATTGGTATTCCACGCTGGGTGTGGCAAAGGAGATGACAGTGTCTCGTTGATGGTCGCTGGAGGAGGATCCAGAACCGCAGGGTCTATTCCCCGGCATGCTTGCTCAGTTTTCCCTAACTATACATCCTCAGTGCCTTTACGACTTGTTGTAACCAACTCGAAGTGCTCCTTCCTTAAATCCGAGACAGAATCGTACCTATAGCCCAGCCTAGGCTGGACTGTTGGCCTAAGCTCAATGGCATCGAAGAGGGGCAGCTGAGGAGTTTGCGAACACAAGCGAGTCGGAGACTTGGGGGGTTGCTGGGTGCTTTTGGAGTCTGAAGGTTTGTAGGCAGTGCCCTCATAGACTCACCGTCCTTGATTGCGTGATGTCTTGGCCTGGATGGTGATTTGTATTGGAAGCTACGGCGATAGCGAATCAGAGATTAATGTTTTAGTCATCATCAAGGGATCACGGGGCAGTATTTCACGACGAGAAGTCACTGCGACGGCTGCAATGGCCAGAGAAGCTGACCCTCGCTTCAACCGAGACTGATGCGGCGATATCTCTGCGGCTGTCGCAAGCTCGAACGGTGCATCAGGCAGAGCCTATGGTGACAGAATGATCTCATGAGGGGGTTAGAGCATGCCACCCTATAGGTCAGTGATCGCCACGCTGGCTTATCAGGGGAGTATAAATACGCTTGACGAGTCACAGCGATGACAAGGCCCTCTTGCTCGTGGTGTGACGTCGAAGAGCCCTATAGAAAGGCACGGAGGGGTGGTGGAGCGTCTTTAGAAATGGCAGGCTGTAGAAGTAGGCTCGTTTGGGCGATAACTGTGAGCCTGGATTTTGTCTCAGTTCTGCAATTCACGCTAGTCTGTCCGACGCCATTGGTGGATGATCCAAGAGCGATGTGTACAATCCTAGTTTGCTACCTCCAAATATCTAGTTGGCCCACAGCTTCGCTTGCTCGGAAACATTAGCATGCTCGGTTAGCAAGAGATTGAAAAATTGCGTCAAAAAAGTAACCAGAAGGATCTGTTATTCGTCCCAGTTCAGTGCGACTGAATCAACTCTCACAGAGGCTGTGAGGGAATGCGTTAGGTGTGAACTTCAGTGTCGTTGCTATTGCAGTGGTGCTTGCTCTAGTCTTGACTACAAGGCCATGCTATCCGAACGGACTGGAAAGGAGGGAGTTAGATGTGTCCGTCTCTAGAAAGGGAACGCGGTGTAAGTGATTAAGACAAAATCTTCGCCTAACAAACTACGTGCATCAGGGTTAGAACGTCATAGGCTCTCCAGTGTTTGAGCGGCGAGATGTAGCTTCTTACTCAGATAATTCCTTGATAGTTTATGTATCCGCCACCAATACTGCTCTGGGCATCGATATTGTACACAGCAGTCACTTCGAGCAACTCCACATGATGGGGTCACCTGTGGTTGACCGTACCACCACGAGTCGACCTCTTGGTACATTAAAGCGCAGGACGATGAGTTTATTAGAGTCAGGGCTGCTTGACGCATATCATTGAATCCGTAAATGCATTCAATGTCTCGTGAGAGGATGACCTCTGAGGTTCGTTTCGACTCGTACGTAGGGTGCCACGAAACTGTAGTCGTAGTCTAATGTCATGAACTCTAACTATGGTACTGAGAGTGCTGTGAGTGTTGGTGGTACTCTCTTCTGTACTATTTCCAATTTAGTTATCTGGATTGTTCTGCTTCAGGGGTCGGTGTACTTCAAGGCCCTCACTACCACACTTTTCAGCTCTTGTATGGACTGGATTCTAGGGAGGATGTCGGAGAGATCAAGCTGCGGTGCATCATTGAGGCCTTTATTTATCGAGACCTTAGATATTTTTTGGGTCCCTCGAGGTGCTGAATGAGGAGTCGGAGCTGCTGGGATTACGGGTTTCCTGGGTCAAAACTAAGATCCA
>CM068957.1:88368072-88378072 GCA_035128595.1 Eptatretus atami | reverse complement strand
TCCGACACAGGTTACCCTGAATCGTTATTACCCAGTATTCTGGTACTCATTTTGGCGACCTCTGAAGGATGACAGACTGAGCCAACCCCACCTGGTGTTAATTCAACGGAGACGGGCTCGAACTCAGAACCCTTAGGTCCCAAGCCAGCCACCTTTACCGCTAAGCCAACACCAGGCTATATCAGTCTCTCATAGAAACCAATAATTGAGTCTAATTGAAGTTAACATATGCTGTGTGTATTCATGTGTCAATATGTAATGTTTCTGTCTTTTTTATCATTGATTTAATAAATTAGTCTTCATGGGAAAAGTAAATCTAGCTTCCTTTATTTTTATATTTGGCATTTTAAAGGAATGCAAGCAAGTGCTTCATGTGCAAAATCTGTAGCTAAAGCCTTTATGCTGTAGTTATAGAATGTTAAGGCTGTTTGTCCATTGTAACTTGGCCTTTAAACATGTCTTTTTTTTAAACCCAGCTTGTTTTGCACAGTTCTGCTGGGATTCTATGGTGAACCTAATTGCATGTTTATGAGACTTTGTCTGGCTTCAGGTGCGTGAGCGTGTCTCAGTTCTGGAGGACCCGAACGAGACAGAAATTATGCTTCGAGATGATGTAGGAGAGCGTGATGGTCGGTCATGGGAGCGCAAGCGACGTCTGCAGCACTCTGGTTCCGAGAGTATATCTGCTGAACATAATACTGAGGGTGCTGCAGTGGACTCATTAGATGTAGGGGATGCATCTGTGAATCATTGTCCTGCTGCAACCAGTTCTTGGCACACTGGTGAGACTTCATTTGTTCAGCAGATCATCTTCATAATTATTTTGTCAGTGATCCAAGTTAGCTTTTAAGGTTAAGAACTCGAATTCAATGTACGTGTTAAATTGCTTTTTTCTTCCCCACCCCTCCCATTGCCCACATCACAATTCAAAATGGTGGAGGGCTTTTTCACTGTGATCTTTCCTGCTTTTCTTCTTTAATGGCCTATCCATTTCCCTTTTGTCTTGTCCTGACACCTGCATGACAGAGGCAGTGGCCGACCATGAACACTATGTGTACATATTGAAACGCACATCTAACTCGCTGCTTGCGGACTCTCTTTCGGGCCTGCAACCAAAACTCTCCAGCAGCCCACCACGGGCGATTCCCATCCGTTCCCCACACCCTCTCGCACAAAAGAAGGGTACTGCTCTCCCTTCATTTTCACTTACCTCTTTCCAGAGTCAATGTTGGATTGTTTGTTTTTCTTTTTCTTGAGATGGTCATTGTGCATTTACATTCATGCAATGTCCTTTACGCCTGTTGACATTTGAATGCATTTCATTGCTTCCAGATGTTAACCAGGCTTTGAGGCTATTTAATGAATCTAAATTTGCAATGCATCGCACCTGAGGGTCATCCAAAAGGATCTGTCACCCCTACCTGTATAATATATATATATGTATATATATATATATATATATATATATATATTGTACAATTTACAAAATGTATTTGTGTAATGTTACTTACATCATCTTTATTTTCTTCAATGAACTTCATCCAATTGTGAGCTGACTTTTTGATCCCAGCACAGTGTTCTACCATGGTGTTAAACTCATTACGAGCAGATGCAAAACATCACCTCCTAAAGTAATTTTTCATTTCGGAGAATAATTGGATGTTTAGCTGACTCAAATACAGTGAATATGGTGGGGTTGGCAAAACGTTCCATTCCCAGGATTCAGGCAAGTTGCAGACATTTACATTTGAATGAGCAGAAGTACCCGCACCTTGTGTGGAAGGAATTTAGAGTACAGATATTTGAAGATGATTTGTAACACTGCCCACCACCGGGTGGTGCAACACGATACACATTTATATAGAGAGAATTGGGGTCTTCCCCCACCCTCAACCCCCTACCCTGTAGGTTTGAAAATGTTTCTTGCATCTCCATTTGCAAAGAGGATTCCAACGGTATGCAATATAATGGGGTTACTACCGGTGGGGCTGATTCTATCGATGGACAAACAAATTACAACTCTATATGTGTATATATATATATATATATATATATATATTATATTATATATATTATATATATATATTACACATTAAAAAATATATGTGTATACATATATATATATATATATATATTATATATATATGTATAATTCTGCATATGTATATATCGCGGGTTGAGAGACATAATGTTGTAACTGCATTTCTGGCGAAACCGAATAAAATGGTCTCATGTCTTTCAACACCATATTTATCTTTCATTAGCGATTTGCAGGAAATGGGAAATTTTCAATTACAACATTATGTCTCTCAACCCGCGAAATATGGTGTTGAAAGACATGAGCCATTTTATTCAACCCCGCCAAAAATGCAGTTACAACATTATGTCTCTCAACCCGCGATATATATATATATATATATATATATATATATATGTGTATATATGTATATGTATAGATGTATATGCATACATATGTATGTATATATATACATATATTGTATATACATATCAGTGGGGAGACCAAGTATTTGATACACTGCCGATTTTGCAGGTTTTCCCACTTACAAAGCACGTAGAGGTCTGTAATTTTTATCATAGGTACACTTCAACTGTGAAAGACGGAATCGAAAACAAAAATCCTGAAAATCACATTGTATGATTTTTAAATAATTAATTTGCATTTTATTGCATGAAATAAATATTTGATACATCAGAAAAACAGAACTTATATTTTGGTACAGAAACCTTTGTTTGCAATTACAGAGACCAGATGTTTCCTATAGATCTTAACCAGGTTTGCACAGACTGCAGCAGGGATTTTGGCCCACTCCTCCATACAGATCTTCTCCAGATCCTTCAGGTTTGGGGCTGTCGCTGGCAACACAGACTTTCAGCTCCCTCTAAAGATTTTCTATTGGGTTCAGGTCTGGAGACTGGCTAGGCCACTCCAGGACCTTGAGATGCTTCTTACGGAGCCACTCCTTAGTTGCCCTGGCTGTGTGTTTCGGGTCGTTGTCATGCTGGAAGACCCAGCCACGCCCATCTTCAATGCTCTTGTTGAGGGAAGGAGGTTGTTGGCCAAGATCTCGCGATACATGGCCCACCATCCTCCCTCAATACGGTGCAGTCGTCCTGTCCCCTTTGCAGAAAAGCATCCCCAAAGAATGATGTTTCCACCTCCATGCTTCACGTTGGGATGGTGTTCTTGGGGTTGTACTCATCCTTCTTCTTCCTCCAAACACGGCGAGTGGAGTTTAAACCAAAAAGCTCTATTTTGGTCTCATCAGACCACATGACCTTCTCCCATTCCTCCTCTGGATCATCCAGATGGTCATTGGCAAACTTCAGACGGGCCTGGACATGCGCTGGCTTGAGCAGAGGGACCTTGCGTGCGCTGCAGGATTTTAATCCATGACGGCGTAGTGTGTTACTTATGGTTTCTTTGATACTGTGGTCCCAGCTCTCTTCAGGTCATTGACCAGGTCCTGCCATGTAGTTCTGGGCTGATCCCTCACCTTTCTCATGATCATTGAGGCTCCACGAGGTGAGATCTTGCATGGAGCCCCAGACCGAGGGAGATTGACTGTTATCTTGAACTTCTTCCATTTTCTAATAATTGCGCCAACAGTGTTGGCCTTCTCACCAAGCTGCTTGCCTATTGTCCTGTAGCCCATCCAGCCTTGTGCAAGTCTACAATTTTGTCCCTGATGTCCTTAGACAGCTCTCTGGTCTTGCCCATTGTGGAGAGGTTTGAGTCTGATTGATTGAGTGTAGACAGCTGTCTTTTATGCAGATAACGAGTTCAAACAGGTGCAGTTAATACAGGTAATGAGTGGAGAATGGGAGGGCTTCTTAAAGACAAAACTAACAGGTCTGTGAGAGCCGGAATTCTTCCTGGTTGGTAGGTGATGAAATACTTATTTCATGCAATAAAATGCAAATTAATTATTTAAAAATCATACAATGTGATTGTCAGGATTTTGTTTTAGATTCCGTCTTTCACAGTTGAAGTGTACCTATGATAAATATTACAGACCTCTACGTGCTTTGTAATGGGAAAACCTGCAAAATCGGCAGTGTATCAAATACTTGTTCTCCCCACTGTATATATATATGTAATATGTATATATAGTCAAATATGTAATATGTATCAAAAACAAAACCTGTCAAAGGGCGGAGGAGCTCCTTGTGAGCCAACGGCCATCCATATCTAGTGCCCAACTGTGTCTGCGGACGTCCTCCTGCAGTTGGGTTACTTTTTTATTTGGAGGTTGGTGGTAGGATTTGCACTCCGGCCACCGTAAAACCCTTCATTCCGCAAAACACAAAACGCAAAAAATCTGAAAACCCACTCCGTGGGAGTACCTCCTTGCAGCTTCCCTTCGCAGGGCAGCTCACCGGATGACGGGATTGGGGCAAAGCCTTCGGGACCCCAATCTTTGATGATAGGAGGGAAACCACGGGTAACATCCTGGGTCAGATTGCGGGAGAGTGTGTCGGAGTGGTGCTGAGGTGTCGTCCACCAGACGGCGGTCTCCTTGGGTTAACCTGAGGCGGTCCCTTCGGGTGGGTGCCTGGAATGTCCTATCCCTAAGAGAGGATGATCACCTGTCTCTGTTATCATCTGAGCTCAAGCGTTTGGACATCGGGATTGCAGCTCTCTCTGAGGTTCGGAGACCGGATTGCGGCGAGATAATGGTGGGTGGTTACACCTACTATTGGTCTGGCCGCTCTGATGGTTACCATCCCAAGGAGTTGCTGTAGCTGTGTCCAATAAGCTGACCCCAATGATAATTGAGGTAACACCGGTCAACGAGCGTATTATGAGATTAAGGATTCGTCACTCCTTAGGTGTCATTTCCCTGGTCTCTGTTTATGCTCCGACTGAAGCGAGTGATCTCACCGTGAAGGATGATTCTACGCCACGCTCGAGTCTGTGGTTGATCAGTGCCCCAGACGAGATACACTTCTAGTCTTGGGGATTTCAATGCATCGACTGGAACTGATAGGCTGTTATGAGTGTGTGTTTGGTCCCATGGGTCAGGAACTATGAACCAGAATAGCACTAAGTTCCTTGACTTTGCAAGAAGTCATGGACTTAGGGTGGCTGGTTCATGGTTTCAGCGCCCACAAGCTCATCGCTGGACTTGGTATTCCAACGCTGGCGGTGTGGCAAAGGAGATTGACCATGTCCTCATTGACGGTCGTTGGAGGATGATCCAGAACTGCAGGGTCTACCGGAGTGCTCAGTTCCTCAATACTGACGACAGGCTTGTTGTAGCAACTCTAAAGCTGCACCTTAAATCCTGGAGAATGGTACCATCCCAGCCTAGGCTGGTGTTGGCAAGCTCAGGATGAGAGAGTAGCTGAGGAGTTTGCGAACAGGTTGAGTGGACACTTGGGGGGTCTGGTGGCTTTGGGGGTCCTGAAGAGTTGTGGAGTGCCTTCAAGACCACCTTCCTTGATGTTGCCGGTGGATGGCTTGGAACTCACCACAGGGCAAAGAAGAATTTTGTCTCTCAAGGGACACTGGATACCATTGACCAGAGTCGCAGGGCCAGGCTGAATGGCAGAGGTGAGCTGTTCAGGGAGCTGAGGCGTAAAACTGTACGTGCACTGAGGGTGGACAAGGAGGCCTATGTGCGAGGAATCTGTGAGGGGGTAGAGCATCACCTGTGGACAGGTGATTCTCGTCCCGCTTACAGGGGAATTCGTGCATTGCGTTCATCCAAGCCCATCCCTCGGAGCACTGCAGTTAGAGCAGAGAGTGGTAGGCTCTTGACGAGGAGTCTGAAGTGAAGGCCCGCTGGGCCGGTTACTTTGAGCGGTTGTACCAGGCTGATCCCCAGCTGTCGAGTTGGACGTCAAGGGTGTTACAGTCCCTGTTGCTGACCTCGAATCAACTGTGGTCCACCTTCGCTTGTGGAAACACGGGCGTGGTGAACCAGTTGAAACGGGGCAAAACTCCAGGGATCTGTGGCATCCATGCTGAACTTCTCAAGGCTGGTGGAAATGCTGCACTCGTGTCGTTGCATGCAGTTTTGTGCACTGCCTGGAACACAGGCATCATCCCAACCGATTGGAAGAGGGGCCTTGTTGTTCCTCTCTGGAAAGGGAAGGGTGATCGCCAAGACTGCAACAACTACGAGGGGTGACGCTGCTCTCAGTGCCGGGCAAGGTCTTTGCTCGGATAATTCTTGATGGGGTTCGCCACCATCTGCTTGAGCACCAGCGTCCAGAGCAGTCAGGCTTTACACCAAAGAGGTCAACGATTGACCGTATCCTTGCTCTTCGTGTCCTCACCGAACGCAGACGAGAGTTTCGGCAGGGGCTGCTTGCAGCCTATGTTGATCTCTGTAAAGCGTTCGATTCAGTGAATCGGGATGTCCTCTGGAGGATTCTTGGTCTTCGTGGGGTGCCACCAAAACTGATCGATCTGATGTCTGACTCTACTCTGGTACTGAGAGTGCTGTGAAGTGTGGTGGTACCATCTCTGACTTATTTCCAGTTGTTACTGGAGTTCGTCAGGGGTGTGTACTGGCCCCACACTTTTCAGCACTTGTATGGACTGGATTTTAGGGAGGATGTCGGAGAGCTCAAGCTGCGGTGCATCGTTTGGGAATGTCAAGATCTCGGACCTTGATTTTGCAGATGATGCAGTCATCTTTGCAGAGACTTTAGATATCCTTTTGGGGGCCCTCGAGGTGCTGAATGAGGAGTCGGAGCCGCTGGGATTACGGGTTTCTTGGGTCCAAACTAAGATCCAGGCTTTCGGTGATATCTTGGATGCTGCTGTCCTGTCTGTGTCTGTTTGTGGTGAGGATGTTGAGGTCGTGGAGAGATTCACTTACCTTGGCAGTGATATTCATGTCTCTGCTGGCTGTGAGCTCAGAGGTCAATAGACGTCTGGGTCGGGCCTGGGGAGTCATGGATTCACTGGATCATGGGGTGTGGCGCTGCGCTACCTGTGCGGGGAGACGAAAGTCCGAGTCTTCAGGTCCTTGGTACTTCCAGTCTTGCTCTATGGATGCGAGACTTGGACTTTGACCAAGGATCTGAGACGGAGACTTAATTCCTTTGGTACCAGGTCTCTTCGAAGAATCCTTGGCTATCGTGGTCGGATTTTGTGTCCAACGAGCGTTGTTGAGAGAGACTCAGATGAGATTTGTTACCTGCATAGTCCGTGAGCGTCAGTTGCGGCTGTATGGACATGTGGCTCGTTTTCCTGATGCTGATCCTGCTCACCAGATTCTCTCAGCGAGGGAGTCTCATGAGTGGAGGAGCCAGTGGGCCGACCACGTGCCTCGTGGTTGCAGCAGGTTTACCATCATCTCAAGGAGATGGGGATGGCCTGGCATCTGCCTGGGGATGGCCAGACGGAGGCCCCTGGAGTACCGGCGGAAAGTGTACGCAGCGACGCGCTGTTCTGGCCACATGCTCCATACCTGACCTGATGTATATATGTATATTGTTGCGGATCCGGGGTGGCGCGGATTCTCACCCGACTCTTGGCGCCACCCTCACCACCGCCATCTCGGGGTTTATAACGCCGGCTGGCTCGGCACAGCCTCGGGTCACGCATCTTCAATCGCGATACAACGTAATCCTGGACCTTACCAGTTGGGGAAATAGACCCCGTTACAGACTGGTTTTGTCAGATGCCGAGCGTTTCTGCCAGTCTGTAACCATTTTGGTTTTATATTCCAATCGAACGGATCGTTCCTCGACGCGACACAAATTAATCCATAGCGGCAACTTCATACGAATCAACCAGATTTATTGGGGAACAACGGGGAACACAACACAAGCAAAATATTCACGACAATGTTTTAATTAATCTATAACCCGTTCTTAACTAGGGAACTACGGATTACGGGTTTCGAGGGGGTCCCTACTGAGATATACCTTAAACAACATGCAGACAAGGCAGACAGACAGCATGTAGATAAGACAGAGTACTTGGTGATGTTTCATGGACGAGGGAAAGTGTCAAAAGCACGAATGTCGCTCGTAACAAGCCGATGTCCACGGATTCGAGACCAAGCTCGGACACGCCGCGTGGCGAAATGGAGGCGTCGTACTCTTGCTCCGGCACGCCCACGCACGCAGCCTCGCGCGTTCAAACCCCGCGAGGTCGACTGCACTGGACCGTCAGATCGACGATGGGTTTCAGCTGATTTCTCTCAAGGTCCAGCATACAAGTCCAGGCCTGGCCTGTTCACCAGACAAGGCCAAATCGAGGTGCGGGCTCTGGCAGGCTGGGTCCATGGGATTCCAAGACCTCGTCAAGCCGTGAGGTGAGTAGGGACAGTCAGAGGCTCCGTCGTTAGATGCAGGTTGAACCTGTCGATCACCTCCTCTCGAAGAGACTCCAGACTCACACAGCAGCAGGTCCTCTCGAAGCAGATTTCCGCCTAAACCTCAGGTTTAGTTTTCTCTCCCGGCAGAATCACCACTGCCTTTCCTTCGTTCGCTCGCCTAGAAAAACCCGACTGCAGTTTTTGTACTTCTCCCGTTTCACTTCCTCTTTTCGGCGTCGTGGCTTCAAAGCCAACTGCAGTTTTTGTACTTCTCTCGTTTCACTTCCTCTTTTCAGCGCTCGTGGCCTCAAAGCCGACTGCAGTTTTTGTACTTCTCTCGTTCACTTCCTCTTTTCGGCGCTCGTGGCCTCAAGCGACTGCAGTTTTTGTACTTCTCTTCAAAAGTGAACTACTCCCAGAAGTCTCCGTTCGCTGCCCACTGGCTCCTCCCCTTTTCGAAGCCGACAAACTCCTCCCCCAGCTCCACTCTCTCTCCAGGCCCACCCCCTCAGCCGACTGGGCGGGGCCTATCGTCCGGAGAGGGAAGGAAGAAGAGGAAGCTCTCGGTACACCACCACTGAACGAATGATAAACATGCATCCTACACCTCCCGACACACATGTAACGTCCATTACCGAACAACCTGGCTAAACATGCATTTAATGGGGGATCTGGGCTAATCCTATATTTAGTAGCCTACTCAGGGCCATCCGCAACACTACCCCCACCTTTCTCCCGAGGCTCTCCGAGCCTCTATCTGGGGCACCCCGACAATGGCCCTGTCTAACGTACAGCACAGATCTCCCATTTCCTTTAACCCACAACAAGGGAAGCACTTAACTCCAAACCAAAGTGTCACAGTAAGATTGGCATGTCCTATCCTAGTGTGTCGGGTCACCAATCTAACAAACAAATTCACACTCTATGCACACGACTTAACATTCTAATTATGGATTTGAACGGGAGGGCATTCAATTTTACTTTTAACAGCAACATTTGCATAGGAGCAGAACATTCAAAGTTCAAAGTTCTTTCATGTTCGCTCCTTCATGCCCCCTCCGGCAGTATTGTCCATTCACCCTTGAGGGTTTCCTCACTTCATGGCCTTATTGGCCTCTCACCAGGTGAGTTCAGTCGCCCAGTGGCCTAATCTCAAAAGAGTTCTTCGGCCCACTGAGCCCACAAAATGGCATGCATCTTCGGCCGCACGGCCACAAAAATGCTTCGGCCCATATGGCCTACTCACAAGCAGCAGCAGGAACAAGCCTGCATCGGACAGCAGGTGACACAGCAATGGTGGCACGGTGATATGATGGTAAGCAATGCAGTTTGGAGGTGTTCTTGAGACGCAAGTGGGTGTGATGACCTCAGACCAGGTGAGTGCAGTGTACCTTAACCTTCCTTGCCTGACTTGTTTTGGTTAAATTCTCTTTTTTTTTTCTTCCTTTCTTTTTTTTTTCTTTTACAGACAGGATGGTGGTTTCTTACTCAACTGTTATCTTCGTGGATGTGTGCTCATGACATACTGGTGGCCTCTTCTGGGCACTTGGAGAGGGTGACCTAGCCTGGCCCTTGTTAACAAATTCTCCCATCAACACTACTCGAAGCAGGTGTCACACATGAATGGTGCGGAGGAGAGTTCATCGAACCTAACCATTTACTTTTAGCTCGAAACAATGCAACAAACCCTGCTATGGCTA
>CM068957.1:88346809-88357787 GCA_035128595.1 Eptatretus atami | reverse complement strand
ACAAGAGAGAGAATGGATGGACCCAACGAGGGGGTGAGACGATGGATGGGACGGATGAGGGAGGTGAGACGAGGAATGGACCGGACGGAACGACGGGAGGTGAGACGATGGATGGACGGACGGACGGAGGGAGGTGAGACGATGGATGGACGGACGGAGGGAGGTGAGACCCGATGGATGGACGACGGAGGGAGGGTGAGACGGATGGATGGACGGACGGAGGGAGGTGAGCACGATGGATGGACGGACGGAGGGAGGTGAGACGATGGGATGGAGGACGGAGGGAGGTGAGACATGGATGACGGACGGAGGGAGGTGACGACGATGGATGGAACGGTATGGAGGGAGGTGAGACGATGGATGGACGGAGGAGGGAGGTGAGACATGGATGGACGGACGGAGGGAGGTGAGAACGATGGATGGAGCGGACGGAGGGAGGTGAGACGATGGATGGACGGACGGAGGAGGTGAGACGATGATGGACGGACGGAGGGGGTGAGAGAGAGATGGACTGACGGAGGAGGTGAGAGGGAGAGATGGACGGATGGAGGGGTGAGAGGAGAGGATGGACGACGGAGGGAGGTGAGAGGAGAGGAAATGGACGGCGGGGGAGAGGGAGAGGAGGGATCGATGGCGGGGAGAGGAGGAAGGAGATAAGTATGGACCGGAGGGAGGGTGAGGAGAGGAGAGATGGCATGAGAGGGGTGAGGAGAGGATGATGGATGGAGGAGTGGAGTGGAGAGGATGGACAGAGGCGAGAGGAGTGGAGAGGATGGAGGAGAGGGAGGGGAGAGAAGAGGGATGGTGATAGAGGGGAAGGAGAGGAATGATGCAGATGAGAGGAGAGGAGAGATGGTGACGGAGGGAGAGAGAGGATGGATGGACCGGAGGGAGGAGAGAGGAAGGATTGATGGGCAAGGGAGGTCTTGCATCTAAAACAGAAAGCCTCACCAGACTCCGTGTTAAGGTTGAGCACCTGCTTCCGTGTCCTGGGAGGCCAGCAGTTTTGCTAATATTTGTTCTATTGCACATACCGTCATACACTTGAGAATTCGAGTATTATTTAAATCCGGAATCAGAATCACTTCACATCTCGGTAAATGCAGATAGACTGTTTTGTGTGCTTCATGTCATGGATATTCTTTTATTTGGACTTCCACAAGCAGTTTCTGCATGATTGAGACAAAGCAGTCTGAAGGAACACCAAGCTTATGTTTTGAATAGGTGATGGTCATTGCTCCTCCACCTATCAATGCGATAGGAAATGAAGTTGAATTTATTTCCCATCCATCTTGGATCCATCATTTCCTTCGCTTCTGAGGTCCATCATTAATATAAGCCATCATTATATAAGCCAAACAAAGCAGCATTTATGCAGTTGCTGTGGAAAACCAGAGGAAAATCAATATGTCTGCAGAAGAAAACCAGGTTATCCCAGGTTCGTCTTTTATTAAAACCGAAGCTAGTAATGCAAGCTCAACAGCATTTGACATGAAAATGGCAACGTGCTGTCAAGATTGTTGGCATAGCGTAAATTGGTCGGAATGCATAATTTGAACCAATGACTTGCACTCCCAATTTCTGGCTCTTATGCGACGTATTGGCAGTTGAGATGGCGTGGCCCACCTGCATGTATGCTGGAAATACACTCCATCAAAAGTTTAACATTGAAAATAAAAAATTTCATCATCCTAAACTCACTGGTAGCTCGTCCATCCCTCAAGCCATCCCGGCATTCCCCAGACATGTTTGTAGCAAAACTCATGAGCTTTGTTTACCATAGCTCTTTTCCAGAGCATCTGGTTGCGAAATGCAAGTTCTTGGACAGGATTCTCTGGATGGTTTTTCTGTTTGCCTTCCCAGCTGTCAGTCAGTCAGTCAGTCAGTCCAGGTGCAAGAAAAATGGAACTTATTCGAGTGCTGGATGAATAACTCATGAATCTTTGCAAAAATAACACGAGTTTTTACTCCTTTAAAAATAAATTGTATTGTGGCTATGGGTAGAAGATAATATTGGCAAATTACTGAGATAAGCGACCAAACCAAGCTTTTTACCAACAGACATTTCAAAACTATATTTCAAAGTGAAATAAATGAGGTTCCCTAAATTAAAAAAAAATGTTTTTTAATGTTACACTCATAATACTGAACCACCCCCCCCCCCTCTCCCCCCCTCCGTCCACCCCCACCACAACAGAACATAGCACAATTAAAGGTTCGATAAGTCAGGTAAAAAACAGGGCAAAGCAGTTGTAAGTTTACATCTTTGTCTATATATATATAATATATATAATATATATATTATATATATATATATATATATAATAATATATATATACATACATATACAGTTTTTTTTCTTTTTAAAGAAGAGAGAAGGCGGTTCCAACTAAGCGCATGGATGGAAGTCGCCTTCTTCTTGAAAAATTGTGTAATCCCAACCCGCCCAATCTTACATAAATATATACATACTTACATACACTAATAAGTGTCTGTGTGTCAAATAACGATAACACTAACAGCCTGAAACTACATGCACACGAAGAAAGCTCCAAGGAAGTGCATGACTTGAAAATGGGTTTTGGGATATTTACACACCGCTCTTTTGAAAGATAATTAACGGTTTATTTTATGATCCTTCAACGTGATCTCGGCCACCTCGCTCCCTGGGGTTTTAGGCATTTTGGAGATTATTTATGAACAAAATTTTAGTAACGGTGCCAAAATTCAACCTAGCTCAATGAGCTTATATGATTATGCTTTCACGTGCTTGACCTCGCCTGTCCCCAGAGGGAACTGCCGATCCATAGCATTGCCAGAATCTGTGATCTATTATTTTCTTAGTTTTGTGAGTGCCCCAAGGAATCAGAAGCAAATCTGAAAAAACGGACATTTTAATATAGTTATGACGTTGCGCGGACCCCGAGCCGATGTGAACCTGCGCAGACGAGCAGGCAATAGCGGATTCTGCATTGTTTATTTTTGGGGATTTGGAACTTTGTGATGTCCTCCAGGGTTTCTTCCTAGCATTATGGCAGTAATTCTTTGAGGATAGTCATTTTCTTTCATGAATTCTTTTATTTCATTAATTTGGTTTGCGTGCGCAGTGAAGAACCGCTTTAAAGTTAAAGGATCCTTATGGTGTCAGAGACAGCCCTGGCCAACAGGGGGGGGGGGGGGGGGGCGGGGGGGGGGGGGGGGGGGGGTGGGGGGGGGGGAACTGTTATCCTTCTCAACCTTGCCTGGGTGCTTGCATAAGTGCTTAGCCACTTGCCAAGCGACCATTTCGATAGCGGTCTGCGCTTCCGTCTTCTGAGGGAAATCGCTCACATCACATGCAGCGGCTTTTACCACGGCACCATTCAGGGCGAGTGGTTTCATGCTTCCGTCACCCTGAGCAGTGATCGTGCTCCGTCAGCTTGAACGAGTGGTTTCGTGGCTACGTCATCCTGAGCGAGTGGTTCCTGGGTTCGTGCTCCATCCCTGAAGGCGAGTGGTTCATGTTTCGTGCTCCGTCACCCTGAGTGAGTGGTTCGTGCTCCGCTCACCACTGAGCGAGTGGTTTTGTGGTTCGTGCTGCCGTACCCTGAGCGAGTGGTTCGTGCTCCTCACCCTGAGTAGGGTTTCGTGGGTTCGTGGTACGTCACCCCTGAGCGATGGTTCGTGCTCCTAAACCCTGAGTGAGTGGTTCGTGGTTCGTGCTCATCAGCCTGAGGAGGTGGTTCGTGCTCCGTCACCATGAGCGAGTGGTTTGTGCTCCCTCACCATTGAGCGAGTGGTTCGTGCTCGTCACCCTGAGTGAATGTTCGTGGTTCCTGCTCCGCACCTGAGCGAGTGGTTTTGTGGTTCGTGCTCCGTCACACGAGCGAGTGCGTCGTGTTCGTGCTCCGTCACCCTGAGCGAGTGGTCGTGCTCCGTCACCCCTGAGTGAGTGGTTCGTGGTTCCGTGTCCGTCACCCTGAGCGAGTGGTTCGTGGTCGTGCTCCGTTCAACCCAGAGCGGAGTGGTTCGTGCTCCAACACACACTGAGTGAAGTGGTTCGTGGTTTGCTCCGTCACCTGAGTGCAAAGTGGTTCGTCGCTCCGTCACCCTGAGCCGAGTGTTCGTGCTCCGTCACCATGAGCGCAGTGGTTCCGTGGCTCCGTCCACTGAAGTGAATGTTTCGCGTGTTCCTGCTCCGTCACCCTGAAGCGAGCTGGTTCGTGGATAGTGCTCCGCTCACCCTGAGCGAGTGGTTCGTGCTCCGTCACCCTGAGCGAGTTGTGACAATAACAACACCCGATTTCCAAGCCGTTTGCCGTATTAACGTGTTTTCTTAATGGCCAAGACTAATTTTTTTAATCCATCTATCACACCAGCTGTTTATAAATAATATTGTTTGTGAACATATCCCTGAAACATCTAAATAAATGCAACGTTGTTTTTCGGTGAAAACTACTCAAGGTTTCTGAGTTATATACAGTAAGTACTGCAGTTTGTAATCACACCCACTCCAACCTGCCGATTCCCGAAAAATTGCCGATATTGGCGAAGTGTGTGTGTGTGCGCGCGTGTGTGTGTCTGCGCACGTGTGTGTGTGCATGTGCGTTGTTCATAAAGCACAACATTCTCTCTGCTATCTCTCTCTCTCTCTCTTTCTCTCTCTCTCTCTCTCTCTCTCTCTCTCTCTCTCTCTCTCTCTCTCTCTCTCTCTCTCTCTCTCCCCCTTCCTTACTCTACCCCCTCCTAATACAGTGCAGCACCCTCCTCCCACATCTCCTGTCTCATTCTCCCCTCCCCTCTCTCTCTGTCTGTCTGTCTCCCGACGTGTCCGGGCAGTGTTTGTCTCCAGCCAGCTTGGCTCTGGATGCGTCCAGGCGGTATTTATGTCTGGATGTGAGTTTGTCTCCGTACTTGTTCAGACTGAGTTTGTCTCCGGACCGTGTTTATAGTATGACCGGTAGAAAATGGATTTCAGACATTATTTTGTTTCCATATTCACTGTTATTCCACGCAGAATCATTTTGATGAAACAGAATGAATCGGAATTAATGCTCCACAGCACGTCTGTCTTCCCTTCCCCCTCCCTCCTCTCTCCTTTCCCTTCCACCTCTTCACTCTCCCCGCTCTCTCCCTCTCCCTCTCCCCTCCCCCTCCCCTCTCTCTCTCTCTCCTCTTCTCCCCCTCTTTTTCACTCTCTCCCCTTTAGTATTACCGCCAGGCAAGTGACCGGTGGTATTTGCTATTGTGTGTGTATGTATATAATCACGGATAGTGGACAAAGAAATGGAAACACACCTGGGTAAATGAGGGACATTAAGTACTGTATATTTAAAGCAATGGCTTCCACACAGCAAATAGCAATGGCCCATTCCACAGCAATGGCCCATGTGTTGATTAAGCAAATAAGATTCCAGCATGTTTCGGGTCATATATAAAAATGCTGCGCAGGCCTGGTTGCCTATAATTATGACTAGAATAGCTGCAAGAGGAGACCTCAGTGACTTTGAAAGAGGGGTGATTGTTGGGGCGTGTTTGGTCGGAGCGTCAGTGACAAAGAAAGCTCAATTTGCTGATGTTTCATAAGCCTGGTGTTATGCCTGGTGTTGGCTTAATGGTTGGGGTGGTGGGCTTTGGATCCGAGGGTCCTGAGTTCAAATCCTGATCAGCTGTTGAATTAATACCAGGTGGGGTTAACTCGGCCTGTTATCCTTCCAAGGTCGGCAAAATGAGTGCCAGCATGCTGATATACTGTGTTGGAGTGGCGACCCATCCAGGATTGTACCCAATAGCCAAGGAGACTGCTTAAGCAGCACCAACGCTCTGCACAGAGTATGGTCCCAATTTCCTATTCCTCCTCCTCATGAGCAATGGTGTACAAGGTGATGTCGGCATGGAATTTTGAGGGAAAGGCATCATCATTAAAGGGCAACAATGGGTGGAAGTGCATACTCCAGGACCATGATATCTGTGCATTAATTTGAAGTGCAAGACAAAGCAGGCGAGAAACTGCAGATCAATTGACTGAAAATTTCAACCTGGGACACGAGCAGCCAGTTTCATTAAAAACCGTCCGCCGAGAACTCCACAGAGCAGGACACCATAGTCAGGTTGTAGTGCACAAACCACTTATCACACGTGGCAATGCGCAATTGCGAGTTTAGTTGTGCAAAGAACACAGGCAATGGACTACCAAGCAGTGGAGAAATGTGATATGGTCAGATGAATCGTCCTTCGCAATGTTCTCGACAAATGGATGAGTGCATTTGTGGCGCCAACATAAATATCTTCAATCCTGAATGCTTGATTCCAACAGTGAAGGATTCTGGTGGTTCTGTAATGTTTTGGGGTGCATATTCCTGGCATAGTTTGGGTGCAGTCATTCCCTTTGAAGGCAAAGTCAATGCCAATCATTACTTGATAGTCCTGAGTGATCATCTTCACCCCATATTGCAGCATTTCTTTCCTGCCAGGAGGGGTGTCTTCCATAATGACAATGCCCCCCTCCACGTAACACATACGGTCACACAATGGTTTGATGAGCATGACAGTGATGTTATCCATATGTCATGGCGGCCTTCTCAGTCACCAGATCTGAACCCAATCAAGCCTTTATGGAAGATTCTGGAATGATGCCTGAGACGTCATTTTCCACCTCCATCAAACAAGTGTGAGTTGATTGACTTTCTCATGGAAGAATGGTGCCGCATCCCTCCTTTAGAATTTCAGATGCTGGTGGACTCTATACCACGGCGCACACAGACTGTACTGGCCGCACATGTTGCCCAGCACCCGATGGAGTGACTTTACATTGGTGATTCCATTTATTTTTTTTTGTCCACTACCTGTATAATCAGTGTTTATTTCCAGCAAGTTTGATTGAAATTATCTCAAATTCTGCTGTATGAATGCCCTGTTGTTATCCCCTTTAATTATTTATTTTTAGTTAATCCTTCCTTGGCAATGCAATATTAAATTTATTTACAATGAATGATTTTAATTATGTTGACAGTTGTATCATTGATATTTTGTTTGTAATTTTCTTTCCAAATTGTGATTGGTAATGTTTATTCTTCGGGCCAATTTTCTCCTCAGCACAGTTGTATGCTGCAGCCAAAAAGAGGAAGCAACCCAGGTTTCGCAGCGTTATCTCTGACATTTTTGATGGCTGCATCTTGAGCTCCGTGCAATGCCTCACCTGCGATCGTGTGAGTGATTGGTGTGTGTGTACGTGTGTGTACGTGTGTACGTATGTGTGTGTGTGTATGTGTGTACGTGTGTGTGTGTGTGTGTGTGTGTGTGTGTGTGTGTGTGTGTGTGTGTGCGTGCGTGTTTGCATAAGCAGCTTTTCCTTTGCAGATTTCAGCGACAGTGGAGACATTCCAGGACCTGTCTTTACCCATTCCTGGGAAAGAGGATTTGGCAAAGCTGCACTCAGCTGTACACCAGAATGTAGCTGTCAAAGTGGGAACCTGCAATGATGGTTACAGTTCTCAGAGCTGGGTCATTTTCATTATGGACTACGTCCGCAGGTGGGAGCCACGTGCTGCATACAAACAATGACGGTATCTCTACCTTTTTTGTCTACCCATTTCTCATCGTTTTGACCTTCCACATGTTGTTGTCGTCTACATCATCAAAACGCTACAACTTCTGGAATAATAATGTTTTTTTGTTGTTGTTAAAAATGTTCTTTTCTGGTGGTGATAAATTATCTCTGCTCTTCATCAGGTTTGTTGTGTCATGTATCCCAAGTTGGTTCTGGGGTCCAGTGGTTACACTTGAGGACTGTCTTTCTGCTTTCTTTGCTGCCGATGAATTGAAAGGTAAGCTTTAAGTAAAACAAATAATAAATGCAACATGGATGCACTATAACATTGGGTTATAAGGATGGGAGTTATCAAATTTGAAAATATTCCATATATTTGTCACAAACAAAGCTTCTCTAATTTATCAATTTCTGGCCACGAGGCAGTCATTTGTGGCCCAAAGATGATTATATTGACAGGGATAACACAAAGTGACATGAGAATACATCAATGTGACACTGTACAAAGCAAAAGGTAACTTGCTTGTTCTTTTTCCTCTTTGTGCTCTCTGCTCGCCCACCTTTACCATATTTTATACTCTCACTCAACGTACTTTCGACAAAACCATTCCCCAATAAATTACTTCTGATTACTAGATGATTCCACACTGGGTTGCCACTAGTCAAATTACTTCTTATATTAAGATTAGATAGTTTCATTCTCTAAAGCCGCAAGATTTTACCCGAATGCTCGCGATTTTCCATAATTTGTAAAATCTAACATCTAGCATTAATCCTTGTCACAGTTTACCTTACTCTATATTTTCAGCTAGCATCTAGCCCAGTGTTTCTCAACCGGGATTCCCCGGAACCCTAGGGTTCCGCAAGAGGTCGCTAGGGGTTCCGCGAGAAACAGTAATAAATAGGCTAATGTATTTTTGAGTAGTTTTTGTTTGATTTAATATTCGTAATTTTACTATACACGTACGGCATATTGTTGGAAACTCCTTGGTTATTATAATAGAGGCTTCAACCTCTTATATTATTTACAATTATAACAACCATAGGGAATGTTATATTATAACAACCATAACAACCACGAAGCGTGATGGACGCCCGGAATAACGACTCGTCATTGAACACGGCACACGGCCTGTACGTGATGACGTCACCCACTCGAAGCACGATGCGCGATGGACGCTCGGAATAACGACTCGTCATTGAACACGGCACACGGCCTGTACGTGGTGACGTCACCAATGATGACGTGGTCTGTCTCATTGCCAATAAATTTGACAAAAAGGGGGTCTTTTTTCCTTAAACCAGGTATCCGAAAAAAAATATTATATTTATCACGTGAACTACGATAAAAATATAAAAGAGCTAGATATTAATAATGGTATGTAATAATTTTTATGCAGGGGTTCGCTGAGACATGGAAACTATTTCAAGGGTTCCACAAAGGTAAAAAGGTTGAGAAACGCTGATCTAGCCTCTCAAGAAGCGTAATAAAATCTATTCTAATAAGTGTGTGTGTGTGTGTGTCAATGTGTCAGTGTGTCTCCTCCATAACTCCAAAACCATAAAACCTCGCAGCCTGAAACGTTGCATGCTTACTGAGAAAACTCCAAAGAAGTGCATGACTGAAAATTGGGTGTTTGGGTTCATTAGAACACCCCTTTTGAAGATAATTAACGGCCTTATTTAATTATATCCTTCATCAGGTGATCGTCGGCCACCTCGCTCTCTGGGGTCTGAAGCCACCATGTTTTTTGGCCTGCTCAACCATGCATTGACTTGGAACAGGCCGCAACGATTTCTTAGTGATAAAGTTTTTTTTTTCACTTTCCTCACTCATATGATCAAATGCCTGTTCATCATAGCTATGAATTGCTGTATACATCGCTTCTATAAGTATCATAGGTTTCAAATTATGAGCTTGGAGTGATTTCTTGCATTATATGATACGATTTTCCACGATCTACTCTCATGGACTAATTAAAGTATATCATCAAAAATATTATTTCGATTTTGAGGATCAAATATCATCCATACTAAATAAGTGTCAAAATCTGTTGTGAAATCTGATAATTTAAACTTTAAAGAAATAACGAGTCTTATAACTAAGCCGATATATCTATTTACTTTAAGCAAGCAAGGTTATCGTCCTTTCTTCTCCATACATACACAAGAAAATGTGAAATTTCCAAAGCATTAAACTTATCTTTTTCCTCTGTTTGGAGAATTATATTGAGTGAACAAAAGATTTAGTAACGTGCCAAAATCACTAGCTTCATTGAGCTATATGATTTAATCTATTCACTGTTGGACCTCGTGTCCTGTCCCCCAGAGGGACTGCTTATCCTAACGTCTGCCAGATCTGTGTCTATATTTTTGGATGTTTCCTGAACTGCTCTACAGGGAATCAAAGCAAATCTGGTGAAAAACAGACGTTCTAAAATACAGTTATAATGTTTGCATGGACCATGAACTGTTGTACCACGTGACGCGTGCACAGACTAGCAGGCAACGTGGCGGATTATCTGCAATGTTTATTACACATGTGATTAACGTAGAACAACCCTGGAGACATCGCAAAGTTTAAACAGCAACTCTTCTGTGGATAAAGTCATTATTTGAACAAATTTTTTAAATTTCTTTAATTGCTGCAGACATGGTGAAGACCGGCTTTTAAGTTAAAGGGATCCTATATGGTATGCAGCCACAGCCTGGCCAGCCGTTTTTTATCAACCATTTCATTGGAGTGCTTGATTGAGTGTTTAAGCCACTTGTCGAGCGAGCACCATACAGTCGATAGAGGTACAGTTCGTGTCCTGATCAAGATGTACAGTCGGCAGTTACTACAAGGTTGAGGTACGTGAATTACAAAGGTTATATGGTTTCTCTTTGTGAGTTTCAAAGCAAAATATATTTGATAACACCCGATTTCCAAGCCCTTTGCCGTATTCACGTGTTTTCTAAATTACAGAGCAAATTTTTTTCCGCCCGTCACATGACGATTGGCAGCTGTTTATTAAGATTAATGTTGATGCACGTCTCCCTGAAACATATATAAGGCAATGTTATTTTTATAATTTGTTTATTGAAATTCCCCCAAAACAAGGGTGAAAGACTCAGGTTTGGTTGTATACAGTATGTACTGAAGTTGGTAATCACACTGACTCTAATCTTCCTTCCTAAGATTGCCGATATCAGCCAATTACTAAGTGTGTGTGTGTGTGTGTGTGTGTGTGTGTGTGTGTGTGTGTGTGTGTGTGTTGTGTGTGTGTTTCATAAAGCATAACATTTCTCTCTGCTAACTCTCCTCCCCACCCGTCTCTCTCTCGTCTCTCTCTCTCTCGCTCTCGCTCTGTCTGTCCCATCCTCGCTCAGCCCCAACCTAATACCAAGCAGCACCCTCCCACACATCTCTTCCTCTTTCCACACATCTCTTCCTCTTTCCACTCTCTG
>CM068957.1:88256746-88278282 GCA_035128595.1 Eptatretus atami | reverse complement strand
TGCCTCAAGAAAAAGCCCAACCCCTGCACAGCAGGGAAAAATGGCTGTAAAAACGGTCATTTTATACATATATATAAGCCTGGTGTTGGCTCAGTGGTTAGGGTGGTGGCTTGGGATCCTAGGGTCCTGAGTTCAAGCCCCGTTGGCCACTGAATTAAAATACACCAGGAGGTTGACTCAGCCTGTCATCCTTCCGAGGTCGGCAAAATGAGCACCAGTGTACTGGTAAGGGGGACACTGCATCAGCGGCAAAGCTGCGTCCCAATCAATGATGCAACCAGCAGCCACAGGCTGCACTCGATAGTGATTGAGTGTATATATATATATATATATACACACACACACAATGTCAAGGCTCGAATAAGAGCTAACACACAGAACGTATAACAAGGGTAGCAGGAGACAAGAGGGATGGAATAGGGAAGCACAAAACAGTGGGGAATAGACACATGAGGATATTTGTGGGAGAGGAGTGGAGTGGAGTGGAGTGGGAGAAGAAGAAGACGACGACGTTTGGTCACAAATATACATCAATAACCATATACATTTGCTCCATTATAATAATAAGGTGGCATTTTGTTTATAAATATAATGTACATACATAACCATATAAGTTTGCTCCATTATAATAAGATATATACATATACACGATATGTAGTTCTGAGAGCAGTGGATTTTGTGATTCATTCATTTCCTTCAGTCATCTCATAATTAATTTAATTTGATTATGCCAGTTCACATTTGAGATCAACATCATCATCATTATAACTCGCAGGAACCCCACCCTCCGTGCGGGATTACCCTTCTCAGTTTATCAGAGCTCGGGCTGGAGTATGTGCTAGAATATGTGCACCGAGTAAGGCTAAAGTACGTGCTCATCTGCTGGCCTTGGGTGACCACTTATAGTAAGTATTGAGGTTAGAACCAGAGGTAGAATTGGGTTTGAAACCTCTACATAGGCCTAAGAACTGTTAAATGTTTATTTTGGAGTTTCTGTGACATCCATGTTTGATCCATTATCGTAAGAATTTTATTATTATTACTAGCGAGGTATGCTTACACATTGAAAGCAATAACGAACCGTGCTTCCCTATTGTCTCGGGTCGCTCACCTGCATTTGTTTTTTTATTTATTTATATTTTCATTTGCGGATGCTTTCTGATGGTTCTCTGATTTTTCCCGGTGTATTGGCTTCGATGTCTGTCGGCACACAAAATTTCAGCTTTCTATGTCACCCGGAAGGTACTGAACTTTCATATCAGTCAGTCAGTGATTCGGTGAATCTGTGAATGAGTGGTTAGAATGAGCTTTATATATTAGATTATTATTATTATTATTGTTATTATTATAGATTTCTTATGTCCCACCACCTTCAATAATTATGCACAAAGCATAAGGTGAGATAAACATGATAAGATTGTAGACATATTTCAAGTCCATATTTGAAGCCGTAGAACCCGAAAAAGCAGTCGTGCACAATAATGAGTGAGTGCAATATCTGTCAGTTGAACATGTCTTCAGCTGAGAACACCAAACAGGATTTTTCTCATTATTGAGAATATATTGCATTCAATGTTCAGAAAGATTCCAAACTGGTTTTGCAATATATATATATATATATATATATATTTTAAATAGTGATGATTACTATTCTTATTTCGCAATGTAAGAGAGACTTTATTTGTGCTTAATGATATTAATTGCTTATGACTTCATCGTGAGATGGCTGCTCTGTCTAATGAAGTTTTGCTTTTCCCTTTAGAGTTGAAAACTATTTTTCTTAAAACCCCCACGCCTCTCCCACCCCTTTCCACCTGTAGATTCTTTGCATTCATCTCAAGCGCTTCCGTCATGATCTAATGTACTCGACCAAGATCAGCAGCCATGTGGCTTTCCCCATAGAGAACCTTGATATGGGACCATTCCTGGCCAAAGAAAGCCACACACAGGTTACTACCTACAACCTACTCTCGGTCATCTGCCACCATGGCACCGCTGGAAGTGAGTGCCATATACAGCAGTTGAACATGTTTTTGAAAAATTGTCATTTTCCCATACTTTTATAAATACATATTTACTAGCAGGGTACCCCTCACTAACAGGCTCGTAGACGTCTTGCCTCAAATGAGTGCGTATTGGTAGAAACGGGAATTCAATTTAGATATTCAGTTTTTAGATATCGCAGTGGATGGAACTGGTAACCTCGGAAACCTCATTCCATTCTACCAGCGAAGATTTCCAATCCATGCTTGTTGTACCTCCGAAGTACTACTTTGGAGTGAGGATGATCTTATGAAAACTCGGCTCGGAAACGTATTTAGGCATATTTTGGGCCTATCACCTGACGGAAGATCACAAAATTACTTTCCATGCCAACCGACCTTTTAAACTCCTTCACACCCATTTTTTACACCTTCCACATCGCTTCTTCAGTCCCCAACCTGCCCCCCTCTCTCTCTATACTCCCCATAGCTTTGCATTTGGCAATTTTCATTCAGTATTTCTCACAGCATTTCATTCTGGTTTCCCATTCAACGATCCATAGATCAGTAGTTTCAGTTTTTCTTTTCAACATCAGTTTCACTTTGGGATATCAGTTTTGATTCGTCATTGCAACTTGTGATGTGACGCGAATGGTGCATGAAAAGATCGTCAAAGGCTATTTTCAAGGTGATTTTTACAATTTTTTCTAATGGGTCTAGAGGGGTCTAAAGTGGCTTAACGGTCTTAAAATGTCAAAAAGGGTCTAGATATCTGATGGTTTGAAGGGATCTAAGGGGTATAGTGTCTCAAGGGTCATAAAGGGGTATAAAATGTTTTAAGGGTCATAAAGTGGTCTCAAGTATTTAAAGGTTCTAAGCGTCTAAAGGATCTTAAATGGGTCTAAATGCCTAAAGGGGACCAAGGGCAAAAGAGCAAAAGGGGTCTGAAGTGTTCCAATGGTCTGAAATTATCCAAAGGGTCTTAAAATGTCTATAGGTCTGAAAAGTGTTGAAAGGGTTGAAGAAGGTCTATACGTCTCAATAGGGTCTAAATGGGTGTGAAGGGGTTTAAAAGGTCTTAATAGGGTCTTAGGGGTGTAAAGGGTGTAATGGGTTCTACAGGCTGTACAGGGTGTAAGGAGTGAAGCTGTAGTCAAGAAATTTCCTCATGTTAGTAAATAAATTAACCCTGGAGTGCAACACAGCAATAATGGGACAACTGACCTCCTCATGACTGTTTAAAATACCTGTTTAGGTGCATCGTGGTTAAAAATCTGATCGGAGAAAGTTTTGTCATGATTAACTTTGGGAGCTCAATGCAGTAAAGTCACAAACAAAAAACATTTCACTTTTATATTTGTATATATGGACAACCTATTTTCCTGCTGCAGCCTCTTCTCCCTCCCTCTTCTTCCTATTCTCAGGGAGGTGGCGTCACTTTTTTCTTCCATCGACCAGCTTACAGTGAGATCTTTCAGCAAAGCCATGGCTAAAAGAGAAAAGCTCTATCAGAACCCCATTCAAAGTTGTGGGAAAGTTCACCCAGAAACGTCCAAAAAGTCTTTTAATAGCTCGTTTTAATATGTAACGAAAAAGGTCGTTATGTGACGGCTCTGGAAACATCCCCCAACCCCTTGGAAAACCCCATAACATTTGGACACACACCCACTCCCACCCCCACCCCCCACTCCAAACCCCACACGTTAGGGACGTAATTTTTGAATGTCCCCTTCGATAAGACATCGTTAAGAGGACGGAGATATCAAAACTATTGCAAGAAATTAAATATATCTCACCTGTGATTGAATATTTCTGTGATAGTGACCAGAAACCATTTGAAAATCAAATATATATATATATATATATATTGGTTGCCAAGGTTCCTGGCCCTACCCACGACGATATCTCCTCATTAATTTTTTATACTGAATTCCTGTTTCTACCAACAATACACACTCCAAAAAGTTGCTTACTTGAGGTTAGACATCTACGATCAAAAATAAAATCACCATGTAAACTTGGTTTTTTTTAAACAGTCGGATGTATGTTTGGAGGTGTATATTTGGTGAAGTTAGCTAAGGTGGTAACATTTTTTTTATACAACTTCGTTTTTCACCCTTAAGAGTTGAGTCATTAGATGAGCAGTAAAATTACTTTTAAATTGATGTATAGGTTGTATTTGTACTATTTTCGGTTTTTGAATGATTAGCACATTTGAGAGGTCACGTGACTCCTCCTTCACCGATCTTTCTGATCATGGTAACGTCTTGCATTTATCTGGTAAAAAGTTATTTTTCACATTTCATACCATACAGTATGTGACGATCGCAATTCACCACCTCACAAATTTTATATAGGTATCCGGGTTGAAATCCGAAGAAAATTGGGCTTTTTATAAAGCATTGAAAAAAATGGATCTACCTTCGTGGAGATGGTGACAGGTGGCAGCTCGGGTGTTTATAGGTTGTGAATTATGAGAAAATGACTGTTTAAAACCCCTATTCAGGTGCATTCAGGTGCATCAGGTGCAAAACCGTGGTAAACAATGGGATCCTATAAAGTTGTGTGGTGATTAACCTTGGGAGCTCAGAGGAGTAGGGTCACAAATAAACAAACATTTCACTTTTATGTATATATATATATATATATATATATATATATTATATATATATATATATATATAATATATTTATATTATACATAGGATAGCGAAGTAGTTATCTCCACGCTTTTTGAAAAAAATACGGCTCCGTCTGTATGTCTGTCCGATACGCTATTTCCTCCTAAACAGTAGTGCAGAAATTCACTAAACTTGGTAGTTATGATCACCATGTGGCACGAAGGCGCAAGAGCAGACTCATTTTTGGGCCCGCCCCCTGTGGCAGGGTCAAAAGGTCAAATACCAAAAAATGCAATTACGTGCACATTTTAAAGCATTTTAAAATGAAACTTTATATGTGCAATTACCATTGGGAGATGCATTAAATATGTAATTATTATTTTGTATTTGACCTCAGGTTTATGCCCCGACGGGGGGAGGGGGGTGGTGGGTGGGGGGAGGGACTTGAGGTCATAGCGGTCAAAACGGATAAAAATGTTTCACTCAAAATTTGATATTCGGTCATTCCTGGTGGAACTTTTATTTGCCATCTTTCAACTTTGCTTTTGGTGCGAAGCGTGGGAATTTGTGATGGCATGTCACTGACTTTGTTCTAGTTCTATATGCATTGAGCAGAGATTTCCCTGAAAAGTGAAGTTGGCATTTGGTTGATTTAATCTCTTACTCAAGAGATTTAAACTTATCAGTATAAAACTGAGGATGTGAAAACATAGCTCGAGTAGGAATGTTTGAATGAGTAACTTTGCCAGCTATAATTATTATCTGGTATTCTGGTTAGCGTATCTGGGAACTTTTGCTCAAAAACGTAGATTTAGATCCAATGTTTGCAGGAAGCTACCAGAGCATTCGTGAGAATGCGCCAAATGGATAATGTTTAATGCTGTACTGTACAGTACTTCATTTTAATCATTGAAAACACACGTTGGCCCCATGATCTTCGAGTTTTTTTTGGTACAAATTCTGCAAACTAAAATAAATTCCCTGGGTGAACACAAAAAGATGAGCAGGAATATAGACTGTGAATTGCTTGGCAGTAACAGACAAAAAAAAAATCAAACAAAGCTGAACAGACAATCCAAACTATCTAATGTATTTACAGATTATGGATATACATGAGCACTAAATAGCTAATTTCGAGCTCAGTGGTTGATAACACGATGTTGCACAAGCAATCGCTATTATGTGAACAGCTTTGAGAAACCTAATCACTATGCTCATGCATACAGTGAAGCAGTTGATTACGCGACACTTGCATGAAGATCATCGTAGTCAAAGTGCATGCACGTGTTAGACCATTTGTGTGAGATGCAACAGTCCAGTGCAGAAATCTATTCTGAACAAGGAGTTAAGCATCCAGCTCTTTCATGAGTTAAGGCTCATGGAAGGTTGGAACAGAGAATGGATCAGGACACGATATAAGAGAAGGACAGCAAGAGAAGGGTAACGCCAACAGTATGGCAGAGGAGAAATTAGAAAGAGACAGACAAAACAGGGATGCAGGTAACGATGAGGGTTAAGGACAACGCAACGGGTGGACAAGATGGAGACAGAAGCAAAATTTTGAGAGGTGTGGCGGGGGGGGGGTAGTTTAATGGGTAATGTGTGGAGAAAAAATCATGGTTTTAGATGGGAATGATTTGAATGGTGGAGAACAGCTGGAGGGAAGAATGAGATTTTAGAGTGTGGAAGTTGGTTCCAAAGGTGGGAAAAAAGTGGATCAAATTCCACGTATTACATGAAACATGTTTGTTTGTTTGTTTTTAATAGTGCAGAAGCCTGGCCATTTTGTTCATGGTGCAGAAGCTGCTACTCAAACAAAAAACACACTCCAAGGTAGGAGCAGTATTGTTACGAATCTGGAAACCATGCGCACTCAACATTCAGAGTCCCCGTAGTTCAGTTATTTCGATAGTATGTGTTATTAGTTTAGAATCCCTCCTTCTGTCTAATGGGAATTGCATATGTGTGCTCGCAGTTATTTTATAATCAAGTTTATTACATCCTCATCAACAACAACTACAACTACAATTACATCCTCATCAACAACAACGCCACCATCCCACACTCAACCGGTCGCCATTGCCCATGTGTTTTTGGCTGAAGGCGAGGGCGGAGCATCCATCGCCACAGATCGAGGCTCTGCCCCAAGGCAGGGCATGGACGTTTCCTCCAGCGAATGAGTGAAGGGTGAGCATGACACGCACGCCCCAGCCAATCGGGAGGTGACCACGGAGTCTGTCCGCCAACCCCTATCCAATCAGGGCGAGTGCAGGAGGAGAAGAGACCCCTCCCACCTCAGAGGGTAGAGTGGTTGTCTGGACCAGTGTTCGGCAGAGTGGATTGTGGCGATAGCGGTCTGCGGTCTGGTATTGTCTCGATTGGTCGGCGGTCGTGGTTCGAGAGCGGTCTGCAATCCTGGTGGCGATTGCGGCGCGGTCTGTGGTCGTTGGCGAGCGGTCTGCAGTCTTGGTGCTGACAACGCCAAGGTCGTGGGTTCGAGTCCCACCGTGGTGGTTCGGGTCGTGTGACCGTACGAGGCGGGACAGGTACCCCTGCCCGGCTCTACCGACTGAAGACCATTGAGGTCCATTTTCTTTGTGTGTGTGTGTGTGTGTGTGTGTGTGTGTGTGTGTGTGTGTGTGTGTGTGTGTGTGTCCGTGGGCCCCGTCTGTAAGTAGAATCGTATAAGTGTTTTCCTCTCCTTGTAAATTACATTTTCTTTATTCGTGATAACTCTGCTCTGTGTCTCCCCTCCCCGATTATTCTTTGTAAAATTACCCCTGTTAAATGTTCCAGTTCGTTGTTAGTGCTTTCCTTCATTGGCCTAGCAAGGTGTGTATTGAGAATTAGTAAGGCCGTTCGTGCCGTAGGTTGTTCATTTGGTCCGGCCGGCTTTGGTAACTTCCGCTCGGTTACGCCGGATCTGAGTCGGTGATAGCGACTCGATTCGGACAGAGCCATCGCTCGAAAGGAGTAGTCGGCTTTCCGCCGCGGTAGTTGGACGACGTGGGTATTTAGTTATATTGAAATTAGGCAATTAACCCTACCCCACACCGTTGAAATATTGGCGACCACGATCCGCTAAGGGACCCGTGAACTCTCGGACTTATCCGAGAGCCGCGACCTAAATTCCGGGTGCTCGGTGGGAGACGACTCCACTGCTCCACCTAGTGGTCGTTTTTTGCCACCGAACCCCGGCCCACAACAGTATAACTTGGTGTCAAGGAACTTTCAGGAAGACCAGACTACTTTCCACCTGCAGTACATGCAATAATTTGGAATTTAGCCAGGGTGTCGGCAATTGCTCGCCTCCTCATTGCGAAAGACGCCGTGTGATCTTTAACGTACGTAACTAATGTCAGCAGATTTAATGTCAATCCGATAGACACCACACACATCAATACATCACCCCACCTGCAAAACACCAAGGTGATGGTCTCTAGCTTGGGTGAGATTAAAATCCAGTTTGGACAGCTCATAGGTGAATGTGCATACCTGTAGGCTATTCTGCCAGCCTAGACATGCACAACATTAGTTTGACAATAGACAGACATCATTAATATGAAAAGTGTTTATTACAGATTATTTGTTGTTAGCTTTCAGAAAATTAACATCTAAAATAGATGAGGAGATGCTACCGAGGAGACTATTGGATAAATGGTGGAGAGAGCCATACATTTTTCACTTGAAAAGTGAGATTTTGAGACGAGTAGGCCAAATCCCTGGAATATTGGGTGAAGGATGCAAAAATGGAGGGGTATAAAGTTTGTGTGCATATTACTTGGCATTGAACTTTAACCATGATTTTAACGGGGTTTCTTTTCTTGTTTGACCTCCTGTAGGTGGACACTATGTGGCCTATTGCCAAAACTTGCTCAATGGCCAGTGGTACGAGTTTGATGATCAGTGTGTCACTGAGGTTCATGAAACTACTGTACAAAATTCAGAAGCCTACGTGCTCTTCTACAGGTATGCAAGCTTTCCACTACTCTATCTGTTCTTGTTACACATCTCAAGACTCGTGAAGGAATGGGTTTATGTGTTTATCCTAAAATTGTGAAAGACATTTGAAATTAGGCAGATGGATGGATGATTTTACCCAACAGGATATCTTGTGAATTTTTAGCTCACCTGGACTTTAGTCAGGTGAGCTTATGTGATCAAGCAGTGTCCATCAGTCAGTCAGTCCGTAAACACCTCAGTCATTATCGCTTGAACCAAACACACGGTTTTGAAGAAACTTAGCCACAAACTTCGTATCTGATGTCTAACGAAGGTTTATTGACCGCATCAAAATCTGCGCCTATGAAGGGGTCTAAGGGTGTTTGTTTTTTTAACCCTCTCTCAAAATAGGTATTTGCTCTCTTCTCCGAAACTACACACACGATTTTGATGAAACTTGACCACTGCCTTCATCTCAGTGATGTACCAATGTTTATCAACCGCATCAAAATATGCGCTCATTAAGGGGGTTTACAGGGGCGGGGGGGGGGGGTTGACCCCCCACAAAATAGGTATTTGCTCTCTTTTCTGAAACTACAGATACATTTTTTCGATGAAAGTTGACCACAACTTTCATCACACATGATGTACCAAAGTATATCGACCGCATCAAAATCTGCGCTCATTAAGGGGGTCTTATGGGGCAGGGTTTGACCTCCCAAAATGGGTATTTGCTCTCTTCTTTGAAATTACACCCACAATTTTGATGAAACTTGACCACAACTTTCATCACTCATGATGTACCAAAGTGTTATCGACTGCATCAAAATCTGCGTTCATTAAGGGAATCTATGGGAGGCCGGGGGGGGGTGGGTTGACCCCCTTAAATACGTACTGTATTTGTTCTCTTCTTCAAACTACACACAATTTCAATGAAGTTTGACCATGACCTTCATCACCCATGATGTACCAGTTGTTCACGGCATTAAAAAATTGAGGGTTTAATGGGGTCTGTGGTGGGGGGGGCAGGGGTTTGAGTGACTGTTGCTTCTGATCCAGGTAACGTTCAGGACAGGCGGTCCTATTCTTTGCTATTTGATTTGGTGCAGAACACTTGAGAATTTACTCCAACAATTGATTACCTTATTTTAAGGATTCCAAGCCAGCATGGCCATTATAGCTTGGGAGCGTGTTGTTGTTGATTGAGTTATTTTTAAGTTCCACCATTTTTTTGACGTTTTTCTTATTGACTGCTGTACCAATAAACCTAAACCTTCACAGGGTCTTTACAAGTCACGATATCTCATACATATCGTTTAATGAACTGGGTTGGGGTACTCAATTGGCTTGGTGGCCATCTTGGATTTATGATAACATTTTTTTTTTAAGATCTTCAGAACTACTGAACCAATTGATACGAAACTTCATGTACATTGTCAATCGATATTCACAGCTTTGATTTTCCTCAGTAAAAGTATCTTTGTGAAATAAAATTGCTAGCACAGGCCAATCAAAATTGACCATTTGCAACATCTTTGACCGCTTGGGAAAGGTCCTTTGAAGACGAGGGAGATGATGTAGAGAAACGATACAAAACAAGTATGTCAATGATGCAACATCTATTAGGTTGGAATGATAGAACTTTTGGGATGCCCCCTTGTATAATATTTGTGTGCAAGAGCATGCACAGAGTCAAACAAAAATGTCAGGTTTTCTTCATTGCAGAAAGTCAAATGACGAAGGAATCCGTGAACGGCAAAAGGTCATGGCTCTTGCAAGTCTCAAGGAACCCAGCTTGCTGGAATTCTACGTTTCTCGCCAGTGGCTCAACCGATTCAACACATTTGCCGAGCCAGGACCCATCAGCAATCACGACTTTTTGTGCACGCATGGAGGTATGTGGTGTTGTTGTAAATTTATTGATTTAATTGCACCGTACACTGCAGGAAGGAAGTTGCCCTTCATATTTTCATGTTTTATTGTTTGTTGGAATTTGAAATATTTATTTTGCCATCAGCTTGTTAAAATATATTTCAATTCATACTTTTATCACAGACTAGAGGGATTCGTGTACAACTTTTCTATTCTTGGAGACCCACGTGATATTGAAGATCACTAACAATTTTATTAAAGTTTCGCTATGCCGACTGAAAATGCAACTTTAAAATATAAAATATGAAATGTACACCTACAAATTATTAAGTTATGTGAGCAAGTCGGCAAATATGACAGGAAGTAAAACTTCCTTTACCGATATCCAACTTTAAGAATTTTCTCTCAATATCAGCCATGGTCTTTCTTGGGAAAATCCCATTTCAAGATGGCCTCCAAAGCCAGCTGCCGATTGGGAATCCTCCGTCGTGCAAAGTCCTTCCTCGGCCCTCTTGAGCTCCTGACCACTTACAAAGCTTTTGTCCGTAGCCTGATGGAGTACAGCTCTCCCCTCTGTGCTGGCTCCCCTGCCTCACATCTTGCTCAGCTTGATGTTGTACAGCTCTCCCCTCTGTGCTGGCTCCCCTGCCTCACATCTTGCTCAGCTTGATGTTGTACAGCTCTCCCCTCTGGGCTGGCTCCCCTGCCTCACATCTTGCTCAGCTTGATGCCATGGAAACCAAGGCCTTCAAGATTATTGGAATCTCCCACATTGAACCTGAGTGTATGGGCTTATCACTTCACCATCGCAAACAGATCAGTGGTTCTCTGTCTTCTACTGTGTCCTTTCTGGTCTTGTACCCTTTCTTCTTTCCATGCTTTGTACCCCCCCCTCCCCCTCCCTCCAGTTTCCTGCAGGATGCATATAGTCCACCATCAACCTACTTCTGGTGAAACTATTAGGGGACCCCTTATACAGCATGCATGGGGAATATCAGGCTTGTCGGTATTTGAGATTTGCTAGATTTCGGGTCCCTATACCCATTGTGCACAATAGTGTACTTCTGATACAAAAGAAGAGTAATAAAAAAATATATTCTTACCAAATGCTCCTCCTTCATTGGCTTGTCTAGCAAGGGATGACTGTATTTGTAAATATATTTTTTAAACCAAGCAATAAACAAAGCCATCGTTACCCAAGCTCGCTTGCAACTCATATAAACCACCAGAAAGACCTTCATTCCAGCAAAGGCTTGAGGCTTCTGGCTTTTATCGATGATCAACAATTTGCACTTGTATGTGCAGCACTGGCACAGTCGAGTATGGTTAGGTGCTCTCAAGACTCGTGAAGGTCTTGTAGTTTGAATGTTTTTTTTAAATAATTCGGTAGTTTCTATGTTGTTTTTTTTTTAATCGAAATGGCATATGAAAGAACTGAAAATCGGAATAAAATATTATCATCTGCTTGGATGTAGCACTTGTATTGGGATTCTTGGAGGTGTGTGCGCATATGTGTCTACATGTACAAGTTTTGTGTATGCAAGCCCTTGTTAAGCCAAATTCTTGATCAAATGAATCATGGATTGTTATAGACAAGATTGGGCAGAGGTATAGTACTTGCCTTTGACCTTTGAGCCTGATGCTCCACCTGACTATAGACTATCATGCTGGTACTCGACAAGCAGGGGATTGATTGCATTAAAAAATGTATGCTGGATGGATGCTACGCTGAAGAAATGTCTGCTAGTATTAGTTGCTGGACGTTCATGATACCACGGTGTCTTTCGCAAAGAGTAAACGAGTTATCGCCAGCACCTTGGCCTTATTCCAAATTCCTGCCCTAAGCAAGCCCTGCTCCATTGAAGAGATGGATGTTACCAGCTGTATTTGCCTATTTAAATGTCAACATGGTGCCCCCATGCTTGGTGTTGACTTCATGGTTATGGTGGTGAGCTTGGGATCCTCGGATCCTGAATTCAAATCCCACTTGGCTATTGAATTAATACCAGGTGGGGTTGACTCTGCCTGTCATCCTTCTGAGGTCGGCAAAATGAGTGCCAGCTTGCTGGTATCCTGTGTGGGAGTGGCAACCCATCCAGGATTGTGTCCAATAGCCAAGGAGACTGTTTAGGCAGCACCAACACTCTGCACAGAGTATGGTCCCAATGGATGGATGGATGGATGGATGGATGGTGCCCCTCATCTTCAAAGTCACATGACAGAACAGATTACATATTACCTTTTGGTATTCCAAGGTACATATTTCCTTTATATTCCTTTATATAGTACTCTCAAATTTGCATTTTTGCTGGAAACAGAGCAGATTTCCACCTGCATTTACTTAGCACTGCTTAGGACTGACAGTATGGCCTAGAGGTACACACACTCAGCTCTAAGCTGTCTAGCTTGGGTTTGAATCTCATCTTAGCTATAAACTCCAACCCGGTGTTTCACAAGCAGGGTGATTCATCAATGTGTGTGCCATCCCTCAGATGGACGTTAAATGGGCGTCCCGCCTGCCAGCATTAACTGGTGAACGTTTAAGATTGTCATGGTGTTGTGTTGTCATGGTGGCCTGCAGTACTTTCTTGGCTATTGCATGGTTTTTGCCTCCAAATCATTTATTTTTTCTATTCTCTCAGTCCTTTCTTCACCACTTCCATGGCCCCCAAATCCTGCTAATCTTTGATTTGTAACAATAGTCTCACAATGTTCACATTTACATGATTGACAGTTCGAAAGGGACATTTTCATTCAGTTGAAAGTGTACTTTCCTTTGTTTCATTTGTTCTTGGTTGAAATATCACCAGTCAGATTTAGCTAAAATTCTGCCAAAAAATATCTGTTTTACATTTGGTACACAAGAAGATGAGCCCCTCTTCACAAACTTCCTGGTGGAAATGACCTAATAAATCGTTTTCTGGTAACACCTGTTGCTATCCCTGTATGATTTTACCTGGCTTCTTCTTCTTTTTTTCTCCTTCTGTTAATCCCTGTAACAGGAGTGCCACCACACAAGTACAATTACCTCGAAGACCTTGTTGTGATTGTCCCGCAGAATGTGTGGGATTACCTCTACAATCGGTAAGTCATTATTGGGGTCCTTATAATTGCTTCTTCTTTTTTTTTTTTAACAGTCTCTCCCTCTTTTTCATGCAAGTTCTGAATAGTATTATGACTTTTTGTAAATTTTGAAAGTAATCAAATTATGCCATAGAAAACTAAATAAGATTGTGAAGAAAGAGATTAGAGAAGACAAAAATTGTCAAAAGAGATTGATTTTTAGATCCTCGTGGAGGATCTCTAAGTCTTACTCACGTTGTTGTTGTTCATCTTCTTCTGTGACTTTCTTTTTTGTTTCACAGCCTACAGTTTTCATCGAAACTTCCTGAAACTTGCATACATATGTAAAAATACCCTGCGCAGACAGTAACCATCTCCGATTTTGAAAATTCCTCCTAGAAAAAATGTTATGACGTCAAAATATCTCCGCTAATGGAAATCGCCTAAAAAATTATCTCCGAAACGAGGCAAGCTTTTTGAATTCTGTTGCGGGAATCGAACAGGGCATTAGCAGAGATGAATTACCGCACATATGATACATCACTATGACGTCATATCACTTTTTATGACGTCATTCCTATTTTTTGACATTTTTTGTTTCACAACCCAGAGTTTTCATCGGATCTTCGTGAAACTTGCCATGTATATGCAGAAAAGCCCACGCGCAGGCAGTGACCATCTCCGATTTTGGAAATTCTTCCGAGAAAAAAAGTTGACCTCATAATATCGCGGCTAATGGAAATTGCCTATACCATTATCTCCGAAACTAGGCAAGCTGTTTGAATTTTGTTTGCGGGAATCAAGCCCGGGCATTAGCACAGATAATTTATCGCAAACCTGATACATCACAATGACGTCATATTCGTTTTTATGAACGTCTCATTAAGAGGACGAGGATCTTAGCTCATTTGAGCTTGTTAAAAAAAACATGAGAACAGGAAATTTAAAGCCTACAAACCTGGCTCAATGATGGAACGCACCAAAACTTTTGCCATAAAACAAGAAAATATATGCATAATCACAAATAATTATACAGACAACTAGACGGTGAGAAAATCCATATACCTGTATTTAATATACTGTTGGACCCCGCTATTCGTGGATTCACTATTCGCGGGTTATAAAATGTGACCTTCTTCAACATTTGCGGCCCTGTGCTTCGCGTATTCGCGTTTTTGGGGTTTTTTTCTTGGACGTACTCATGGTTTTTTGCAGGCGTATTTGTGGGGTTTTTTGTGGGCGTATTAGTAGTTTTTCATGGGATTTTTGATTTTCCCTCATGGATCACTAACTGCCGGGAACCTGTCCCCCTTTTTCCATTGAAACAATGCCCCGCTATTCACGGATTTGCTATTCGCAGCATTTTCCAGGAACGTATCCCCCGTGAATAGCGTGGTCTGACAGTACAACAATAATAATGCAATCCCACCAGTGAGTATCAGTAACGTTCCGTTTGCAATTTAAAAGCATGAAAAGGGGATAGATAAAATTGTTACAGTCGATGAAGGATGAAAAGATCAAAGACTGTGGTTGAACTGCTCCACAGTAAATTGGCAAAACTATTTACAAAGTGCCTGGAAGATGAGGAAAATCCCCCTAACTTGGAAAATCGTGGAGCTTGTACCAATCCACAAAAATGGAGGTTTGATGGACATGAAGAATTACCATCCAATTAGCATACTCTATATCATCTATTAATTGTTCGCAAAAGTTATCAATAACAGACTCACGATTGAACTGGATAACAATCAAACTGGGAGCAAACAGGCTTAAGAAGTATGTACAATACTCGACAATAAATCATCTTAATACAGGGTGGGGCAGAGAAACGGGAGATTTTATAAACCAATCTCCGCTATGCCAACATGATCGCAACTTTTTTGACTGATCATTAACTTGAGGAAACCTAGTAGCTAGTTGAAGCCAGTTGATTTCAACAAGATGGCGCAACGTCTCACACCTCCAGAGTGTCAATGGCTGCCGTACAACTACTTTTTCATAACCACATCATCTGCAGGAATGGTGACATTACTTGGCCTCCAAGGTCCCCAGACCTGTCAGCATGTGACTTTTTTATGGTGGCACTTAAAAAGCAAAGTGTACGCTCATCGTCCACATAATATTAAAGAGTTGAAAGAAAGACTTTGTCAAAAAATTGCTGGAATTTCTTTGGAGATGCTACTCTGAATCATGGGAAACATGCGTGGAAGACTAGAGGAATGCTTGTGCAGAGCCGGAGGTCACCTTGAGGATGTGATCTTCAAGAAATAAATGGCATGCTGTGTACTTTAAGATGGCATGTTTGTAATTTGAGAAATACAAAATGTTTATTTAATTACTGAGTTTTTAAAATGTCCCATTTCTCTGCCCCACCCTGTGCAGTAAATCAACTTCAGGAAAATTCTGGAAAACACTGGAAATTGTCATTATGCCTTGCAATTATTGATTATTATTGTTGTTATTATTATTATTATTATTATTCTCATTTCTATAGTGTATATAGATAGCAACAAATTGGAATCGAACATCAAGTTTAGATAAGTATTTGATGGCTTCAGGAGTAGCCTCGCAAGTGCTCTTTAAATCGCCCTTGAAAGTTCCGAGTATGTGTTTTGTATGGTCTAACTTGGTGTGCTGCAGTAGCAATTCAGATTGTCTTTGATCTTTCATACGTGGAAATTTTGACCACATCTTCCTTTGAGTGGCCGGATTCGTGTTAAGGCAAACCGGATCTTCCTTAGAAGCTTGTGATTCCTGGTTGTGGTATGATTGGGTTGGTCAGTAGGAATTTTGGTGGCATGTTTGTGTTTGAGCATATCTCTTTCCAGCATTCTTCTGCTGTCTCATCTTGGTGGTGGACGGATTTGGCGAGGGTCCAGAATGGCTTCCTGGATTGAAGCTTAATCATTGATGGGCTTGTGATGTCACAGTTTATTGAGAAGCGGCATTTTCCATGGCAGTGCTATGTTATCCAAGTCTGGGAGTTAAAGTAGTGGTGTTCTCTGCAGGAGCACAGAGATTTTCTACACTGCCACGTTCAGCTGGATGTCCACGAGTTTCATGGGTGTGCTTCTGCTTCAGCCGGGCACCGTATTTTTTTGCCACAGAAAAGACCAGTTATATTGAAACTGTGCGAAAGATGGCGGCAATTGTTACACGTGTAGTTTCCGAAAGGCTGTGCACAGGATTAAATGGTGACTTGTTTTCGACGCGACATTATGACTGTTCGAGGAATGTAAGACTTCTGTCAAGAGTTACTGTGAGATATTTGGAGAAGTTCACATGTTGCATAATTTGATGGTGAGTTTCTCTTCAACAAGGCTGTTGTTCAAGTTGAATGATGTTTTAATAATCACTTTTCAGGTTTGGGCAGAGTCACCGGTAATTGAAGTATTGTACTTTTCAAGCTCCTATGTAAGGATGTCTTTCTCCTTGTGGAATTACAAACTCGTAAGCTGGAGAACGACCAAGAAGAGGCAGAGGGAGAATGAAGATGAGAAGAAGAGAAGAAATTGAAAATTCCATGAAAGCACAACCCCAAATTACAGAGGATAGATATAAGAATGGATCATGTTGATGGAGATTCTTCCACCCTACACCGGACTGAAATACATTAGTCAAGTCAAGCTATCAAGTGCTGGCACTGGCAGTATAATCTATTCAAACAAAATATTTATTTTTCAAAGTTTTATTTCATTTTTTTTTTTTATTGATTTAAGGCTGTCAGTGGATATTAAAGTTTTCAACTTTGCCTGCACGAACATCTGTGTATGCATAAACACAAGCATGCACTTTCACTTTTTTCAGTCTCAAATTATTTTGGAGTGCCTCCAGCAAAGGTTTTGGAGAAAAGACTCAAGAACCTTGGATCAGACCATTATACCATGCTCCACCTCTGCTTCCAGAAAAAGGAGCATGGCTTTATTCTACAATAAGGATATAGTTGGGCTCAAAACGCTGAATCAGTTAGGAAATGGTGTCCACTTTTTTTTGAAGACGGATTCCAGGGTAAAATTTGACGCTGAGTACTATGGTGCCGACTGATTTTTTTTTTAAAAAAGGTGCCCAAAGTGCCCATTTTGGGCCTTAATGGTGCCAAAAACTGGTTTTGGGCACCATTAAGGCCCAAAAATGGGCACTTTGGGCACCTTTTTAAAAAAATCGGTCGGCACCATAGTACTCAGCGTCAAATTTTACCCTGGAATCCGTCTTCAAAAAAAAGTGGACACCATTTCCCACTGATTCAGCGTTTTGAGCCCAACTAATAAGAGTACAAGCCGGTAGGCGACGAGGGATTCGCTAGGATCGAAGCGCTGGATACGATGCTTTTCATTCTGACCGATGTCCACCGACGAAGATTCATTGCCAAGACGTATTGGTTCACATACAATTGTTCCTCTGCCTGGCAAGATTTTTCCTATTGCGTATTTTGCCAACTGGCACTCATAAAAAATGATGGTAAATAGACACCCTATTTTTGAAGGACTACCATTTGAAAAATAATCGGTTTGCTGGTTTGTGCTGTGGAGCCTCAGCGTTGCAGACACACACACACACACACACACACACACACGGAAAACCCGATAAACTTCTCTCTATGCTCTTGTTTGACCACACCGTCCTCCTGAGCCACACAATATTTTTCATAAGCCACGCCCACTTTCCTACGCCACTCCCACTTTCCTACGCCACTCCCACTTTTCATCAACCACGTCCACTTTCCCTAAGCTCCGCCCACTTTCCTAAGCCCTCATAAAAATTGACGGTAAATAGACACCCGATTTTTGAAGGACTACCATTTGAAAAATAAAACCTCAATCAAAAATCGACTCGAGTAAAATTTTATAAATATCTCGAAGTGTTTACTTCCGAAGTCTCGATTCTCTACATTCAAAACTGAAGGACAAGTATTGAAAATACTGTACGCGAGGTTTTCGGCCGCTGCACAGCAACGGGTGGTTGCTAGGCAACGAAATTCAAACGCGCACCTCCCAGACCATATGGCACCTGTTGGCAAAGTTTCATCAAAACCGGTTCGCTGGTTCGTGCTGTGGAGCCTCACGTTGCAGACACACACACACACACACACACACTCACACACCTCACACACTCACACACTCACACACTCACACACTCACACACACACACACACACACACACACGGAAAACCCGACAATAAGGGATATCTAGCATATATAGCGAATCCAACAGACAATCCCCATATGTTGGCATCCATGGGAGGAGTAAATTCCTCCTCAGGAAATGCCCCACTGAGTGTGGTGAGAAAGGCGGTGCTATTGTTGAGGCATTGCTGGGACCCATAGTACTCCAATAAGTGACAGCACTTTTCCCAAGCTGATGGCTGTGTTTGTCTGCAATTGTGTGTGTGTGTGTGTGTGGGTGTGTGTGTGTGTGTGTGACAGTTCCACTACGACCCTTAGATCCTGTAAAAAATGAAATAAATAAAGGCTTGTGGACTATCTCGTACATGAACCACATGCAGGACAAGGACAGCAGAAGCATCAGTATATTTTTACATAAACAGGATAAGGAGTAACAAACACACCATGGGAGTGAATCTTGGATCCCAGCTTCATGAGACAAATGCTCACATGGGAATGGCAAAAGTACAACATGTAGAACTAGATTAAAAAAGATAAGTTCCTGGTCTTAATGTACAGTCAACATACCAGTTTTTTTAAACTATTCCATCATATGTAAGGCTCACAGAGGAGCTTTACATCAGACTCAGGACAAGGATATCAGAAGACAGTTCAGCATACTTTTACATGAACTTGGAGATTAAAGACATTGGATAAATCAAGTAAGTATTGTTACATCGAAGGGGTGTGGGTCCATATCTATATTGTAATTAGACTTTAGTATAGATTGTGTGAATTGTGTGGCTTAGATTAATCCTTGTATTAGGATATTTTTTCAGAATTAGGTTGTATGTAAAATGTGCACCGAGAAGGCGGTGATAGTATTCTTCGAACAGTATTCTTGTTAGAGTAAGGTTGTTTGTCTTAGAATCTTAGAACAGAGTAAGGTTCTTTGTCTGACCTTCTGTATTATATAGATGAGGCCAGGTGGAGGACTTGTGGGCAGAAAGGCACTGGAAAGCACATTGCGCCGGTAAAGGAACATTATCATGGGTAATTTGGCCAGCGCACCGCAAGCCATGGTGGTATTGCTGGCTACGGAGCCTTGGAAAAGAGTGGGATGCTGGAGCATGTGGCACCGTCCACCAGAAGTGGCAGCCAATGACAGCCCGCCTGTTCTGATGGCGGGCCAGAGTACTCACTGTGCAGAAGGGCGAGGATTCTGGAAAAACTACCGAGTGAGTTGAAGTTGAGATTTCGACCTGGTCGAGAAGACATCTCTCCTTCTGCTTCGCCATTCTTTGCACCCCGAGCTGCACTTCACCTTTTGTCACATCATCCTACAGCCACAATCAGCTTGTACCTGCATAAGTTCTCGCCTGGCCCTTTGTTCCTTGTGTGAATATTGGTATTTGTTGGCGACATTCGGGGGTTAGGCCTTATTTTCACTGTACATACCATTTTGTGGACCACTATTCTTCCTTCCCCTTTTCTTGTGTCCTTTGACCACCAGATCTGTACCATATATTGAGTGTCTTGTGTACCCTTTTCCCCGAATACTTTGTGAATAAACCCCCCATTTTAATTATAAGAAGCATTTCCTCGTTTTCCTGCCTGCCTCCCCCCATGGACACTGCCAGGTTCGACTTCATTTGGGTGATCCTTGGAAAACAAAGTAATCGTAATTTTAGTTGAACACAATGGAGTAAATGTAAACACTGTTTCAGGTTCTGCGGAGGCCTTTATAAGACCCCTGGCTCAGAGAGGTCTGTGTTAACGGACACCTCTGACACGACGGTTTTATTGGTCGATGGAAAACTTTACTCAGATGACGTGTTAATACCCGAAACGCCGGCTTCTCCTTGCTTCCAGCGGTCCATAGCATACCTCGATCAACACTCTGTTGATTTCATCCATTGTGTGAACTAACCGCAAATGCAGAGCCATGCTAGATTTCACAATTAAGACTAGTTGTCCATTTTACTATATGCACAGCTGTTCACTTTTAAACAATCTGGTTTCTTTATTTCTGTGAGCAGTTTTGTTCAAGAGTAATGTCATTTTGTGTGTTTCTGAGATGTCAGTGTTCATTGGTAACATCACATTCATATGTTTGTGCAAGGTATGGTGGAGGCCCTGCTGTCAACCACCTTTCTATATGTTCTGTGTGCCAAATGGAAGTCGAAAAACTTGAAAAAAGAACGACAGCTGAGATGGAGACTTTCATTCGGGTAAGAATGGTGCATCATTATCACTTTATTTGTGCAGTATTTTTTCCCAATTATTATGTTAATCTCATTTGAACATCTCAATTTCACTTTCATTTTTTAGCATTAATTGTGCACCCCAGTCTTTTTTGCCTTCATTATTAGGTTATTTCTCCGAAATAAACTCATCGAGTGGGTCCTGGTGTCTGGCCGCATGTCCGCACATCCGTTAACATTTGACTAAAATATCTTCTCACAAATTACCTGACCGATATGGGCCAAATTTGGAATGATGCATCAGGACAGCAAGATCTCATGGGATTGTGCTCCCCCATTTGGATGCCCCCCCTATAAAGAGATGAAAGGGGTTTTTGCCCCTAATATTGGTATTTATTCAAAAATCTTCTCAAAACCGACGGCCAAAGGCAGACCAAACTCTTCATGAAACATAAGAACCATGTCATTAAGTTAAGTTGTGCTCCCCATGACCATACCAGAAAGTGGGGTGGGCGGGGCATGGCAGGTCAGGTATGGGAGCATATGCTGGAGAAGTGCGTCACTGCGTCGACTTTCCACCGGTACTCCAGGGGCCTCCGTCTGGCCATCCCCATCTCATTAAGATGTTGATCAATCTGCTGCAACCACGAGGCACGTGGTCAGCCCATTGACCTCCTCCACTCACGAGGCTCCCACGCTGAGAGAATCTGGTGAGCAGGATCAGCATCAGGAAAACGAGTCACATGTCCAT
>CM068957.1:88241991-88254004 GCA_035128595.1 Eptatretus atami | reverse complement strand
TTTTTTTGAGAAGGAATTTTTTTGAGAAAAAATTGTTCCAATCATTTTACTCCAGGAGCATTATGTACATATCAAATTGAAACCCTTTGCAGTATTTTAACTGAAACTGGATTAAGCAACTGTTAATAACTTTTTATTATTATTTAGAAAAAAATGTTAATTTTTTTTATTTTAATGTATGTTGGTCTTGGGTCCTCAAAATGCCAGGTTACCTTTTAAGGGCTAAATAAGGTGGTGGTAAAGATCTATGACTTCTGAAAAAAAGTTTCCTCGGACCTTTAAAATCTTTTTTTTCATTTCAATACACTAATTATAGACGTACTTGAACACCACACACAAATCCCTATTTTGGCACTTTCAAAACCTTTCCATTTAGCAGTACTTGGACAAAATATTATGGCATTTTATGTCATCATGACCAATCAAATTCTCCACTCGTATTTACGACACTGCCATCTTACTAAAGCCATCATCCCGACACCTACCGTCTGCCATTCAGTCCATCGCCTCTTCGTCCGTACATCATATAGTCCAACAGTCAGATATTACGATATATATGTGTATATATATGTATGTATACTGTATATGTATATATATATATATATATTTGTATATATATATATACATATATATATAGATCTATATATTATATATACATAATTATTTGCATAAATAATTATTTATGCCCGAGTTCGCTCGACCAGATGATGTTGATGACATACATATATATATATAATATATATATATATATAATATATATAATATATATATATATATTATTACATAATTATTGACATTTATATATAATTATTTACAGAAATATATATATATATGAAAAGTAGTTTATTTAAATAATTATTAATATATATGTGATTATATATATATATACATATATATGTATATATGTGTGTAAATACATATAATATATACATATATAATATATATAATTATGTAATATATACATCTATCTATAATTCCAGCAATCTCTGTGTGTGTGTGTCTGTGTGTGTGTGACCGCTGTTTCTCGACAACCTCTGGTCCGATCTAATTGAAACTTGCCAGGTATATTGCTGGGGACCTGAGGATGTGCCTTTTCAAGGTTTGATATTAATCGGACAAGTGCTTCCCAGTATGGCCATTTATTTACCAAACCAATGGCAAGACACGTTGTTGCGTGGCGTGGCCGATGGGGAAGGGAAGCACAGCCGCGTTCCCCATTACGGGTTACAACGTACGGGCTTCCGGAGAGTGATGACTTCGTGTATTCTAATAATTTCTCGATTTCTTATGCGCATTTATAGATAAACACAATGCCCCAAGTTATGATCGTTTTCATATTAGACGTGTATAAATTTCGGGAACATCAGAGTGCTGGTATGCTCCGAACCAGGAAGTAAATTTTTTTTTCTCTCTTCTTCTCTTTTTGTTTTTCCTTGCCACGACATTGCGAAAAGGTAAAATACGTTGGCGCTAATTGAATAATTGGGTATTAAAAACTAATTGCGAATAATCGTAACTGCGAATAATATCGAACTTCCGGGTCACGCACGTACGGGCACGTGAGAGCGAAGAAACGGCCTGTGTGGTTTATTTATTTATTATTATTATTATTTATTTATTTTTATTTTTATTTTTATTTTTTTACGGGCACGTACTAGTATATATAAATGTAATATATACATGCATATATATGTAATATATACATATATATAAATGTAATATATACATGCATATATATATATATATCTCTATTATAATACCAAGCTTGCACACTAAAAACTCGGCTCGCCGTCACACGATCCCTATTAAATTGCTGTGGCACTTAGCGGACATGCCGATAATGTTTGGGAAGTCTTGGCGTTCCATAGTACCACTTGCATTTTGCACAATGCATATTTTTGTCATTCACCGTGTACGGTCTGTCGTCTGCTACCAGCTATGTTGTACTGCTATCCCGTGCATGTGCACGGGTATCGCTAGTATATGTATATACACACACACCTGTCACTAGTCACAGATATAATCTGGCTTGACCTGTGAATGACGTGGCCCCTTCGTTCTAATTCCTCATTTTTTATATATATATAGTCATTTTTTTCAACTGTCACCAGCGAAACGACGAGACAGGTTGAGTACCGGATGCTAGGATGACTTGCACATCCGTGGAGGCCTCGGCTAGCACTACATTTGACAGATGGACGGAGAAATCCAGCTACTCCATTTCCTTTAATAGAGATTATTCAGTCTCTTCAATGAGAGTCATCTCCAAAGTTGTATTTCACAAGACTGACTGTATTGGCTCCGCTGAAAATTTGCTGTGACCAGCCTGATGATAAAAACCAAAACAGATAAGCGAATTACCAATGTGGAATGCTTATTATGAATCCAAGTTCTTTGTCTAAGGCCAAGATAAACTTCTATGTCTAAGAATGTAAAATGGAATGTTCTACCTCCCAATCGCATTACAACCTGCAGGTGTATATAGGTCATTATGATGACCTGTAGTGTCAGCAAGCAAAATGACAGGATATAGACCCTATTTGTGTGCATGGATTGAATATTGACCCAGTTATTGATTGCTTTTGATGAATAATTAGTAACTGTCATGGAATATGTATGCCTGGTGTTGGCTTAATGGTTAGGGTGGTGGGCTTGGGATCCTATGATCCTGAGTTTAAACCCACTTGGCTGTTGAATTAATACCAGGTGGGGTTGACTCTGCCTGTCATCCTTCTGAGGTTGGCAAAATGAGTGCCAGCATGCTGGTATACTGTGTCGGAGTGGCTCCCCATCAGGATTGTATCCATAGCCAAGGGTCTGCTTTAGGCAGCACCAACCCTCCTTGCACCAGAGTTATGGAAGTGCGTTTTCCCCCCCTCCCCCCCCAATGGTGGAATGGATAGAAATATATACCCAGAGATAATTCTCAGTGAAGATGTTCCATACAATAGGTCATGCAAAACATTTCTTTGCTGTTATAGTTTGCTGATAGTAGTCACACACGATAAAACTGTCTCACCAAATAACTGCACTCCCTTATTACAGATTTCCTTCTTTCAACAAATATCTACTTCAGAAAATCTTATTAACCTAATTCTTCTTCTTCTTCTTCTTGGGTATGCAGCACAAGGCTGCAGGGTAGCATAATTGGCTGAGGGCATGGCTGTGCTGCTGATGCAATGCCTTCTGTAGGTTAGGGCAGGAATTTGTAATTTGGCCAGGGTGCCGGCAATAGCTCACCTACTCTTCGCGAAGTACACTATGGGATTTTTAAGGTCCACCAAATAATGCCGACAGACGGAATACCAAGCTTAATGTTCATCCGAGGGGTGACGCACACATTGATGAACCACCCTGCTTGTGAAGCACTGGGTTGCAGTTTATAGCTGACACGATATTTAAACCCAGGCTAGTCAGCTTTGAGGCGAGTGTGCATACCCCTCGGCCATCGTGCCAACCTTATTCACCTGATGAATAACCTTAAACACATACCTGTGCCGAGGCTTGTCTTTGATGAATTCAGGTCACCTCATTTGTGACATGTATGACACAAAAAATTGGTTGGAAGTATTTTTTTAACCTCCTTAAAACATCTGCATTTGTTTGTCAACCACATGTCAAACAGGATGTCTGTAAACTAATGCTGGTGGGTGCACCCTAAAGGGAAAATGATGCTAAATTCATCACCTTTACAATTCCCATTGCACACATCCTTCTTTTTTTGTCTTTTCCTTACATCTTTCACTCTCTCAAGGCCTTTAACCTGAGACACTCAACTTGTCCAAGTAATGATCCTTCTGCAGATTCACCTACAAGCACAAGCAAAACCTTGCTTACCACTTTTACTTCTTTATTGAGTCAAATTAGATCAAAGCAAGCTGATGACTCTTACTTACTCAGAACTCCTTGTTTGTGGGACACTGTTTGAAGTCCCAATTCCCCTTATGGATATGGTTCAGCATTTTACCCGAGCCTGGCAGTGAAAGGTGTACTCTCGCCTATCTTGCAAAGTGTATGGACAGCCCCATGAATAAGAAGGGCACGATATGCCTGTTATTGCCCCATTTGGAACAGCTTGCAGCCGCTCATCCATCAAAGAAGGAAGTCCATTTGTTGCACTGAAGTCATGTAACCAGCTCGTGTTTTGGTCTCTTCCTCATTTAAATCAACCAGATGGATCACTCCAATTAGGAACAGATATGCACCATCACCCACAATCATGAAAGCACTATCAGGCTGTCACTTGTAGTGTTGCTCCATTTGAGCTTTCCCACAATCCCATTTTCCCATTATGGATTGGTCTATTTGGTGCTGCCATCGAAGCAGATCAGCCAATTATTGTTTTCTCATATTCTTTATGTAAAAGTAAACAAATGTGTGCCATGCTATCCTAATATTAGAAATTATATACATACAAGTTCCTTCATGAACCTTAAATGATCATTGAAGAGGAAAAGTAATATTTGTCAGTTGGCTAAACTACCGAAGCATTTGTTTAATATATGATAAATAGTGTTATACATTAGAGGTTGTTTTTTTTTCTTTAAGGATCGAGGCTTATGGAAGCATTTATTTCTGTGACGGAGGTATATTATGTCCTCTTTAACCCCTTTGTTGATTTTGGTTTCAGAATGTCAAAGAAAGTAAAGTTGTTGTTTTTTTTGTAAAGAAAGTCGAGGCACATGGAGGAAATTTGATAACTTTTTCATTCCTATGAGCAATATTATTTGATGAGGCCGAGTGAAGCGAGGTCGAGGCCGAGACCGTTTATTCCTGATATGTGAAACTCCCTACAACCCATGCCTACAGAAAACAGATTTTTAGAAATCTGTTTTGGTGACCATCAGGCTGGTCACCGGCCGTTTTTTTCCATCCAATCATATAACTTGGTTAATCCTTTAAACCCTGAGCTCCTTGGACTTTCGGCTCCCCCATCCTGAGCTCCCTGGAGAAAAATCGCGCTTTGGGTTTAGAGGTTTAAATAGCGGCTAGTAAACAGCCACTAGGGTTCAAAGGTTAAAAATTATTCATAAAAAAATCACAAGGGAAAACTTGATGCAGCTCTGCATTAGAAGCGGGATGTTGTATGGCAGCAAACATGGTGATCAAAAAGGAGGATGAACGGAGGTGTGAATGAAATGAAATGAGAATGGTGAGGTGGATGTGTGAGTGACACTGAAGCATAGAATCAAATGTGGAATTAAGAATATTAGGTATAGAAAAGCAGAAGTGAGGTTATGCGGAGGGGTCGGTTGAGATGGTTCGAACATGTAGAAAGGATGTGGTCAGGTAGTTGTGTGAAGAGGTGTATAATATGAATGTGAATGGAAGAGACTAAGGCCATCGAGGAAAACATGGAATGTGTTGCTGAAAAATGATCTGAGTTAAAGCCTAGAAGGAAGGCTAAGCAAGGGATCGTGCAGCCTGGAAAGCAGCCATTAGGTGAACCACGGCTTACAGATGCAAGCATGGAAACGGCCGTAAAACGATGATGGATGATGATGGATGATGATGATGATGATGATGATGGGTAGGCACTCCTATGTGGAAGTTTTATGTCAATTTCTCAAGAAGTTGCGGAGAAAACGAATTTAAAAGCGAATAAAGGTGAAAAAGTGAGGGTGGAAGGAAAAAAAAGTGAGGGCCTCGTCTGATGTTCCACAGCGTGGTCAAGGGTTGTTGTGGCCACCTATTACTAGTTGGTATTGCATACTTTGTGGTGTGTGGCAATATTTTATTTTGCTGAAACTATACTCAAAACTTGTTTTTTTCTTGCAGATCCACCAGGGCCAATTGACAACAGCAAGATTGCCATGAACAAGGGAGGTCACATGGTTGTCAAAATGGGTGAGCCTTAGTTTTCCCAAGTGTATATATTGTTGTGGTCACGGGGAGGCCACAAGGGATGGACTGCCTCGGGTTATTCACCAGAATTGCAGGCCGTCGCACACAAATACCTTCGTGACACGGCGGGTCGCTAATTTACCACGAACGACAATAACTCGACCATTTGACTTGGGGTCCTCCGTCTAAGAAACTGTTTACCTCAGAGTCACATGACCTCCTTACCGGGGAACACGCCCTCAATACGTACTTGTGTTAACCAGATTACCTACCGAATCAGGTGCAGCCGAGCAGAACTGCCAAGTAAGTGATGGTTATCAGGGGAATCTTTGGGGAATAATGTCCTGGCTAAGATAGGGTGCGAGCCATGCTGGACTAATGAAGGAAAACACGAAAACGAGCTGGGAACATTTCTACACAGGGCATTTATTTACAACCAAAGTGAGGAAAGAAATGTGGCGCAGTGAATGGGATTCATTGGTATGTACAGCAGGGAAAGCAAGGAATTTGTGGGGTGCGGAAAAAGGCAAGCAATCTTACAAAGGCAGACAGAGCAGTTATCCCATTATAGCTTCTACAATCTTAACTTATGCTCGGATAGGCGTCATCACACACACACACACAACACACACACACACACCACACACCACACACACACACACAAACACTACACTACACACAGGAGATTTGATATAGCCCAGAGAGAAAGAAAGCAGGAGGGTTACAACAACCTCCGGTACTGGTGCCGATCGGCAGACCAACGCAAGCACAAACGCTTTGGGAGAGGGCAGGTGGGAGGAAGACTGGATTAATGTTATGCCTAAGATGTGGGAGTGGGCAAGTATAGTGAGTGTGACATGGGGTGGCGGTGGGGGGGGGTCAGTCTCAATGCAAGAGGAAAATATGCATGCGAGTCAGTACGTTTGCTCCTTCGGTTCGACCCGTAAAAGAATAGTCGGGCTTTGCCCATGTTAATGCTCTTTTATGCGTCCACAGTAGATGAGGTAGATGGAAAGAAAGATGGAAGAAGAAGATGCATAAGGAGAAAGTCCCTCTCCTATCTGTGTAAATGCCTGCAAGTGTAAATGTCTGTACCTCTTGGGGATCGCTCAAACAGAGCGGCCCCACCTCACGGCAGTAGTGTGCGATCCCCCACCCCTGCTTGGTTACAGATACTCGTAGCGCCTTTCGCTCCACGCCGACCAGCTTGCTGACTGCCTGCGTGGCGATCCCGTTTGGCTCCGCATTCCTTCAGCGGCAGCACCGACAGCCACAAACACGAAGGCGAGCAGCAGCAGTGACCAACGAACAGGATGGACTCGTGCAGGCGAGCAAGCTGACTGAACGACCCACGAGCAGGCTGACTGGAAGAGCGACTGACCCCAAAAAGTGACCCAAAAGAAAAGAGAATGAACTGACTCCGCTCTGCCATTTTTATGGGCCCAGACGAAGGAAGGGGCTGAGGACTGCATCTCGACGAGCCACAGGCAAAATCCTACTCCCTGATTGGGCCAAAGCGGCCGTAGCCACGCCCCGCCAGTCCTCGGAGCCGGAAACTGGCTCAGTTATTCGCTGACCTTGGCACGGTTCGGAGCTCTGAGCTCTACATGGGGCCGCGGTCCGGATGCGTGCTCTGGCCCCGAACATGCGCTGCCCTTCATTCCAACATGGGAATGTTGCAAAATTCCTGCACTACACGTGGGTCCCTCCCCGAGCCGCAGCGCATGTCCGTGCCTCGCGTTATGCCCTGGAACAGCTCGATCCGAGTCCCCTCCGGGTCCCTTGAGGTTTCGGTGTGGATTTGACCACCATGGGGCAGTTACGGCGGTCAAAGAGCAAGGCCCTCTTGTCTTTACAATCTTTGTGAGAGGTGGTGATGATGTAGCATCTGTAACGAATGGTGATTGCCACGTGGCGTCCATGGTGAGGGCCGAGTGCCACGTGGCGCTCGTAGTAAGATGGTGAATAAAAGTCAGGATTTAGCAGAGGTTGTGGTGGGGATATTTTTCCCAGTTGTCGGAAGCAGTTGTGGTGAACATGGTAAAGTGTGGTGAGTGGAGTGAAGGCTGAGATGAGGTGGCGGTTGGGAATTGGCGTGCACATTTGAACGGGGAATGGGCGTGCAAACTCCAACAAAACAATGTACCAGTGCGCTGTTCACCGGATGCGCCCACAGCACAAACATGCTGTAAATGCTCGTAGCGTGTGCACATTCTTATTTGCGTAGTGTGCGTGCTTGCTTGCATCGTTCGTTTAATGGAAAGGAAAGGGTTAAAGGTTAAAGTGGAGGAATACAAGAGATATAAAAGACCTAACTTTGAGAGTTCCACGCAATGCATCTTTCCCCTTTTTACCCACGAGACATGTGGAAGGGACTGTCTAACTCTAAGACATATATTATTGAAACAACTTAGTCTGGGAGCTTGGTGAGATTTGTTCAACATGGAAGGTGCAGAAGGTTTCGGGTGCCAGTGCTGTAGAATTAGGTTAGGGTACCCCAAAAACCCGATTCTTAAGTTACGCCAGTGGTGGGTGGGGTGGGGGTGCCACCCCAAAACGCACCCCAAATTGTATTTGTTCAACATGAAGGGTGCAAATATCACACCAGTGTCATTTGGTAGAGGAAAGTACACTGAATGAGAAATTTGAACTTAAGAATGGGATTTGTGGTGGAAAGGGTACTTAAGAACGAGGTTAATTAACTGCTAATTAGACATTTATTTAACATAATAGGTGCAAGTCTAAAACCAACATTAAAATTTACCCATAGACAATATAAGTTTTATTCATCAACTTAAGGAATGTAATTGGTGTGGAAAGTGTACTTAAGGAAAGGTCAAAGGTCACGGATGAACCATTTTTGACTTAATGACCCTTTTTGCAGGTTTTCAATTCACAAGTTCACAGAAATGTTGTTTATAGAAAGATGCAACAGGGTCATATACAATGTCAATAAATCACGGGCCACAGTCTCGGTAAAATGAAATTTTATAACGAAAATCGCACTCTTTTTGACCCCTTTAACCAAATTAATATTTTAACTACATAAAAAGTGCAGGATGAAACCTTGCATTTAATGTGGATTAGAATGATACTATGTCATGATCACTCCTTAGAATCATATTTCTCGCGTAGTAAAGGTACATAAGAAGGGGTTGAAGTAAGTTTGCACGAGTGACCCTAATTAAAAATGCAATCAACATGAAAGATGCAACAGTGAAACCAGTCGTAAAGTTGAAATGGTACATAAGATTAGTAATGGTGGTAAAGGTACTTAAGATGAGAGAGTAAACCAGTTGGCATGATTGACATCAACACTCAACTCAACATCAACTCAACATCAATAGACCATTTGGCCAATCAATGACAGGTAGCAAACTGGGTGATATTGAACATCCCTTTTATATTCTGAAAATTCTTTAACATTGCTTGTGAGCTCAGTCAAACTCTGTACCGGGCTAAGGTCAATTTGCATTGTATTACCAGCACTGAGGTAAACAATGGCGTCATGCATTTGGCAGAGCTCAGGACCTGGTGTTTGTTTCATTTCAGCTACCGCACAACTAATCTTCATCAGAAGATAGGCAGTCTTCATCATCAGATGAAGAAAATGCTGAAGTCGCTGTCATCAGAGCTTTCTGGATCCAAGGCATCAATCTTCGTCTTGGGGTCAAAGAATCTGGAAGTTGAGTGCCGCTCGAACCAAGTAGATTTATCATATTGATAAATCCACACACTCACCCACCATCAGCTGATGATGGGATGCTGGCAGATTTCTTGATTTGCGCATTGGCCCCATCTTTTGCCACGATGATATACTGCTTATGTGTTTGGAACCTCGGATCACAGGGAGGATTCAGGCTGGCGTCAATGGCCCTTCAGCTCGCTAGGCAGTTTCTCAGCTCTGACCAATTTGTGGTCTATTGTCTTTTCAGAATATGTTGTAGCGATCGGTCATTGAGTGAGACACTCTTTTCCCTTTAGACCGTACATTTCTTGGTTGTAAATTTGTTCAGGGTGTCTCTGTCTTCATCAGTTATCGTTCCTTTGGGTACATCTCTTGAAAATGCTTTCTGGGCATCATTGTCTTTCACAAGCTGTGCAAAGGGGCGAACTTTTCCTTCCCGTGGAAAGAGGAGGTGTAGTCTGATCCGGTGAAACGCATGGAATCCTGGTAAGGCAGAGCAGAGAGGCTGTCCGATGCTGGCACCAATGGCAGTGATGTCAATGTATCTGCGACTATTTCCTGATATGTTTCAACCATTTGATTCATCTCGATTTTTGTGGTCTTGTTCTGATAGAGGTATACCTATGGTATCGTGTGGAGAGTATCGGCACCCAGATAGTGTCCCAGTTAACTCATCAAAATTGTCAAATCAAGCCCATTGGTGTCCCTACAACAGTACCATCTGGACATGCCATCTGTCTAGCCTGTATGGATTCCCCAGTGCTGTCTCAAGTCTTCAAGTGCATGATAATTGACAATATGTCCAAACCTGTTCAATATTCTTACCAGCTTTTGCTGCCTGTCATTGACTTAATCGCCATGCAGAGTAATAATGTTTACCTGGTTTTATATTGCGATTTCTCAACAATGAAAAGCGCATCTCGACTGGATGAGGCAACATATCGTTCAACCTTTTCACTATATTTTACAGGATTTGCACCACCATACAGAACCTGTAGAATGACAGCAAGAGATCTGGAACTGGAGCTTCGCCAGTCTTCAGATCATTCAGACTAGGATTGTCTGGTAGGGAGGTTCTCTGCACTGCTTTGATCGATTCACGCAAAACTAATGCAGCCTTTCGAATAGCTGCCTCTGATGAATGAATGTAATCAAAAGCCGAACAGAGAGCAGCTTCACCCCAACCCTTTCACAAACACAACATCACCTCTTTTGAGTGATTTACCACAACGCATTTCAATTTGATCGAATCTTTTCAGTAGATTCTTTGACAAGTTTGAGCAGATATAATTGGCTCCACATCGGATCCTCACACATTTCTAATATCGGCTGTAAAGAGATACAAGGTATTCTGGCCTACGTTTTTGATAACCCACTCTTCAATATATTCATAATATAACCAAGGAGTGCTTTATTATTGGACTTCTTTTGTCCAGTTTCACAGCTGGTTGATTTTACAGATGCCAAATTGATATAGAGACGTCTGCAACTATGATGTATTTCACTTCCTTAACTACAAAGTCAATGTCTGCAACTTTTCCTAGGAGCTATAGTCATCCTTGCAACAGCAGCAGCTTTGATTGTTGATTCTGCCTGCTTCTTCACATGCAGTGAGGGTTTCCTCTGTGCTACCTTTCTTGCGTCGTACTTTTCTGCAGAAAAGGCACTTCATGGGGAAAATACCCAATGGACATGAACCTGGTGCGACTGAATATTTGAACGTAGTTGTTTTGGAGCAGGGGTACTCACAGTCACACCAGTCTGTGGACAGCAGTAAAGTTCTCTGTAGCATTGGACGTGGTATCCTTGAGATATAGCAACGTTATTTGGCAGCGATTGGACGACTTGAAAGTATTTGAGCCTTTGAAGTTCTTCTTGAGTGCCCTATTGGAGCATTCTTTGACAACGGCCCATTTTCAGGATTGAAGGACAAAACATCAGGGCTTGGTTGCTCGCTACTGGTACTGGTAGATGGCTGTTCAATGTGAAGGTGCATGTTCTGGCGTCTGCCACTCGAGACCAGATGTACCAGGTTCTGATGGATTACATGAATCCATTGTCAGGGCTCTGGAATAAAAGGAATGTTGGTTTTGGTGGTAGGCAAAGCATATCGTAAAACAAGTGAGCAGTCTCTGAAACATCCACTCAGAACTGATAGTTGATACCCCATCGTCGGTTTCAACTAAAGGGAAAGGGTCAGAAGGGGTAAAATAGTTCAATAAATCAGGAAGGGTACCGGTACATGGTGAACCGTGAAGCCAAAAATTATATTTGGGAAGTGGGGCGTGTGGATGGACCCGCTGTCCTCTTCTGCCACCTGCATGCCTACCACCACATGTATTGCTTCAGTAATACACAAAACACTCAACTAGATTATTGTACACTAGGCATCCCATTAGGTTATGCAATAGTTATGATCAGATAGTTATCAAAAGATCAGAGTTATGCAATAGGAGCCAGCCTGATGGCATGGCCTACAGT
>CM068957.1:88231402-88241981 GCA_035128595.1 Eptatretus atami | reverse complement strand
TGGTTTCACTGTTGCATCTTTCATGTTGATTGCATTTTAATTAGGGGTTACTCGGTGCAAACTTACCTTCAACCTCTTCTTATGTACCTTTACCACCAGAAATATCATTCTTAAGTTAGTGTTCATACATAGTATCATTCTAATCTACATTAAATGCAAGGTTTCATCCTCGCACTTTTTATGTTAATTAAAATTTTAATTGGTTAAAGGGGTCAAAAGAGTGCGATTTTCGTTATAAAATTACATTTTACCGAGACTGGTGGCCCAAGATTTATTGACTTTGTATATGACCCTGTTGCATCTTTCTATAAACAACATTTCTGTGAACTTGTGAATTGAAAACCTGCAAAAGGGTCATTAAGTCAAAAATGGTTCATCTGTGACCTTTGACCTTTCTTAAGTACACTTTCCACCACCAATTACATTCTTAAGTTGATGAATAAAACTTATATTGTCTATGGGTAAATTTTAATGTTGGTTTTAGACTTGCACCTTTTATGTTAAATAAATGTCTAATTAGCAGTTAATTAACCTCGTTCTTAAGTACCCTCTCCACCACAAATCCCATTCTTAAGTTCAATTTTCTCATTCAGTGTACTTTCCTCTACCAAATGACACTGGTGTGATATTTGCACCCTTCATGTTGAACAAATACAATTTGGGGTGCGTTTTGGGGTGGCACCCCCACCCCACCCACCACTGGCGAAACTTAAGAATCGGGGTTTTGGGGTCCCCTAACCTAATTCTACAGCACTGGCACCCGGAACCTTCTGCACCTTCCATGTTGAACAAATCTCACCTAGCTCCCGGACTAACTGCCTTGGGATCGCTGTATGTTGTGTGGGATTGCCTTAGAGGCATGCGGTTTTACAGAACTGCAACAATATTTTGGATACAATGAGTATAGTTCATCAGTGTATCTCTTTACATTCCCCATGAGTGTGATGTCAACCTGCCCCAAAAGTAGCCTATCAAGAATCTTGACAAGCATTTCAACCTTCCATTGCTGTTTCAGGTGCTGATTATGGGCAGATCTCCAAGGAAACATGGTTGTACCTGGGTTCCATTTATGGTGGTGGACCAGAGATAATTATTGGGCAAGATTCTCCACACATTGGGGAGCGTCAAGGTTCAGCCTATCCCATAGATGGGTCAATGCGACAAGGCTTGCCTCATGGTGGAGAAGGATCATTGCATCAAGTGTTGCCAAATACCAGTGAGGAATTAGCACCACCACAGGACTCTGTGCACGTCAATGAAGAATCAATGCACCAGGTGTCGACGCACACATCCGAAAGGTTTTTGCATCCCAGTCAGCAACACCAGGATCAAGACTCTTCTCTTCCATTGGATGTGCAGATGGAGTTGGAAACCTCCGTGGAGTGAACTCTGCCTGCAATGACATTGTGACGTGCCTCCTGTTTTATGTCATTGCCAGTACAGTATAACAGTGGGAATGAATCATGAGCATGGAGGCTGAGTCACACAGTGACTGTAACTCACACCATATACTAATTGGGAATTCCACTACACAACAGGCAAAAGGTGAAGGTAATTGCAGTTGATGATTTCACTTGACATTCCACGTTTCCGAAGTTTGCTCCCCCTCCCCACCTTTTATTTTGTGTTCACGAGGAATGATACATTGGCTAACTTGCAAACATGTGCAGCATTTACCAGGTTTCAGAAAACATTGGCTTTTAATTTATACACTGTATTCTTATTTGTTTAAACTGTGCTTGGTATATGCTTTCTCTTGTGTAGAACGTGTAAAGTGAAAGTAAATTTCTGCAAGTGTGATGCTTTCAGTTCATATTGCTTTGTTCATTCAAAGATTTTTAATCGTAAATTCCACAAGTACATCAAGGAAGGCAATTGTGTCCTGTACTTTTATGGAGAAAGCGTTTGCTTGTGTCTCTTGGGTCACAATTACAATTAGGATTGCCACCTCTATCAAAATTGGGAATATGGAAAAGCAACCACTCCCATACTGACCCCTCAAAGCTTCATGTCCCCCTTTCTGCCTCTCTCCTCACACCACTCTCTCAATGCTTTCCCCTCATCTCACACTCTCAAACCTTCTTCCATACTCCACACACTCAAACTTTTCCCTGCACCTCACACACACGCACACACACAAACTTTCACCTTCCCCTCCTCTCCCTGTCCCCAAATCTTCCCCCACACTCCACACACATATTCCTTCCCCCACACCCTTCACTCACCCAAACCTTCCCCCACCCCTCAAAAGCCTCACCTTGTCTCCGCAAAGCCTCCCCCCATACTGTACCATCCCAATGCCTCTTCCCCCCTATCTCTAACTGTGTCAACCTCAAACATCCGAGGTCTCGAAACCAACAGATCTCTCAAACCAGGCCGCTTTGATAAACCAGACATCTGTTCAACATAATCCTTCCTCCCACAGGACATCACCAACTCCTTGGTGTGTCTTACTGTCTCCTCTGATTTGATAGGCCTGAACCACACCCCAGTGGTGGAGTTGCACTTTACATCAAGAACTCAATTTCTCACTACCCCTTTACTGACCTTATACCTCCCAATCCCTAAGAATACCTTAGGCTGCGACTCCCCCTCGGCTCCCACCTCTTGTTCATCTGTGTATTGTATCGTCCTATCTATATCTGTCTCAGCCAACATGGACAAACCAATAACCACTCATCCCAACTCTTTCTTCCTCATATGTGGTGATGTCAATTGTCATCATGCAACTTGGCCAGGTGTTGGTACCTCTCTCACCAGTCATAACACTTTAGCAAAGGACTTCTGTGACTCCATGGGACTGACTCAATCTGTGAACTTTCCAACCCGGATTTCTCCGAATGGCAAATCCTCGCTTCTGGACTTGGTGATGACAAACCTTCCTGCAAATGTCTCCCTCTCTTCCTGTGCTCCAATTGATTCATCTGTTCATATTCTTGTGGAAATCAACATCTCTGACTATTCTATGAGAGCTGCCTCAACGCTGGCGAGTCTGACATTTCACTCCTATGGTATGAATCCTGTGGTGAAGCAATTGCTCTGAAACAATTTGCCTTCTCTTCCTGGAAGGCAAATCCGACTGAAGGTAGTCGCAGTGCTTTCAAAAAAGTCCGCAAAAAGTGTGTGTCCACTCTCAGGAGAGCCAGAAAACATGTCTAACCTCAAGAATGAACTTTCAAACTTGTCTCCTTCCTCTAAAACCCAGTGGCACCTTGTTAAGTCTGTCTCTAGAGCATGCATGCTCCCCTTCCGTCCCTCCGCCCTCTTCAAATGGCACCACAGCTGACTTTGCTCGGGAGAAGGCTGGAATGCCTCAATTCTGTATTTGCTTCCATATCTTGTGTCCCCAACCCCTCACTCTGTACCCATCCTTCTCTGTCATACCCAACTGGTCCTGGACTCTGTGTCCTTTGCCTCCTGAGAAAGTGGAAAAGGTTCTTTCAACCCTCAACTCTGACTCTGCCACTGGACCGGACGGCATCAACTCACGTGTCCTAAAAACCTGCTCTGCTGGTCTTGTACATCCTCTCCCTGCCCTTTTCACCCTATCATTTGTGCTAGGTCTTCTTCTATCTGCTTGTAAATCTGACATCACTGCATTACATAACTAGGACACTGTACAACGTCACCAAATTTGCCTCCGCTCACATTACTACATCATTATACATACTTGTATCAAGTTTGATTTAAATCCTTGAACCCAGATTCAAAATATTAGATAATTCTGGCTGCAAGACCATGCATCCGATCAGGTTGAAATTTAAAACATATATTCCACTTGACTAGTGGATCATAACTGTGATGTTTCACATCGATTGGTGAAGCGATTCAAGAGAAATAATATATTTTTTAAGATTTCCGTTCAAGCCAACATGGCTGCCAGACCATGTAACCTATTAATTCTTCGTGAACACCCTAGTATCTCCAAGGCTTGGGGAACACGTAGGTGAAGTTTCCCCTCGATCTGTCAAGCCATTCTGGAGAAGATTTTTATAGGTTTATTCTTCACAAAATCATAGCTGCCAAACCATGTGACCTATGATGTCATAGGTAGAGAACTTTTTGTTCTTCATGGATAGGCGATCATACCTGTAACGTTTCGCCTCGATCTGTTCAGCTGTTTCGGAGAAGAAGATTTTTGAAAGTTTTTATGTTAAAAACAATATGGCTGCTGAACGTGAGCGATGACGTCATCAATCCCCCCACCCATCCCCCTCCCCCCCCAATACAATTTAGCTCTAGATGACCCTCAAAAGTTTTCATACTAATTGGATAAAGCATTTGACATATGCAATTATGACATCATAACGAAGCCACCTATGATGTCATCAAAAATTCACACTTGTTTCCCATGGGGAGTGCATCGCATGAGCCAAGTTTCAATATTTTCCATGGAGAGGTTTCTGAGATACGGAGGTCTAAAGTGTTTCCATTTTTCCAACATGGCTTCCATACCATGTGGCCCATGATGTCATAATTATCATTAAAACATTCCACATGAGTAGTTGTACCTACGGTGAAAATTTTGTGTCAATCAGATAAGTAGTTGGAGAGAAAACTAGAGGGGGAGCACTCGGTAGAGTGCAAAACCTCGCCGCATTACTGCTAGGTCACTCAAGTGAACCTGATATCCTATTCATTCAATTTGACTGTCAACAGTGCTCACAGAGTTATAGTTTGCAACTTTCCCTTTTACCTTTAACTTTTACATACTCAATTCATTCGTCATAACTAGATTCCTTGAGACAGAAATTGATTTTACGTGGGTATATCCACCTGAAGTTCAAAATCAGCCGCCATTATAATTTTGGCATTTTTTTTTTGTTGGAAATCACATAACATGTAGAAATGCAAAAAAAAAATCGAAATTTTGTTGAAAAAAAATTTGCAAAATTTTTTTTTCTCTAACAATTTTTTTTGGGGGGGGGGGGGTGGAAATCACTTAAAACATGTAGAAATGCAAAAAAAAGAAATCGAAATTTTGTTGAAAAAAAGTTTCAAAAATTTTTTTTTCTCTAACAATTTTTTTTTGGGGGGGGGGGTGGAAATCACTTAAAACATGTAGAAATGCAAAAAACAAAATTCAAATATTTTTTCAAATTGGCCGCCATAGCGGCCATATTGGATTTTGGACCAAGTCCAAAATCTAATGGCATGATCCTTGGACCAGACCTAACCCCCCCACCAAGTTTCGTCGAAATCCGTTCAGGAGTTTTTCCGTAATACTGTTCACAAAACAAACAAACAGAAAGGGGTGAAAACAGTAACCTCCATCCATCTTCGATGGCGGAGGTTAATTAGCATTGACGGACGTACATACGGACGGATGGACTGACAACTCGAAAACATAATGCCACCATTGACCAGTGACTTCGTCAGCGGAGGCATAAAAAAGATGCAAAAACTGATCCCCTCAACGACATACCTATCAGCTTACTTCAATCATCAGCAAGGTCATGTAATCCATCATTGCATTTGATATGAATTCCTTTATTTTCTCCAACAGCCTCTTCTCAGATTACCAATTTGGTTTCAGACCAGGCCACTCCACTGTGGACATGCTGCTTCCACTCGCCAAACAATGGATGGAGGCCCTCAATGTCTTTAACACAGCTGTTCACCACCATCTCAGATCATCCCCAATCCAAAATCATGATCTTTTCTGCTCTCGTTTACCCTGCCCAAATCCATGCTTCCATTTTCCAGCTTTTCCTCCGTCCTGTTTTTGTCTGCTACATTCTGATCCAGTCAGTGTACTAGCTCTTCCACGAGCCTCGACTATGTGTACAAAAAAAGAAAAAAACAATGGCACTCGGTAGAGCGCATACCTCTGCCAGGCTGACCAGTTTACATTTTGTATCCCAATGATAGACTGTATCTGGATCCGGACCTGAACCAAAATTTAATCGACTTGCTCTTGTCACCGAACTAACTCATCCACCAAATTTTGTTATAATCCGTCCACATGTTACATGAGATCAGGGCCGTCTTTCTGAACATATCTCGTGCTTGTCTGGCATCTTGCCTTACTCTCCAAATTCTCTACCTATGGCATTCAAGGCCAACTCCACACATGACTCACTGACTTCCTCTACTCTCGTAGCCAACGTGTGGCACTTCATGGAATCCTTTCATCTCCTCTCCCTGTCAAGGCGAGAGTACCCCAAGGAAATGTTCTCGGCCCAGTCGTACTGATCTTCATCACTGACTCTCTGGAAAATCCTCTTTATCTAATTATGATGACTCCACCCTCTGCTATGACATCCCTCATCCTTCAGATAGGCAGGCTGCAGCCTATTCCCTCTCTTCAGACCTTGAAAAGAAATCACAAGCTAGTCAAACATTTGGAACATGTCTTTCAATCCTGACAAATCTCTCACTCTCACTATCTCTTTCCAAAAGGACTGTCTGGCAAACCCTCCTATCGACTTTCTCAACAAATCTCTTGAAGAAGTTCAGTCTTTTCAAAGTCCTGGGTCTCACTATCAGCCATGATCTTTCGTTGGCAAACCATATTGCAACGTTGGCCTCCAAAAGTCAGCCGCTGACTGTTCATCCTCTGTCGTACAAAGTCCTTCCCTGGTACACCTGAACTCCGATCTGTCGACAAAGCCTTCGTCTGCGGCTTGATGGAGTGCTGTTCTCCCCTCTGGTCTGTCTCTCTTGCCTCACATCTTGCTCAGATTGACATTGTGGAAATCAAGGCCTTCAAGATCATTGGAATCTCCCACGACGAAGGTGAGTCGATGGGCTTATCACTTCACCATCACAGACAGGTCAGTGGTTTTCTACCGCCACCTTTCTGGTCTTGCACACACTGTTCTTCCCATGCTTTGTCCACCCCCACCCCCCCCAAGGTTTCTGCAGGGCTCACACAGTCCACCATCAACTCTCTTCTGGTAAAACTACCTAAATCCAGGATCACTGCTCACCTCCACTTATTTGTTCCTCTTTTTTCCCCCACCAGTGGAATAGACTTCCACATCCTCTTCAATCATATTTTTCCCTCCAGGTCTTCAAGACAGCCGTTCACCACCATCTTCAATCATCCCCAATCCAAAACCATGATCTTTTCTACCTTCGTTAACCCCACCCAAATCCCTCCTTCCAATTTTCCAATTTTTCCTCCTTTGAGCTTCCTTCTCCATGCATGTGTGTTTTGTATCCTGTTTTTGTCTGCTACATCCTAATCCGTTCAGTGTATTCAGTGTATTAGCTCTTCCACGAGCCTCAACAATGTGAACAAAAAAAAGAAAAAAGAACAGCGCTCGGTGGAGTGCATACCTCTGCTGGGCTGAACAGTTAACGTTTTGTATCCCAATGAAAGGCTAGATCTGGATCCGGACATGAACCAAAATTTAATCGACTTGTTCTTGTCACCGAACCAACTCATCCACCAAGTTTTGTCATAAACCGTCCACAACTTTTTGAAAAATCATGCTATATATCGTTTTTGGCATTGTTCCTCCATTGTGAAGAATCCTTAAATATTTTAAATTCTAATATCGCAAATGGATCTTCACCAATATCTAATAGTTCGTCCTTGTCACACTCCCAACCTGTCCACCAAGTTTCGTCTGAATCTGTCCATAACTTTTTGAGATGTTTTTTTTTTATATTTTTTTTTTGGAATCCAAAAACATTTTGGATATGGAATATTACTGGGACACATCTTTCTTGCCACTTAAGTAAGCTACAAGTGAAGGACATGTCAACTCAAGCAAGAGATGCCATTGCATACAATTTCCTGAGGCTAGTAATGATACAATAGTCGGCATTTTTTAGGAGTTATCAATAGTTTTTCATTTTCAGCTTTGAAGCATTTCTGCAATTCGTACGTCCGATGCGCTCTGAAATTACCGATCAAATGTGCACATAAAGTCACATTTCTGATTGTTTTTTTGTTGTTTTTTTTAACACAAAGTGCATTTTTCTCACGGCCAGAAGAGTTGTTGATCGACACGTTGAAGGTATTCTATCGGGGTGTATGAGAGGTGGATGACGAGTATGCTGAGAGGATTGACTAGGATTTTTATTCCATTCCAAACGTGAAAAACAGGATATTAAATTGTTTTGTTTGAAGGTAAGCTGGATCAAATTGGTGAGATGCAATCGTCAGGTTTTTATTGGCTGAGCAGGACTGGGCAGGCACGGTCCTGTTGAAGGATGCCTGAGTAAAGCGCAGAGGATTTGATGTACCTGCTGCAACATTGCCTTTGGGAGTTCGAACAATTGGAAATTTCCAGGAGCAGCTCTGATACGATCCTAATATGACCGCTTCGTGAAAGTCAGATCAAAACTGTGGGATGTAAAAGTCAATATTTTCGCAGTCAAAGCGTACCTTTAGATCATGTGTCATTCGTCATGACTTCCATCTTGGCAATGTGCTATTTTTCGATGATCGTCAGTCATGTTCAAATGTTAAATATTTGATGCCATCACTTCCCACTCATTTCACATCTTTTCCATCACTTCAACTCAACCCCCTTTTGGTGTGTAAAAATAAAGATTCCTCACGTGATGAAAGTGATTGCTTCTTGCTTCGTGACACTTTGGTGAAATTGTATCAGATATTTTCAACAGTTCTGTCTTCAAACTGTTTGTGACTACATTCTTATAGCCCTGGATTCCGTGATGCATTCATAAGGATTCAAGGTCTGCATAAGCATTCATTCAGAAATGCAAACATTCATGACTCATTAACATATGAATAAGGTGTGCAGCTCTCACACCGTGGACAGGTCAGTGTCCTCTATATTTTTTACCTACTCTGACTTCAGCTGCCTCTGCTCTTATGGCCCTCCAACTCTCCCAAACAACTACAGGATGTACATGTTCTTGCAGGCAAACCCCTCTTGGTTAAACTTCCAAAATCCAGGCTGACTGCACACCTTGACTCTTTTGTTCCTCCCTTATCTCATATGCGGAACCACCTTCTGGAAGATGTGCTATCCCGTTCTTCCTTCCAGGATTTCAAGCAAGCGTTGCACCACCATCTTGTCACATCCCCATCCTGACACACAAGCTTTATTACCCCCATTCACCCTTCTGAACCCAAGCTCGTTACTTTCAGGTTGCAGTATTTATTTCCCTCCTCTATCGCTCTTGTTTTTATTTACTTTTCATTAATTCCTTGCTTATTGTGTCCAATAGTTGCCCCGCTGCTTTACTGCCAGTTCATACCTTCCTTCACCTTGCTCTTCCATGAGCCTCAATCGTGTAGTGAGGGGTTCAGGGAGACCAATAACACAAATATCAAACTGACTACTGTTCATGACTCAAAAGGTAAGGATTGGACTCGGGCTCAGTTTTTAAGGACCAGGACTTAGATTTCACGTGACTACATGACTGTGAGCTATAAGTCCAATCAAATTGGGAACAGTCGTAGGCCGATTGGAAAAAAAAATTGGTATTATGTTTAGCCGAATATGAAATTATTGTAACATCATGGAGCACAAGCTATCCTGAAATGCACAAAAAGGGAGTGAAGTTTAAAAAAAAAAATGGTACAAATCAAACTACTAAATTCAGTGGCGTGATAGTTCGTGTCTCCCTCTTGAGTCTGGAAGGTTGGCAGTTCAAACCCCGACCAAGTCGTACTAAGTACTTTTAAAATGGTACGTGCTGCTTCCTCGCTTGACATTCAGCATTTAAAAGGATAGATCACGAACAAACAACCATAGGGTGGCAATCATAGTGCAGGCTTTGATCAACCGAACTGACTCCTGTGTTGAAGTTCATTGCAAGGAATTAATATTGTTATTATTATTATTATCTCACAGTATACTTGGATTAGTACTGTAAAGTTATGTCGCCGAAGGTTTCACAGCCTCTCTTCTCGTGTCTTCCTAGAAATATTTCGTTTTCTTGCAGTCGTTTATAAAATATATACAGTTGCTTGACTTGTAACGACCAGCTGCGTGACAGCAATTCTTCATAGCTACTATTCTGTTATATTAAAATTGCCTTGTTCACTTTAAGAGTAGTCACTGTGTCACCACAAAACCTCGATTTAAACTGTTGACAGTTAACTCATTGCTTGTACAAAGACCAAGCAATTGAGAGTCACCAAACCAATTGTGCACAGCGACGCTCATCTCTTGCAAGAGAAGGCATGTCCATGACTTGCTACCACTTTCAACAAATCATCCAAGGACAGCTGTGTATCCCTGAAAAGTATGCTTCCTCAAAATTAATTCTTCTAAAGTCACTTATTTTGTTGCTGTACACTTACCACTGCCTTTCTAATTGATAGTGCTGGTTGGATCACTCATATATCCTATATTCATCCAATAATTTGGCAAAAAACTTTTATTCACAGTTTTTGGAAGCTGTTTACAGTATTATGATCGTATATTTGTGAAACTTTACACACATGAGAGCCTTTATTAAATGAATGGTGTGGGCTTCTGATTGTCATTGTTTTATTTATTTCTCTCTCTTCTTATGTTTTGTCTGCTGTCATGAGAAAATGCACAAATTTGTTCTGTTCTTATTTGTTATCATGACCACTTGTTGTTTGGTATGCAGCATGTGGCTGATAGATGCATCATTTTCTGGAAGTACAGATGTGCCGCTG
>CM068957.1:88187332-88214720 GCA_035128595.1 Eptatretus atami | reverse complement strand
ATTAGATAGGTACCTGGAAGTTATGGAGATAGAGAAGTATAGGGATGTTGATGAGACTTTTAGGTAGTTTGAGCATTGATGGGTTATTGTGTGCATGTGTACGGAGTGCTGTTGGCGGGGTTTCGTCAAGGGGTGTTGTGTGGTTGTTGATGTATGTTTTTAACCAAACCCATGCCCCCTCCCCTGAGGAGAAGAAGAAAAATATATTTACTAGAAAAATTTGGAAACTACAAAAACTTAAAATACATAGATAAATAAAATAACACAAAACACTAATAAACTAGAGGGGGAGCACTTGGTAGAGTGCAAAACCTCCGCCGTCAATACTGCTGGGTCACTTAAGTGAACGCTGATATCCTATTCATTGTAGGTCAAAACGGATCGGACTCTACTGAACCACGATTGAATAAACTAAACTAGATCGACGCGCATGTAGAAATGCCAAAAAAAAAAAATCGAATTTTTTTGAAAAAAAAGTTGCAAAATTCAAATTTTTTTTTTCTCTAACAAATTTTTTTGGGGGGTTGGAAATCACTTAAAACGTGTAGAATTGCAAAAAAAAAATTCAAATATTTTTTGAAAAAAAGTTGCAAAATTTTTTTTTTTCTCTAATAAATTTTTTTTTTGGTTGGAAATCACTTAAAACATGTAGAAATGCAAAAAAAAAAATTCAAATATTTTTTCAAAATGGCCGCCATAGCGGCATATTGGATTTTGGACCAAGTCCAAAATCTAATGGCATGATCCTTGGACCAAATACCTAATCCCCCCACCAAGTTTCGTCAAAATCCGTCGAGGAGTTTTTCCGTAATACTGTTCACAAACAAACAGGGGTGAAAACAGTAACCTCCGATCTTCGATGGCGGAGGTTAATAAATGAATAGATAAATTTTGCATTTTCTTCTTTGGATCTTGTGTTGATAAATTAGTGTGGTGTTGATGTCATGCAGGCATGATGGTGGGCTGAATGGCCTCCACCTGTGTCTGATTTCCTTGTATTTATTTATTTAGCCTATATTCCCATTTTCCTTCCTACCCACTTGACATTGTTGCCATTCCACTTCCATCTCCTCAACATTCATAAATTATATCTTGTTATCTAATTGTAAAAAAAATATTCGGCATTGAGTCAGAGCTTCCACACTTTTTGTTGGTATTCAAGTCGTCCAAACACCCCCTTTCCCCAAATAATTAAGGAATGGTCACATGGCCATGAAATTTGGCACAGATATTGGTTATTTTCCTGTGAAGCGTCTCGATCCCTGTTGTTCATTGCATGGCCCGCGAGCCACTGGCAGCCTAAACTGTGGCCCCGATGTGTGGCCGATAATACACAAATGTGAAAAATGCCCATCTTAATCCACCATAAATGCTCTCAAATCGGTTTCAAATGAGTGTTGCAACACAAAGCATAAAAGTAATACAACTACATCAGGATATAGTTGCAGTGTACAAACAATTACGCCTGCAACCCAGTTAACCAAAACAAAGAAGAGTATGTGGAGGCAGGCCTAATAGCAGCCATTATGGAGTCCTGCAGGCGGTGTGGCAGCTCTCACGCTGATGTCTTATCGGCAAAATGACCCCCCCCCCTCCTAAACCAATCGTGAAGATCACTGGTCTAGACATTATCACATTTTACATGGAGTGGGCAATACCATTGGAGTAAAAGTCACGGTGTTTTATTTTTTTTCTGAGACCAGGATTCTGTGTCCTTTTGGGAGTTGGAGTTGAGGGAGGAGTGAGACTCAAAATCTCTATTGTCCAGTAATTTTCCAACTTTATGCAATCTGATAACTCAAATTGATATCCCTGCAAGCTACGAACATTCCTCTTTTACAACAGTGCTTCATTGTCCTCTCAACATGATGGCATGGTCTCTATCTTGAACAAATATTGAGCAACAGCAATGTAATCTTGTAGGATTTCCTCCTCTTTCAACGCGTGTCACATAATGCTATTTTCTGCTCGGCCATGGGAATTTCTTCGGGCCTGCCGGGCTGCCATTTATCACAGTTAAAATGCTTATTGGTGTAGTGTACTAATTTGAAACTTAAATAGAGTATTGAACTATTCTCTACATTTTGATCCATATAAATGCAGAATTGTGAAAATTTTGTTGTTTATCTTGAAGGGGAAAAGAAAAGGGTGAAATTTCCAAGTAGTTGCAATTTAGCTGTTTGTCTCGAGCTGTGGCTTCCTGGAGCCACACTGTCAAGCATTTCCCTTTCCCCACAAGGCTCTGTACTGGGCAAGTCACACTGCAGTGCACGGTGTACTGTGTCATATTTGAAATGTAATTAATGTTTGCCTAGCGATTATTAGTAAACTTGTTGGAGGCAATGGCGAGGTCACGTGGAATGAATTTGGCTGTAAATGGAGTTTGCTTATGACTTAGTAGGTGTATTGTCTGGAGGGAGGTAATAACCTGGCTTGGACCCAAGATATATTTTGCGATGGAATTCCCCGTTGCTATGTATCAAGGTGGTTTGGTGCCAAGGTATCTTGTACTCCAACGTTTTTTACATGCATAACAAATGTCACAAAGTATATTTCAATGCTGTGGACTAATAGATAAACCAAAACTTGTTTAATTTAAGTGCACTCACTTGTCACTCTGTGACTGAGTTATCATCATCTTTTTTTTTCTGCAGGATCTAAGGCTGCAGTGGTGTGTGTGCACGCACGCACACACACACACACACACACACACACACACACACACACACACACACACACACACACACACACACACACAACAAATATGCTGTATAAGTTTCAATGTGATATCTTGAAAACTTTCTGAGATAAAGCAATAATAAAATCACAAAAAGACCCATTTGATTATAATGGGGTGGAATTGTTGTCATGGTAACCGTTGACCCCATAAAAATGGCCAAATCAATCGTTCTGATTTTTGGTGAACAAATTCAGTGACCCAATAAGCAAACCCTGTTCAGATTTCAAGTCGATGGAATGAAAATTGACGATTTTATGACATTGACCTTTTACTTATTCACCTCAATAACAATAGGCTTCCAGATTTTGACTAATTCTATCAGGTGGTTACGTTTAGTGGACATCGGTTTAGAATTGCGACCTATAAGTGACTGACAGACAAACAAACCAACAAACAAGGAAGATGTCGTACATAGCACAATACTTGCGATATCCAAAGAAACAATAGTTTCCATGGAAACAGCAATTTGGCAATTTTGAAAATTTGACCTATCAGGTGTTTGTTTTACATGATTGGTTATTATGCATAACAACTTTGGCCGATACTTTTTCTAACTTCGCCTGGACGGGTGTTTTACCTGTTTCGGACAGCCTTGACCTTGACCAATTTTATTTTTATAATATATACAATATATTACATATATGTACAAATAAGCTGTGCAAGTTAATAAGTTTCAATTTAACATAATGAAAAATTTTTGAGGTATGGTAATAAATTCGAAAATTGTCCCATTTGATTATAATGTGGCAGAATTGTTGTCACAGAAACCATTGACATGTCAAAACAGCTAAAACGATCGTTCTGATTTTTGGTGATCCAATTCTGTGACCGGATATGCAAATCCTGTTCAAATTTCAAGTCAATCGGATGAAAATTGATGATTTTACGCAACCTTGACCTTTGACCCTTTTAGCTTTTCACCTCCAAAACAATATGCTTCAAGCTTTTGATGGGTGAACTAATCTAGTGACCCAATATGTAAATTCTGTTCAAACTAGCAGAGCACCCACCCAGAGGGTGGGTGGAGATTGCACATTACTTGATGAAAAATTATTCTATAGATGTTTGTGTGTTGAAAAAGAGTCTTGAGGGCTATAAAGGGTCAAGGGAGTCCAAGGGGTCTAAAGGGTGTAGGGGGTCTAACGGGTATGTTCCAATAGTAATTAGGGGTCTAAAGAGTCGAATTGGGTCTACATGGTATTCGGAGTCAAAAGAGGGTCTAATGGGTTTAAAGGTCTTAAGGAGTCTAAAGGGTCTTTAAAGGTCTAAGAGGGTCTTAAGCTGTCTAAGGGGGTCTAAAGAGTCTTAAAAGGTCTTGAGGGTCTGAAATGGTCTTAAAGGGGTCTAAAGGTCTAAATGGTACGTTCCAATAGTACGTAATTAATAGACCAAGTCATGGTCCGATAATACGTCATTAATTGATGTACTCACGGTCCAACTCGTGTTCAAACACCACGTAATCAATTGACATACTCACATGGGTCGACCAAGGATTCACCTCGATCAGGATTTGCCGTCCACCCGTGTTTTCGGTTTTATATATTTAGATATGAAGTCCATCTGATGAAAATAAACAACTTATGTGGCCGTGACCTTTGACCTATTGACCTCAAACAATAGGCTTCTAGCTTGTGACTACCTCTACCAGGCGGCTAATTTTTGTGAAGATCGGAGTAAAATTCAGACAGACACATAGATAGACAGACAGACAGACCAGACCACCCCAGACCAATCCAGAATAACAGCCCAGACCAACCAATATATTTGCGAAAATTTCATTTCACAAGTAATATAAAGTGTCACTAGCCAGTCTACAACTGACACTTTCATTTTGTACAGTATTTTTTCCAGTGTTTAAAAAATGTATTCAGTATTTCGTTTTGTATTGGTTGTGTTTTTCATTTAAAATTTATTGCTCTTACCATTTGCTTATAAGTCTTGTTCTGCATCTGTGTGAACAGACAGTTTTGGATGCGGAGACAGCTGTATACATACACATTGCTGGCTCAAGGCAGTACAAGCAACTGAAGTTCTGTGAAGACGAAGGTTTCGTGAAAAAGTATTTGGAAAAACAAATTTAAGAAGATAAAAATACAAAGTAAAAGTGACTGTGGAATATAACTCACTGTGGGAGAGGAAGTGAAAATTTGGTACAAAGAGACTTTGTAGTGAAAACAAGAAGAGAAAAAGAGTGGCTTGCTTGTGGAAACCCTCTTGGGAGGCAACTGCAGCATGCTGGATCCTGTGGCTCGGTGCCATGAGCAAACCACACCGGCTGACACGATCGTCCGCCGCAGCCAATGGTCTCGATGAAAGCTTCTTTGGTCGCAGCCTGCGTAACCGCAACGTTAGCCTTCCTGAAGAGCAGCTACAGACCAAACCACTGGCACCATTGCGAAGTCGTCATGAGTCTGGGTCATCATCTTTGTCGGGGATGCATGATTTGCAATATCTTACCAGCCGCAAGCGAATGTTGTCCGGTACTGAAAAGGACGAAAGCACAAGCAGTGAGGCTTTGACAACATACAAACGAGCAAAGCGACTTCGGCGCTCAGAACAATGTGAGGTGTTGGTGGAGGTCAAGGATAATGTCGCCGAACTTGGGGCAACGCTAAAGTGTGTGCGCCGTTGTTTAAATCTCAACTTGACTTCAGCCATAGTTGAAAAAGGTAATGTAGACAGAGAGGAGGATGAAAAGGAAGAAAGTGAGAGAAATAATGGTGATGATGTGGTAGTTGGAGTTGAAGAAGAAAAAGGTACAGAGCTTAATGCTCAGAATTATTCAACTATGTGTGGAAACACAAACCAGCACTTGGATACTGGTGAAAACAATGGCAATACAGACTCTGCATCACAAATTGTGGGAGGTGGCAACGTTTTGTCCAATGGTTGCAAATTTTGGAGCAATGAAAGGAAAAATAACATGGAAATTCCGGTTTCGGAGATGCATAGCTCGAAAGGTGCGATGCAAGAAGATACGACAATGCTCAAATCTGTTCAAGCGGTTGGTAGCCAGCCATTGTCAAAGGAAGTGTTGGAAGGTGAGGTAGATGTGGTTGGTGGTGACTCTTCATTTGGTTCAATGGACCAGGATGCAAGTGGGTCACCACTGTCACAGCGCCAAATTCTGAATCGTGGACTCCCTTTCTCGTGGCATCAAGAACTTTCATGCCTCTCCGCTTCTGTCAGGTCTTCTCCAAGAAAGCGAAAAGTGCACAAGGTCTGTGAGGGCCAAATAGAAGAGACCGATACCAGTATGGAAGATGAAGGAATGGACTCAACACAATGTAGACTTTCTTTTATGAATGAAAAGCCTTTACCACAGGCAAGTGATAATCCTGAAAATGTAGATAAGAAACTGAAAAGCTTAATAAATGAACAAAAGTTTGAGGAGGATGTGACTGAAGATGAACAGGATGATGATGAGGATGAAGAAGAAGAAGAAATTGCGGAAGAAGAAGAAGAAGAAGAGCCAGATGTGTATTATTTTGAGTCTGACCATCTTGCTTTGAAACACAACAAGGAGTAAGTATTTACCTAATATTGAGAATATCATGATGAAATTTCTAAGAAAAAATTTTTTTTCTTTATGTATTCATTGCATCACATCACAAAATGCAAAGCCAATGTTCTTTTAGTAAAAGTCTTTTTCTCTCTATTACATATGTGTGTGGGGTATGGGTGGAAGCCCGCAATGGGGAAGGAGGGGGGTGGGGATAAGGCTTCACCTTGATGGACACCTGGTTTCCCTATGCTCCCCCCCCCAACGCCCCGTATCCAAACCCCCAAAAATCCAAGTGTCAAATTTTTTTTGCACTCAGGAACCAATAATGGAAAAATCAAATTGCTGTTGGCTAAATCATAGACATTAGCAAAGCAGAAAATTTCATCAATGCTTGCCAGTGCATTCACTCCTGAATCCTAATATTCCCTGCCTGTCGGGACAGGAAAGGTGGGGGGGGGGGGGGGGGGTCTTTCCCTCCCCAGGATTTTTTTCATTGTATTTGTGGGACCATTTAATTTTGCTAATTCCTCTTTTACACTATGTAATAGATTTTTCTATTCTGTTGGAATAAAGCCACACCATACACTGATGACGGTCGACACACAACCCTTATCCGTTGTAGCACCCATGCGCTGCTAATAAATTGATAACTAACGATTCTTGTAACAGCAGTCATGAATTTGAAATATATGACCTTTCTCTGTGGAGAATCACCTGTTCAATCTAAATCTGAGCTCTGCTTTGTTCTGTCATGGCTTAATGTTTTCCTTGACATCATGAAATTTTAATTCTTAGTTGATGTAAAATGTTCAGAAAGATAGACTTTTCACAGGAAAAGGAAAAAGTGCTTCCAGAAGTTTCTAATTATAAGCAAACAACTGAATGCATCTGTAAAATTTTAAATTATACACTGTATTTTAATTATACACTGAAAAAGAATGTAAAGTTATATAATTCATGTATTGGGTCATATTTTGTTGTATGATCAATCACAGCAACAACTAGAAGGGCACTCGGTAGAGCGCATACCTCCGCCATGTAATGCCTGATCCACGAGAACATATCGGGCCCAATACATTTTTGAAATATCATGCTATACAGTACTATATCAATTTTGGCCCTATCTCTCAAAGAATCACTTAAATAAAAATTAAATAACTCTCGTATCCAGATACGAATTCGGATCTTCACCAAAATCTAATCAGTTTTTCCTTGTCACACACCCAACCTGCCCACAAAATTTCATCCAGATCCGTCCAAAACTTTTTTGAGATATCCTGTACACAAACAGACAGAAAGGGGTGAAAACATAACCTCCTTCACCTTCGGTGGTGGAGGTAACTAGAAGGGCACTCACTCGGTAGTGTGCATACCTCCTCCAGGCTGATTATTAGTTTGTTTTGTATCCCACCGATCGGCCGGATCCTGATGGCCCTGAACCAAAATTTAATTGGCTTGTTCTTGTCACATAACCAACTCATCCACTAAATTTCATTTGAATCCGTCCATATCTTTTTTGAGATATCGTGCATTCTTCTGTTTTAGCCCGATCACTCAATGGTGAAGAATCACATAATAAATTAGAGTATCCGGGTCTGGATCTTCACCAAAATGTAATCAATTTGTCCTTGTCACACACCCAACCTGTCCACAAAATTTCATCCGAATCTGTCCACAACTTTTTGAGATATCCTGCACACAGACAGGGGAGAAAACATAACCTCCGTTCACCTTCGGTGGGCGGAGGCAATAAATAACATTTCTACTGTTAAGTATATTATCGGTTACGCCATGCAGATAATCATATTGTTTTTGAAGATATTGTCGTGTCCAGTGGTTTAGCCCCTACCTGGACGGAGGGCCAAACAGTTCTCCCCCCTTTTTTAGTGATTAATGGCGCGTGAAAGAAATGGCGGTAAAGGACGGAGGCACATGGGTTGTATTCTCGAACCCACAACAGATACACGGACACAAGTAAATGAAATTAAATTAAATGGATAATTTAATGACAGTAATCAAATATGTACAATGACAATAATTCAAATTTTAATGATGAAAGAAAAACGGGAGGTAATCTACAGCCTAAATTCCTACTTGAGGTGCCTCCGCACTCAGACACACACAGACAAGGGGTCATATAAAATAAAAGAAATATAGAAACCCATTTTTGTTCCTTCACTTAGCTGAGTCCAGACGATCTCTTTGCTGAGGAAGTGTGCTCGGACCGCGTCGTCGCTGCACAGGTAACCGTGCCCCAAAAATGGCGCCGAGCAATTCCTGAGGCAATATTCGACGTCAGGGCTCCTGAACAGTGGTGTAGCTTCTTCGTCGACCGCGCTTGTCGATCCCGCTCTCTGCTGAATGGCGCCGCTCCCTTCGGTGATATACATGAGGCTTCGAGGTCCCTCTCTCATGACCAGCCAAGAGTCAATGGCCAGTGTCTTGCCCAGCACGCAGCCAATTTGCCTTAGTATGAATACGAGAATCACGCAGCTATTTTGTCGTGCCGAAAGGAGGAGGAGAGGAGAGGAGATTGGGACCATACTCTTTGCAGAGCGTTGGTGCTGCTTAAGCAGTCTATCCCTGCGTCAAAGGAAAGCCAGCCGTAATGCCCTGTCTATCTTGCTTCTGTCCCACTTTGAGCCTTCGTCTCTGACCATGTCTGTCTTCTCCTGCAACGACCTGCATCCCCGTTCTCTTGCTGAGACGCATTCTACTCTTTATTTTATTTTTTTGTTTGCCTCCCTCACACCGAACTCCACTCGTGTGTTCGCTTCTCGCTACGAGCTGCTTCACCCATCCTCTGACGAACGTGGCCTCTCGCGCTCTTCTTCTTCCTATGTCATGCCCATCAATCATCAGCCTCAGACGTGACTTCGCCTGCCATCACCCTTGGAGGTGGGGCTTCTTCCTACTTTGTCATGCAGCTCAGTTGTAATGGTTGCTGTGGTTATAAAAATGTAATTCTATCATTGCTGGTTTGTAATACAAAAAAAATTGGAAAAGTCACAGGAGGGCATTTGCATATTGGGGGAAATTATCCTTAATCCCAATCTAATTAACACAACACCACCCCCTGTGTGGTGATGAGTAACACTGAAGTTCACAGTTTCCCTAATGAGTTTACATCAAAATGTTTCCTGCACGTCCACGGGCCAAGCAACTCTATACGATCCGATCTTTCCAATGAAATTCCTCCATCTACCCCCCAAACATAACAATATTAACTTGTGTTGTTCTTATCCCAAACCTTTTTCACAAATTGTTTTCGAACTTTATTTTCTCGTTTTTTGTTTTTTTTTTCCATTTGTGTTTATACAGGATCGTACAATGTTGGAATTAATTATCAAAGCACAAGCAATACACATTGCAATTTATAATAGTAACAAGCAAGTTATTTCAACAAGATAAGTGTTTTTTTTTTAGTAAAAACCGAGATATATAGCGTGATATTTCAAAAATGTATTGTGCCTGATATGTTCTCGTAGGTCAGGCATTGCGTGGCGGAGGTATGCGCTCTACCGAGTGCCCTTCTAGTTGTGAGTGTTTCCTTGGCCTCTCTTGAGACATTATTTCACATTTTCCTTATGCTTGAGAATGTTTTTTTTAATATTGGTTATTTATATATTTATATATTTATCATTCTACAGTCATAGCGCGCCATTAACGACGGAGTTACTTCTGAGAAATGCGTCGTTTTAAGCGACGTCCGTCCGTTGTTGGACGAATCCGTCTGTTTCCTGGGTTGTTGGTAGTGCACCAATGCAGCGCAGCGCGAAGTAACACACGGAGTGTTGGTATGAGAAGGGTTCAGCGGTCACGTTTACGAACTCATTTTTTTTTTTCGTTTTCGTTTCTCGAACGCACCATTCGTCACTAACACAAACCTCACAGGATACTAGTTCGCTAGTTGTTATTATCAGAATAGCCTATTTTGCTCCGGTGGATACCAACCTAGATATTGTTTTGTACTAGCTGTTTACATGTATTGAATACTGTCGGCAATTGTAACACACATCCAAGAGAGACGGAGAACACGTTAGTTACCTTTGGGCTTTCATGACCGTCATCGGTGTTTAGCAGCAGCTTACAATCTCTCTCGCATTGATTATAGAAAGGTGGATAATAGCGTTTGGATTTTATAAATACGTAATCATTGCATCGATGTTATAATTTACAAATGAAGACACGAGCACCTGTCAATTGTGTGATATATATTTTGGGAACAGTGCGATTGTTTTAACAACGAGAAAAGCTTCACTAAAATATATTGTTTTTAATTTCGACTAACAACAACGATTTATTCGGGAATTCTTCACATTCAAAGTAATTTACTTGCTAGAAGGTAAACGTGCAAACATTTGTTCAGTTTGAAAGCCGATTTCCTTGAATCCCGCATTTAGCACTACCCTGCTTTTTTCGCGATTACATTTTATGGACCTCAACGATCGCATTATAACGGCCACACTGTCGTTTATTATCATTATGAGGTATTATGTACTGTACAGCTGTACATAATTGTACGTGCTATTTTTATACGACTGGGCGCTACATCGGCTACATCACTCGGAGATAGGATTTTTCAGCTACTATTTTTTTTTTTTCAGAGCTGGCAGATCCGTGTAACACGACCCTTAATAGCAAAATAAATGATATTTATGCGACCGTTCGCCGAACGTCGTTAAGCGAGCGCCAAATGACTGTATAAATTTATATATTTATTTATTTTATCCATCCTTTGGGACGTCATTATTTGTGCAGAGCGTTGTTGGATTATGCTTGTCTTAAGCAGTCTCCTTGGCTATTGGGCACAATCCTGGATGGGTCGCCACTCCGATGCAGGATACCAGTAAGCTGGTACTCATTTTGCCGATCTCGGAAGGATGACAGGCTGAGTCAAGCCCACCTGGTATTAATTCAACAGCCAAGTAGGATTCAAACTCAGGACTCTTGGATCCCAAGCCAACCACTATAGCCATTAAGCCAACACCAGGCTTATATGTATATGTATATTTATTTATACATATATATTATTTGTTTATTTATATATACAGTGAGCCCTCGCCGTCCGCTGGGGTTACGTTCCTCTAAACTTCCGCGAACGGCGAAATCGCGAATGGCGAACATTTTATAACATGCACGTCAATGAGATACGTTCCAGCCTCTCAAAATAAGTCCAAATATCATAAATAAAAAACAATAATAAAAAAGGACATTTAATTGAAAAATATGAACAATTGAGTAAAATATGATATAATAAGGAACATTTGCCATCAATACGAAGGCTTTATTGCTTGGAGTACTGTTGGTGGGTAGCCGCAGTCAGTTCTGCTTGAACATAGCCATGACATGGAGGTAACCGATCGATCTCCCAGGAGCGACTCACAAATCCCTCACATCTATTATGTTGTGCTCTTGCCTTTGTGAAAATATTGTTGCAGGCCGGGGGTCGGGTGAGAAGACCACCAGGGAGAGAAGTTATCTCGGGTTCCCACCAGACTCCCCGGAATTACAGGCCGTCGCACACGGATAATTCCGTGATGCGGCGGGTCGCTAACCGACCGTGAACGCCAATAACTCAACCGCGTGACCTAGGGTCCTCCCCTCTGTGGGTTAACCGGGTTACCTAATTAATCACGTGATTTAATTACCGGGAACACGCCCTCCGTACGCCTTGTCCAAACCGAATCACTTTACTGGATCGGATGCAGCCGAGTGACACTGCCAAGAACGTACCGGCTAAAAGGAATGGATTGTTGGGAATAAAGTCCTGGCTAAGCTAGGATTCGGACCATGCTGAATCAATGAAAGAACAGACAAAAACGAGCTGGGAACATTTCTAATAATAATTTATTTACAAGCAGGCGAGGAAAGTTATGTGGCACAGTGAATAGTCGTTTTATTGTTGTGTAATGCAGGGATAGAAAGAAGCGTGAGGTGCGACAATAATACAAGCAACTTACGAAAGCAGACACAGAGCGGACGTAACCCGAAATAATAATATTTTGCAATCTTAACTTACGAGGACAGGCGCCATCACACACACACACACACACACACACACAACCACACCACACACTCACACCCCGATGAAGAGTTGATGAAGAGAAAAAGGAGAGGAGATGAGGCTAACGGGTCTCTCAATACCTTGGACGATTGCCCGATCGCGCCACCAATACGTTTTGGGGGGATGCTCCGCTGGGTGATACCTCGCTGACAGCTGGTGCGCTGTCTCTGCTTCGTGCAGTTAGCGTCGGTCCAGAGAATGAGACGCGACCGTCGGGCGTGAAGGGAGGGACTTGGTGGAGAAGGCAGAGTCGAGAGCGAGTCCGTGGAGTGGTAGAAGGGACCAGGTGGGTGGGTGGAGTCAGCGACGTGTGGACGGAGAAGTGAGGCGGAGTCGCAGGCGATGACCGTCGGGTGAAGAAGGTGGATAGATTTGATCCCAAGCCAGGAAGAGAACGGGACAAGCCGACAACAGCGGTGGCCAAGACACCAAAACCGGAACTGGAAGTCGAACTGGAACTCTGGACGCCTCGCGCCTCGTCCTTTATAAAGCCCATGGGGGGGGCACTCCGAAGTGATGTGTCGTCACCCGAATCGGGCGCTCTGATTGGCCCGGCCCTTGCGCGGCCGGCCGCGATGGCCGGAAGTGGCTTCACTCCACTTCCGGCAAGATGACCCCAAGCTGTGGAATCGTCTCGCTCCGACCCCACGACATGATATGAATCGCCTCGCTCCGAACTCCGCGACATGAATTGCCTTGCACTGATCTCCCTGACCGTGCCCTGTGACCGGCCGAGGGTCGTGTCGGCCCCGCATGCCCGCCCGGGCACCCCGATTAGCGCTGATCAATGCCTGCTCCGTGATGCACCACGTGGCCTGAACGACCCGAACCGCACAGCACGCCTCTGCCTGATCGCAGCTTCGCCAGGCGGAGAGGCGAGGAGACATCCGCCGTCCGTGGGGAACACCCGTGGCCACCAGTGAGGACCGACGGTATAGATGTTAGGATAAACCCATGCACAGACCAGAACAAGATGTTTGCCATTCGTGCCCTGCTCTTGCGATAACTAGGTGGTACGAGTTAAGCCACAGGTCCGCCTTCGAGCACGTTCCGTGCAGTACGTGCAGATCCGCCATGGCCCACATGGTCAGTGCTCGCGTTTGCCTGATTCTGCTATCGTGTGCACGGGGCCAACCCCGATCTGTGTCAGGAATTGAGGGAATGATCGGATAATTATAATAAATGATGGAGTTTGATTGAAAAAGAATATAGATATAAATAGCAAATGGAAATGGAGGGAAAAAGGATGCCGATATAATTAAATGCAGAAATGAGTTTGAAAAGAACGCGCCGCCCATATCTTGCACACTTGTGTCCTGTATAACGTGGCGTGGTTGTTGTTTTTCTATTATCGGCCTCTGACGATGTAGTTATTGTCACCAAGCTGCCAGCAATGCTCTTGCCGATATTGGGTCATTTGCTACTTGTTGTGAAAAACAACATCCGTGCAGCCTCTTTAAGAGATATTTGTTTGTATGCCTTTTCAATGTTTGCCTAACAGCAATCTCTTCCCAGCTCATTGGAAAGGTCAGACAATCATCTCGAGCTTGCAGCAGAGATTCCTCCGAAGGTATCGCTGTTTCCTCGCAGCTGCACTGTCGATGCTCGTGTGGTGTTGCGGCTTTCTATTCCCCTCCCCCGGCCGGGGCACGTGCTGCACGTGTTGGCCTCTGCGAGAGTAGGGTGAATATACTGATTCTGGCTCACTTTTCCCCATGTAAGTGAATGGGGGATTTTCAGCGATTTATATATTTTTTTCCCCTAAAAATAAACCCCTTTTTATCCCAAGGTATATTTATTTGTCTCCCCTTTTAACCTAGGGGCACTCTTCAAATAACCAATGCAATAAGGTAAGATTTGTTCAAGTAGTAAAGTAGTAATGTGATTTGTTAAAGGTGATTCTAAAGAAATATCTGAAACATGCAAGCCTAGGGGCACTCTTTTTCAAATAAGCAATGCATATTGTTTAGCTCACTCATTGAACCTAGAAAGATTTGTTCATTCTCAAATTCCTTCAATAGTTTAATTTTCTTTGCACAATAATCCCCATCTAAAATATTTAAAAATAAAACATTTGAATCTTTATAATTTTTAAGATACCCCTTTTGTGCCATTACGAAATGATAAACTTCTCTTAATGCTCTTGTTTGACCACCTCCTGAGCCACATATCATTTTGAGATTATAGTAAATTGTTTTTCCATTGCTCAATTGATAACCATTCAAAGTTTTCAGTCCATTCAAGGATTAATTTTTTTTTCTTTACATCCTCTAACTTACTAGTTTTTAAATTGATTCGCTTATTTGTTTTATTACCTTTGTTTTAGTTATTTTTTCAATAAGACTTATTTGATATTTTTCACATTCATTTTGTTTTCCATTTATATACCAAGACTGAGATTTTGTCCACTCTTTAGTTTGATTAATACTTGGTTTGACCATTTATATTGTTGAAAAAAACGTGGCGGTAGCCCTTAATAAACCCTAACCCATCTTCCCATCGTTAAAACACAATCTATTCTATACACTCTATCATACAATATCCATATGGAACACAATCTATTCCATTATCTAAAATAAATCTCTTATCATCAAAGGCTCCTAATGCCTTTTTATTTACTTCTTCACTATATATCTTATGTTATAACTTCTTATTGTATTCATTTTCCTATATTCTTCTTTCTTATTCATCAAACAATTATAATAATTTCTAAAAGTTATTGATTTCTTTATTACATATTTCTTTATTCCCTTTAACCTCTTTCAATCTGACACCATACTTATAAGCATATGCCTTTGCTCTCAATCCAATAAACTCATTCATTACTTTTCCACCCAACTCATCCTTAAACTTACCAATAACCTTTCATTTCTTTTTGAAAATAACTCACTCTTCTTACTAAAATTACTTGTATCATATACTCCAATATTTTTCTTCATATCTTTATAAACATCATCAGTTTTTATATCTAGGATAAAACTATCAGTGTCCATATACAACAATGAAACATTTTCACTATACTCTTTCTTTAAGCCATTATACAAATAATCATACATCAATATTTTGATAAATCAAGAACTGCTGTTCCAATATAAATTGGTTTATCCATTACAATTACTTCCTTTTCCATATGAATAGCAGAAAAGCTCTCTGAAAAAAACCTCTTCTCTCTTAAAACTTGGTTTATTTATCAATCTAGAAGCTTCTTTCCAAGATGTTGCAAATCTAATGTTTTGCCTGTTTCTAACATTCTCCATTGCCTTTCAAAGACAGCATTATTCATCAATTTATAGAATTCCCCTCAAATTTACTTTTGTATTTGTTCTCATATCTGTATTGAATTTAATATACTTTTTCATCCAAGGACTTTGTTTAAATTTTAAAACTCTATGAATTTTAGCTACTCTCAATCCTTCTCTCAAAAACTGTTTCAAGCTTCTCTGATGCAAAACATATCCCTCTTTATCATAGAATGTTGTTAATAACTTTTCTGTTGATTTGCCTTTAATATTAAAACTTTATGATAATCACTTAACCATTCTTTATTTGGGTTTCTTTCTCGCATGCAAAAGGAAGGTCTTTATGCTTATTATGAAGATCACTCGGGTACCTCAAATCAACTTCAAAATAATAACCTTCTTCTTCCTCATTCAATTCCTCTTGAGAAGAAATAACAATATCATCAAAGCCTTTTCATAATCCTTTTCTTCCACCTGCTCTAATTTACCATAAGGCAGAGATTGAGACATTGCCCATCCATACAAATTATTAGCATCAAAATACATAAAATAATTACTATCTTTTTCACTATCATAATTTGGAAGATATTTATTATTTGCTTTAGCATATCTTTTTGAACATACTTGTGATATTCCACCTCTCTTAGACTTCTCAATCATCAAAAGCATATCTACATCACTGATTAAATCTATATCTTGTTTTGTCATTTTCAACATTGCACTCCAAGCTAAACCAGGAGCTGTGAAATAGTGGGCAGGATCTAATCCATAACAATTTTTATTATGACAGAGTGATCTAAAAGCTTCAAACACATCAGCTAACAATAAAACATGTTTTTTAGATACAAATCATGATATTCTCCAAGGTTCTTTATCTTAAATATTTTCCAAATTTCTTGTGCGTGTTTATATTTCTATCACTTATCTCTTCTTCATAAAGGTTATTATAGAAACTTTCTTTTGAAGGAAGTTGTGTTTCTTTAAATCTCATAAATGAATCCATATAATCATAAGGATAAATTCCCTGACTTGTAAGAATTTTCTCTTTACTTTGAAATTTCATTCCTTGTGTTTGAATTTCCTCTCGAGTTAGAATTCCCTCTTTAATCAGAATTTCATCTTTAATCAGAATTTCCTCTTAGTTAGAATTTCATTCGTTGTTTGAATTTTCTTTATAATTAGAATTTCATCTTCAGTTAGAATTTCTCATTAATTTCCTCATTAATTAGAATTTCCTCTTTACTTTGAATTCTCTTTTTAATCTGAATTTTCTCTTTAGTTAGAATTTCCTCTTTTGGAAAGAATGAATTAAGATTTGGAAAAGACCCCGTGGAGCTTAGATTTGATGCTAGGTAGGCTATGGTGTTCCCATAAACTTGTAAGAATCTAGAAACCTAATACGAGTTAAAGGTTTTGTGATATTCATTTTTTAAATGAAATATACTTTTGACTTGTGTTTGTTATGGCAGAAAATTCCCTGGTGTTTTGAAAGTTCATTTATAAATAGATGTGTATCATAGTTGGCGCTGTTGTGAAGAAAGACTGGAATAAAGAAGGAAATTTAAATTAAGATTACAACAGGAATGAGCGGGACCTCTATATTTACCAGTAAGATGACAATGATCCCTAACTTTAGACTCCTCAATTTCCTCCTCACAAATATGAACAGATATTGTTCTTTTCTAAATTCTAATTTTTCTTCTTCGGTTAATTTCATCGGTTCATTTGTTTCTTTTTTCATTAATTTAGTTAGTCTTATACACATCCTTTTCTAATCGTTTACAAACTCTTGTGAGTTTTTTTCCACTATAATGTTCCAAGTTTATTAACTTTTCTCCAGCAGATGATTTGATATAATAACAGAAACCACAAGGAATATGTTTTTGATATTTATTGTATATGAATTCTTTTGGATTAGGAGAAGCAGTATTTATCTTTTTAGGATACATTCAAAAATCAGCGTATATCACCAAATGGGTGCATGATAGATTTATTATAATCTTCAAAAGAAATCTTTTCACCAGGTTTAGGCATTGTATTACAGCTGATTTATGATTACTACAATATTTTGAATGTTGTTTCTAATCGTTCTTTTGTATGAAATGAATTAAGACATCGCTTACAAGATATATTTTGTTTGCTGTTCTGAATACCTGAGAAGAGATTAATCTTTGATAAATTATTGATGTATGTATTAATGTGAATTCTTTCAACACTAAATATAAAAGATCAATGTGTGTTTCTTCATTTTTATAGTTGTTTGAAATTTTTTAATATTTGAAATTGTTGTATCCATCAATCCATATACATTAAATAGAAAGATTATTCTTTTTCTCAAAATTTAGAATATCTGTTAAGTGCATTGGGAATTTAAAACTTTAGATGTCCAAGTATCTCATATTCATATATTGTTTACTCTTCTGAATTACAAATTTGTGGATGTAATTGAGGCAGCAACCAGACCAGAGAAAACATTTATTATCATTTCTTAAATTATTAACAACTGCCTTCTTTAGTTTCATTTCTTTTGGTAATCAATTAAGAAGCTTTAAGAGGGTTTGATTTTAGAATGTGTATATTCTAAAAAAAGATGATTTTTAAAAATATTAAATCCACTTCCTACCAATGATTCATCAACATCCTCCTCTTGTCTGATAGTTTTCATAAACCCACTATTCAAAAAATATTGAATGATGTTTATAAAAAAATGAGATCTGTTTCTCATATAAGGAGTTTGTTCTCATCTTGTCTTTTCTATTTCATTCTTCACTCCCATATAAAAACTTTTAAAGTTTTTACATTTCTTTTAATGTCTTTTTTAATAACTTTTTCAACATCAGTTTCACTATTTCAATTGATTCAGCTATTGATGATGACCGGGTTCTCCAAATTGAAAAATCTTATTTTGTATATGCCCTTTAAAATGCCCCATCAGTGTTCAATATAATTAGTCTCCCTTTACTTTAAACTCATTGTTCTTGTGTTTTTTGTGATTGAAGATGTCTATTTAACTACTCTTCAAAAACATCATTTTGAGCAGATATCACAATGTTTTCTTTCCAACGCAAGAGGAATATTTGACTAAAATAGATTAAATGTATGTTTTGTTGGTTTGAAGGTTTTTTATTATATTTATATTCGTGATTACAAACATCGCGAGTACGTGTATTCACCATATTTTATATAATAAAACTTTGCTTAAACTAAAAATTTCTTGATGAAAATTTGTTTAATTTATAGGTGAATCTGGCTTTAAACCATTTTATCCTCCAACTTTTTTCACTTATTAAATTACAATGTTTCAAGACACAAAAGCCAAGTTTTCAATCAATCTCTTCATTTGGTAAGCAGATACTGCAGAAATATGTCAAGGATGTAAAAATGAACAAAGATAATATAGCAAACTATTGGATAAAAAACAATTATGCCTAAGTTAATGAGTTCTTCCAATTTCTTTTCAGGAAGGTGCGTTTTAGTATACCTGGAAGAACATCAATTTAAAGTATCTCTAACAAAAGTTTCCTCTCCTTCTGGTAATATATTCAAAACTAGAAAAAGATCAATGAAAACAAAGAAAAGTATCAAAAAAAAAAACCTATGGATGAAGCTTTAGAAAGAAAAGATAACACCATCTGTAAATGCAAGGAGAAATTTGTTATTTTTTTCAACAACCTGAAGATGTAAATCCTGATGAAATAAAGGATGTTAATATATCAGTGAAATGACATTTCGTTCAATAGTAGTTAAGGATCATTTTAAAAATTACCTTTATATAAAAAAATGTTGTAGTTGAATCTGGTAATGAAAAAAAAGTATATAGATATCAATGGTAATGTTGTTTCTACTAACTTAAATATGAGTCAATATTCAACTGAAGATTTTTTGAAAGTATAGATGATTCTAAGATGAACTTTAGTTTAGTAAGTTTTACTTTATAAAATATCTAGATCCCATTCCCATTGAAAATTCAGTTCGGGATTTTTGTTTATTTATTTTTTTTTATACATAATTTTTAATCTATTAGTTACCTTTATTTTTGTTTTTTTATTTATTTTTATAGTAGAATTTAGCGTTACGATTTAGGTTTGTTGGTTAGTACTGTGTCTAAGTTTAATTTTTTTTTTATATTAAGTTTATAGTTGTTAGTTTAAGATTTTTTTAGTATGTTAGTTAAGTTTTTTAAAGTTTAAATTTTTTTATAGCTTTATTATTTTTTATTTTTTATAGATTTTTTTGTATATTTTAGCTTATTTAATTTATATAAGTTTATTATAATTTTAGAGGGAACACAGTCAAAAGCTATAAAACTGTATATTCTTGATTATCTTCTAATTAATGATAATAAAAAATATAAAAAGGAAAATAATTCTTTAGATTTACACACAAAAATGATACTTTAACACCCCCAAAGGGATTGATTAGAAAGGAAATAATGTAAAAGTATGAGTGAAGAAAAGAAGGAAATTTAATGATTAAAGATTACAACAGATGAGCGGTTACCTCTATATTTACCAGTAAGATGGACCAATTCCCTAACTTTAACTCCTCAATTTCCTCTCACAAATATGACATGATAACACACCTTTCCTTACAAGGGAAAATGAACGTATTAGAGAAATGTTTCAAGGGATTGTTATATATTATTCATGGATGTGATTTTTCAGGGAAATATCAACAAAAGATATTGCATAAATAAAAATAATGGATTATCTTTGAAATTAAACCTGAAACTTAGGATAAAATATCGAGTTTCTAAAAAAGCCAATAATTAAATTAAATTAAACCTGTTTTCCAAATTATAAATGAAATGATTTACCCATTTGGGAAAATAACGATAAATTTAACAATCATAAAATCTTCCAAATTCATTAAGATGTCTCATAGTTGGTTCAATTGATGCGGAAAAACCTGCTTACTTTGAAGATGCTCCTGAACTCCCAACTTTTATATATGATAATTAATAATTTTCACAAATCGAGTTTTCAAACCAGAGTTATCAACTACTCTCACAAGGTTTAATGCTGGCTTCAAAAATAATATAATCGGGTTATTAGTTTAAACTTCAAAAACAACCTAAATGATATAACATTGAAGATATAATGCAACTATTTTGCGATACACAGAGATGTAAAAAGAAATCAAACGATAACTTGATTCTTAGTGATAATGGATGATATACCGCTCCCCAAGATTGGATAAATCAAAAAAGGAACCTCGTTATCTTTGTGATTGTGTTAATGATAGAGAAACCAACGGCAATGGACAGCTACTACACAAGAGGAGACATTTCTTCTTAATCTGTATTTATCTTGGTCATCGTATTCAACTTCCTCGTCGTTCCATCAAGAACAATGCTAATACTTTTATTTTATTCAAGTAAATTCAATAATATAAACAATTTTGGAGAGACAATTGTTCTACATTATGCAGTAAAAAAGAATTTGTGGATTACATGAAGCACACGACTGAGAAATATAAATATATTGTTGTGAAAACAAGATGAGCTATTAAATGATATTTCCATAAAATAATGGATGCAAAAGAAAGAGCAAGAAGATTAAGGAACTTTAAGAGTGTTTCAAAGTTGAAAACAACCAGGAAGACATAAAGAAGAAACGCAGACAGACTAACCAGGTGAAGAAGCATTTGAAGAAAACAAGAGAAATTTTTTAAACCACTTTAAAAACTTCCAAAGAAAAAATTATAGATGGTTTCCACAGTTCCCACAATAAGAATATACTCCTAAAAAAATTCAAATGAATAAAAGATTTCAGTCCAAATGACGAGGAAGAAGTTGGAGCAATATAGGGGAATTAGAATATGATGATGAAAGGATATTTCAACAAACTGGAAGAGATTAATCACCCCCCTGCATTATATTGTGACAGCTCTTCAAAACAATGAATATAACGGAATTCAAATACCAAGCAGGACTCATCCAACAGGAACAACCACAATATTAAATCTTGTTTCACAAGAAAAGGTATTGATATTAATGATGAATTAAGGTTCTTGGGGTCTGCTCAACCCCCTGTTAAACAACCCCCAGATATGTTTTTCTCACAAAAGAGGAAGACAGCTTCAACTGTAGGATGAATCAAAGTATTTTGATAAACATTCGAGTAAGGAAAATAATGTATGATAGAGTTATATATTGCTCTGCCTGAACTCTGTTGATTATAGGGTTAGTTCTTTCTGTAAACGTGCAAGAATGAGAAGGAGAAAACACATTTATTCAGGCTTAAGTATTCCTGGTTCAGTGTTAGTTTTCTTCCAAATGACCCTCGAATTAGTTATAGACTGTTATTTGTTGTTCGGGTGTAAGAAGGCTGAAATAACAATTGTTTAATTTGAAGCATTCAGCCATTTTAATCGTTGATGAACATGAAAATAATTAATTAAATCTCATATAAAGACATTTTATCTCATATCTAATAAGATAGAAGCACAATCCTGAGTTTTAATTTCACAACAAGCGACCACACATCTTCATTCCCATACCCACTACAACTTGACACAAACAAAAGAATATGAGGCATCTTTTATTGTCCATGGAAAACATATAATACCTTATTAATATAACTGATCAAAATAACAATTTTAGTTATAATCCGGGAAGTGGATAAAACGATAACAGTCTCACCCGGAGCATATGAGATGTTCTCAAATATCTCGAAATTGCTCGTCTTATGAAAGAGACAGGGTGATTGAACCCAAAAAATATTGTTATTAAGGACAAATTCAAAAAACATACTTTCAAATCAATGATTAAACTTAAAAATAACTACAAGGTTGATTCACCAATTTGATAATTCATTTACAGAGTTATGGTTTTCTCCTCAAAAACGATTGAAACTATGGGAGTTTACAGTGATAATGTCATTCAAATATCCTCAGGAATAAATTCGTATTAATTCACTGTGATTTGATTTGATGGTGCTTATAATGTGGAATAAGAACAAATACAATATTTCAATCAGCGCATTACTCAACCCCAATTGGTTTATAAATTCAATATGGAACCCAAAATCTGGTTTAATCTCCCTGTGTCAGGGAAAACCATAAACAGAGTAATTTTAGATAACCGACCAAGATATCGTATGATTCTTTTAATGGAGAAGTTTATATCCATTCAGAATTACTACGTGAAAGTTTTCCAATAAATAAATAGATGGTTGTTGTAGGAAACACGAGTTGGGGAAAATATAAAATAATTACAGGGGATGGGATGTTCCTTTCCCCATACTACAAGGGTGAAGGTATTATCTTGGTATAGGATACTATAACCTAAGAGACAAAGGGGTGTCGGACATCAATTTAGAGGAGATGCGGATAATTGATACTCTAATGGGTATTGGTTTCAACTATTCTTAAAAAATAAAGACTAATTGGTTCAACTGCTTCTTGCTGTGGAAAATGTAGCAGGATGCTGTAAGAGCATAAAAGATGCCAAAAAGAATCTCATAAATTACAAGCAATTAAAGAAATTAAGAAAGGCCAAAAACTCAGTTGTCCCCCCAAGAACGGACAGAAATAATTCAAAATACTTGGGTCAGGGTTTCAAAAAGTTTTAAATCTTTTTTCCTAAATAAATACAAGTATGGAAGCAATGATAGTATTCTATGATTTTGGATGATACTATTTCATTCTCAAACTCCACTAAAAAAGAGGATTACTTCAAGGTAAATGCAATAAACTGGAACAGACTGGAATGCAAATGGTACAAAAAGTTTTGAAATAAATAATCACAAACCTATTTGAATCTATCCGAAAAGTTCTTGTTGTGTAAATTTAAATTCACTAAGGCTGGGAATAACACAAACGCACACTCGTAAATGATTCTTCTGGAAAATGTTTGATTGGTTCGTTTGTACATTGGAACACAAAAGTTTTGAAGCGGTTCATTCTGTCTCTGCTGTATCTGAAATGATGAAATTTTACACTATATACATTCAGGATAATGGGAAAGGGGGCTGTCCGAATGTTTATTCCTGATATGTCAACGGCGAACAAACACAGACCCCGGCGCAACAACACCAAGACTCAAAGGAAAGAACATATTTATGTGATACCAAAAGCAGTTAATAATTTTACTTTGGCAGTTCCTCTAAAGGTATATTGGATTTTTGTGATCATGATAAAGTTTCTGTATGGTCTTAAAATTTAGATTCAACTACAAAGGACATATAATGAAAAATAGATTTTACTTTTTGGTGTTGGGTAGTGCTTTTGGTGATCAGAATAATTTTGTAAATTGATCCAAAATGAGTGGTTATATTAGTGAATATACTCCTTAATCTTAAACAGAAGAGATGTTGAACAGAAGACTTAAACTCAAAGAAACCACTCAGTGTATCATACCTCAAAAGGAAGATGTCCAACACGTTAAAACCTAAACCAAACCACTGGGCACGTTGAATTTGGGTGTTCGGAAGGAAAGCCACGATATCTGTGATTCATTTTTAAACCAGATGGTGATACTGGCCGACTGATAGAATAATGCATGAGTATAATGCTAAGGTTGAAACAACTTCGTGTTTTCTCTCGATGCGAACATTTATCCACGAGATAAGATTGGAAAATTAATTGGGAAAAAATTGATTTTGCTGAAGCATACAAGTCTTACAAAGGTGTGTGAAAGTAATGAAATATTAACCTATTTGGATTGACAGCATTTAAAAGTTTGTATAGCAATCTATGCGTTTGACTGAGTGCTCAAAGGAAATATAAAGTCTAATCGAGTGTATACTTCCTATACATTGAAAGAGGAGAGAGTGAAGAAGTTGATGCATGTTGTTTTGCTTTTGGAAGAAACAAGAATTACAGATTTATACAGATAATGGTTTATATTAGTCTTCCACATAATTTTTGTTAAATAAATGAGTGGCCAAAGTACCCGGTATATGTTAATCAAATCAATCTTCATAAACTATCATCTTGTGTTCAAAATCAAAAGCCTTGTTACGTTAACGAATACAATTCAGAGAAAAGGAGCATAGATTGATGTTTTGCTCACAAAGGAACAGGTAAAATCTTGAACGATACTGGCTCACTTAAAAATTAAAATGGACAAAACCAATGTTTGAAAAAATATTCAATAAGAGAGACGAGTGGAGGATTTCTTTCCATTTCCAATTCCTTGTTATTTGCTGGTTTAAGGCGGTTGGAGCTTGACGGGTGTATTTCAACGGGGTGAAAACTGCCAACGAAAGGAAGCTAACTCTGGCCTCAAAAAGAATTGGAAACATAACAAAGAGTTGGAGGAAACAAAGTTAGTGGAAGTGGTGTACTTGTAGATTGCTGAAAAACTTGAAGGTCTGCCTGATTAAAGCGAGATTGTTAGTTGCGAGATATTGCTTTTCTTCTTTATCGACAAGAGGTGTAAAATTAAACCAAAAGGTAATGGATTATAAATCTTCTAATAAATTAAATGAGGCATTGATGAGTGGTTTAAAGAATTTGGAAAGAATAACAACATCAAATTTACAACTTGTCAAATATTGTAAGAAAATTAAAATATAATGTGTTATTTTTATGAGAGAGAATTAAACCAAACGTGCCTAAACAATACAAAAGAATATTATTATAAAACTTAGAAGATTAATAATGGAAACGGTTCTCATTGGGTTTGTATTTTTAATAGTCAAACCAAATATTATTTTGATCGTTTGGTCTTCCACCTGTTGAAGTCATAAAATTCTTACAGAATGGTGTTATCAACATTTCAAGTCAAGAATTAAATTTCCCATGTGGTTGTGGTCAATTATGTCTATATGTGTTATTTCAACTCAACAAAAATAAAAAAAATTTATGACTATTTTTAATCTAATATAAATTCGACTTATGTGTAAAGGATGTTCTATCTTTTGTGATCCCAATAACTGGATATTGATTTATCAAATTATTACAAACCAAAGGCACAGCTGAACGACATAAATATAGTATAACAAAAAAATATTAATATGGAAAATGCTTATAAATTAAAAAATTATCAGCCCGACTGACGTGAATAACTTGGTTGCGATTAAGCGATTTATCACAATATATATCCTTAAATAAAAGCGGCCGTGTTATTCCAAAGATACAGAGTTGATTTATCTCCAGTCATACAGAATTCACAGTTCGAATTAAAAATACATTTTTATAAAGGAGGGCGTATCATTTTATTGAGAATAGAACCAATGGGGTATGATATGAAGATTAGGGTATAATTGCGTCATTTAAAATTGACCTATAAGGACCTCGGACAATTTAAATCAGTCTCGCTAAGGAAGAATATTATCCACTTGTATAGAGAATGAGTTTTGTGGAGCACGATTAGCTAAACACCAAATAAAAAAGAATTTAATAAGGGTAAATATAATAATGGTTTTGCCCTAGTTTATATCATTGAAAAACAGAAAAAAACAGGATTATATATAAAAGTAAGGAAATACAAAATGATTTAACTAGGAAGATGGAGGTGTTTACGTGTCATAATATTATTCTAACATATTATTTCAAATTACATTAAATGACAGTAAGAAGGCTTCAAGAAAATTATCATTTCTGTGTCCCAAAGCATACCTTCAAGGAAAGGGTATTCAGGTATTTTAATTAAATATGTTCTAAACATAAGAATTAGGTTATTTTCATAAAAGATTGGCCATTATGCTGATGTTGATAAACCGACAACTTTAGATTAATTAGAAATGTTAATTAATTGAAAAAATTACTAAAGTTAGAAAACGTAAGGCTCTTAGAAAATTCAAAAGAAATTTTATTGGTTGTCCTGATTGTAAAAAAAATTATTTTGGATACTAGGGAATAACAAGAAATCGATGAATATATGTATGATATTCTATGGGGTGTAAGCGATTAAGGGATGAGAATGAGTTTGAAGATGGAGGAAAGGAGGGAGGGAGAAGAAAGAAAGGAGGAGAGGAGAGAAGAGGGAGAAGAGAGAGAGAAGGAGAGAGGGAGGAAAGAGCGAGAATTGAATAAATAATCAAAATATGGAAACCGGTGAGATTTTAAAAAAACGATTGCAGGTATTACAGAAATAACTACCCACCGAGGAGAAACAAAAGAATGACAGTCTTATTTGCAATATTTTCGACAAGACTATTGCATCGGTTAAGATATTGACCTTTGATAAATTTTTTATTTTTTGTTCTTTTAAAAAATGGGGAGAGAGTAAAGACGTTCTAAGGATTCTTTATGTTTTAAACATTAAGATTCAAATTTGTGCAATGTTGGAAACTAAAAAGGTTTTTGCACTCTGTAGAATTTCTCATATAATAAATGAGTTATTGTCTCAAATGTAAAAAGAAACTAATACTTAACTCGAGGGGAGGCACTCGGTAGAGGCCAAAAACCCCGCGCCAATACTGCTGGGTCACTTAAGTTACCTGATATCCATTCATTGTAGGTCAAACGATCGACTCTACTTGAACCACGATTGAATAAAACTAAACTAGATCCGAAGCGCATGTAAGAATGCCAAAAAAAAGAAATCGAAATTTTTGGAAAAAAAGTTGCAAAAATTTTTTTTTTCTCTAACAAATTTTTTTTTGGGGGGGGGGGGTTGGAAATCACTTAAAACATGTTAGAAATGCAAAAAAATCAAATATTTTTCAAATAAAAATCGAAATTTTTTTTTGAAAAAAAGTTGCAAAATTTTCATAAGTTTTTTTCACAAACTGTTCACACAAATACTGTTCACAAACAAACAAAACAGACAGGGGTGAAAAACAATAAACCTCCATCCATCTTCGATTGCGGAGGTTAAAAAATATTTCATATTTTAAAAGTAAAAATAACAGGTTATACAAAAAAGGTACATGTTGGTGTGGATT
>CM068957.1:88156382-88181924 GCA_035128595.1 Eptatretus atami | reverse complement strand
AGATCCACACAACGCACTGTCCCGTTGTCCCGCTAAACAAAAGGCAATGGACTATCTGAACGTATATTAATGGAATAACTGTCTTGGGACCGCTGTATGATGGTTGCTATTACTTTGAAGGGATGCGGTTCCCACCAATATATTATGTTGATCTAGCCCTAATTTTATTTTACATCTCTCCCTAAACATTGACGAATGTAACGAATAGTGGACTCTTTGATGTTGTAGTCTTTCGTCAACACAGTAACACGTGCACCACTCTCAAATCGATTTAATATTTTCACTTTTTCCACTGTCATCACTTTCGTCACTTTTTTATTCTGCTCTTCAGCAGATGCACCACTTACTGGATATTTTGGAACCATGATTAAATGAAGAGGATACAAAAGTTTTATCACAATAAAATACCGCACCTCACCAACCGCCAAGCAGCCAGAAGACAATGATGCGGAACAGCATGCTGGAAGACATGAATAAAGTAATTTTCACCAATTGTCTATATTTTCCAGCGATTACAGTTTACATATTAGAATTTACCACGTTACATGTAATAACATGAAGGAAAATCTTGTTAATCCAACATATGATTGTTTAAACACCATGAATTAACGGCAACGCACGACTTCTCACGCAGGTGCACGGCCGAATGGTTTATTTTGCTCCTCATTTGCGAGATTGTACCTTGAGCTGCAGAAAAGGCAAAATCCTTACCATATATTTTCTGGCGATACAGTACAATTATGTTTTTAACAGGTAATGTTAAATGAAGGAAAATATTGTGATCCAAGCATTAAAAGTGTTTAAAAAAAACAACATGAAAACCTGAGGAGTTTGAGGTGGGAGGAGTTCACTTTTTCCACGGATACGCAGGAGTATTGGCGTGGATGAAGAGAAAGGGTGTCAAAAAGGTAAGCACAGGTACGCGAAATTGCAGACGGCAAGCACACATATGGCGAGGGTTGACTATACATATATACTACCATTTAATATTATTTAAATATATATTTATATTGTATATATTTATCTATATATTTATAAATATATATAATTTTAAAAATATTTTTATATATGTTTATCTACATTACTGTATAGTTTATATATTATTTATGTTTTTATATATATATTATATAATATATATAATATATGTATGTGGACATATTTATATTTAATATACATATATATAGACATATTTATATATAGACATATTTTATATTTATATATATTATATATAGACATATTTATATATATATATAATATATATATATATATATATAGAATTTATATATATATATAGAATATATTATATATATATATATATATATATTATATATATTAGCATATACCCGTGCTCCGCACGGAGTTGAATGGGTGGCAAAAGGTGGATGAGCATAATAGTTGATGTTATGGAAGCTGGGAGGGTGTTATTAGGATGATGCACTGTGGTTACCTGTCCTTAGTTCTTGAAGACCTCCCTGATGATTACATTTTGGGTGAGTGTTTGTTGTGAATAGTCCTTGTGAGGAATTATTGTCCACTTTGATAATATATAGAGTAACCTCTTGCATGAAAATGCAACATATAGTTGGCCATGGAGAACACAGGGCTGGGAGTATATTCTGAGTTTGTCAAATTTTGGCCCTGGGATTTGTTTATAGTCATCGAGTATGCTAGTCTGACTGGGAATTGCATCCTCTGCAGTGTGACTGGAAGGTTGGCGTCTGATGGGCAAGTTTAACATGATATAGCCTAGCCCTGACTGAACAGGAGCAGTAATATATAGATAAAAATATATCTTTACTTCATATACGATGTTTTTGTTACATTTTTTGTGTCAAATTCACCTTCTGAGGTAGTCAGCATGTGCAGAAGAGGGTTTACATTGCAGACGCTGTTTTCAAGGAGTGTCATTACGCCTCTCGGCGGTGACGGTCTGTCGACGACAGACGTAATGATGTCAACGAATGACCGATGATGTCATGACGGAATTACGCCTCTCAGCGGTGACGTCAACGCGTCGCCATGCAAACGAATGTAAAACTTAGAAAATCGCCCAAAAATTCCCAAACTGTCCATTCTGGCTGCGATCTCACATAGCCATGCTGTTCATTAGACCACAGAGCACCCGCATGCCGAAAGTGGCGACAATCCGTCCGGCAGTTTTGGAGGAGATACGTCAAATTACATGGCAGATGTTAACAGAAATAATAATATCGATACATATACATTATACATACATATACATATACACATGTGTAGTATATATGTATATATATTATATCTTCTTCTTCTTTCGGCTGCTCCCGTTAGGGGTCGCCACAGCGGGATCATCCATTATGATCGCATACTGATTTGGCATAGGTTTTTACGCCGGGTGCCCATTCTGACGCAACCCTTGGTCGCTCTTACGACACGGGATAAGGATTGGGTTTCACCATGATTCCGGGCTGCCCTACACTCTCTCATAGCGCGGCCCAGCGCGAGAGCAGAGCTCCCGTCCTCAAGCGATCCTCCAACCCAAGCCTCGAGTAACCGGATTACAGGCGCATGCCACTCGCCTGGTGTATATATATGTATATATATATTATATATATATATATATGTGTATATTGTGTATATGAATATATATATATTATATATATACGAGGGTGTGTTCAAAAAGATCCAACCTTAATTTTTCGTGCGTAAACAAATGAAGCTAGGGAGGCGTGGTTTGGTGCACGTATGTAGGCGATCCTAATCCGTATGCGTGAATATTTTCCCGCCTGCAGAACTGTCAGTCGCCGACAGACCCCGATGAGTGAGGAATGTAAGTGAGCGCCGTCGATTTTCGTTTTTGCAAAATGACGGAAAAACTTGACAACGCTACTGCATCAAATTTTGTTAAGCTTGCATTCCCAAGTGGAAATGATCCGCAAGATTCAACAGGCTTCGGGAACGAAGCAATGGGCACCACACAGATAAAGAGTGTACAACCGCTTCAAAGATGGTCGCACATCAGTGGAAAGTGAAGCACGTTCTGGTAGGCCTCAACATCCCGAAATGAGTCGTCATGGCCAAGTGAGGACCCTGCTGTGCAGGATCGTCAAATCACGATCAGAGAACTCGCAGACGAGGCAGCGTCAGCATTGGATCCGTTCATTCCATTGTGACTGAGGATTTGGGCTTAAGGATAATCTCAGCGAAGTTCTGCCAAAGCTGCTAACGATCGAGCAGAAGCAACTCCGTTTGGAGATCACACAGGACATGCTGGAGACTGTGACACGCGATCCCAACTTCTTCAACACGTGATCACTGGCGATGAGACCACAGTGATCCGTCATTTTGTGAAAAACGAAAATCTGACGGCGCTCACTTACACTTCTCACTCATCGGCGGTCTGTCGGCGACTGACAGCTTCTGCAGGCGGAAAATGTTCACGCATACGGATTAGGATCGCCGACATACGTGCACCAAACCACACCTCCCTAGCTTCATTTGTTTACGCACGAAAAATTAAGGTTGGATACTTTTTGAACACACCTCGTGTATATATATATATATATATTATATATATATATATATATATATATATGTATGTATGTATATATATTTATGTATGTGTATATATGTAAGGTGGAAAAGAGAGGAATAGAGTGCAGGTGAGCATTGGTTCTGGATTTAGGCAGTTTCACGAGAGGAGGTTGCTGGTGGACCACGCGTGTGTCCTGCAGATACTTGTGGGGGGGGGGGTGGGGTAGATAGATAGAGCACGGAGAGTGAAGAGGGGCAAGACGAGAAATGAGGCGGAGAAGACAGAGACCACCGACCTGTCAGCAATGGCAAAGTGATGTGACCGACCTGACGAATAATCTCAATTCTTCTGATTTGGCTCCCCAAAGCACCAACTTGCTTTGAATCTTTCAAAAAACAAAAAAAAAAACTTCAAGTCTCATCATGTGTTACAAGTTACCCCTACCACAAATCTTAGTTACTTCTCTGGGTCATTGCTCCTCATGCTCTTGAATGTAGCCAATGGCTCCTTCATTCCTTTAGGTGCACCTATTATAGAGAATGGTACTTATTATTTCCCCATGTTATTTCAAAAAAAAATTCCTGTTCCTTTTCAACAACTGTATGCCATTATTTTCACATATTCTCTTAAACCCCACTACTTTCACCCTCATTCTCTTCTTTTATTTTCATTATTCCTATGCCTTCTTTTGACCATTCAGCTATCAGCGACTACTACAGGCCATGGTGGTGTTGGAAGCGCAGCGTTCACAGGCTATTCGAGATCTTGACCACTTAAGTCAACACCAGCAGCAAGCACTCGCCAACCCTATCGCCTTTGTGGAGAAACTACAGAATAAGGTTTGGTTCAACACCGGAAGATCTGCGCTCTCCCATGACTTGTCTCAATCTTTTATGGGAAAAAAATTATTAAAATAAAGGCAGTCATGTAAATAGCAAACATTATTTGAATTGCATGGCCATTTGCAAACCTTTTTACTGATTATTTGTGGTCTTCCTTTGTCAAATATTTAATGAGTGACATGATCAACATAATCTTTTTATCTCTGACTTTTGCTGCCATTGTTGAGCAAAAATAATAATTTCATTACCTTGCCTTAATAAACAATTATGGTCATGAAATAACTCAAAGATTTGCCCAGCGTTGAGCTCGAAGAGAAATGTGAATGAGTAACACTTTGTAGCCATTCATAAAGACATTAATTGATTGGCTGATTGGAGCTCTGTTTCAATTTCCACATGCATCTGTCCCTGAATATGGCTGAAGAAGAAGACGTCTGAATTCAAACTGCTTTGCATTTTAAATGCGGACCAGCTTTCCATTTTGCATTTTTATTTTGATCGTCCTCTTAGTGTGTTGTTGTATATCATTTGCAATTGAGCGTATAAAAAGGCTGTGATGAATATCCCATTAACAATGTCTCACTCCTCGCTCCTTCCACCGCCTAATTTAATTTCTTCCCAATGCGAATGCGGATGGGCTTTGCGGGGACGGGGACGGGCGGGTGCTTTCTAATTTTATAAAAGCCCAAACTGGCATCACCTCAACTCACCATTTTAAACCATTGATCTGTTGATTGATTGCAGGTTCAAATTATGTACCCCCAGGAAAGGCAATGGCAAACCATCCATTCTGTTGTGCTCTCATTGCTTCAATTGCATTACTTGCTCTTTTTATTTTGCATGATTGTGTTTTTCAATATAGATGTAAAACGTTTCATATTTACCTCCACCACCGAAGGAGGAAGAAGGTTATGTTTTCACCCCTGTCTGTCTGTCTGTCTGTTACTCCCAAAAAAAAAACAATTGTCAAGTATGTTGATCGCTTCCGTTTGTTTGTCTGTTCATCTCTAATCGCCTGCAGGTCACAATTTTAAACCGATCTTCACGAAACTTCACTAAGTGGTGGAGTCGGTGGTCCGACAGAATCCTATTAAATTTTGTAGTCAAAAGGTCATCATCGGCCAAAGGTCAACAACTTTTTCGAATTTCTAAAATTGTCAATTTTCATCCGATTGACTTGAAATTTGAAGAGCATTTAAATATCAGGTCACTGAATTCAACCACCAACTATTTTTGAGGTCAACATCGGCTAAAAGGTCAATATAGGCCAAAGGTCAACTTAGGTGCAAGTTCTAAGATCCTCAATTTTTATCCGATTGACTCGAAATTTCAACAGGATTTGCATGTCAGGTCAATGAATTCAACCAACAATTATTTCTAAGGTCAAAAGGTCAACATCAGCCGAATTTCTAAAATTGAGAGATTGGGCCAAGATATATTGTTAAGGATTCAGCGACGGAGGGATTCTCAACCCACTCCGGCCGTCTCCAGGGTTTATTACGCCGGCTGGCTCGGCACAGGCCTCGGGTCACGCGTCTTCAATCGCGATACCAACGTAATTCTGGACCTTACCAGTTGGGGAAATAGAACCCCGGTTACAGACTGGTTTTTGTCAGATGCCGGCGTTTTCTGCCAGTCTGTAACCATTTTGTTTATATGCCAATCGAACGGATCGTTCCTCGACGCGACACAAATTAATCCATAGCGCAACTTCATAACGAAACCAACCAGATTATTGGGGACAACCGGGGAACACAACACAAGCAAACATTCACGACAATGTTTTTATTAACAATCTTTAACCCGTTCTTAACTAGGGAACTACGGATTACAGGTTTGAGGGGTCCTACCAAGATATGCCTTAAACAACGTGCAGACAAGACGGACAGACAGCATGCAGACAAGACAGAGTACTTGGTGATGTTTCATGAAGAGAGAAAGTGTCAAAAGCGCGAATGTCCGCTCGTAACAAGCGATGTCTACGGATTCGAGCCCCTTCAAACAGCCGCGTGGCAAGATGGCGGCGCCGTACTCTTTCTTCTCAAGCACTGCGTGCGCACGCCCTCCTCAGCGCGTTCTGGCCCGCGCAATGTCGACGGCCAAGACCGTTAGATCGACGATGGGTTTCAGCTGATTTCTCTCAAGGTCCAGCATACAAATCCAGGCCTGGCCTGTTCACCAGATAAGCCAAATCGAGGTGCCGGGCTCCGCAGGCAGATCACAAACATCTCGAGCGTGAGGTGAGTAAGGACGAGGCTCCGCGGCCAGATGCAGGTTGAACCTGTCGATCACCTCCTCATAAGAGTCGATCGCGACTCGACGTGCAGGCCGCCTCTCCCACTGCCAAAAAGGCAGACTCGACGTGCAGGCAGCCTCTCTTACTGCCAAAATGGCAAAATACGGCGCGCTCAGGTTCAGCTTCTCTCCCGGTGATTCCATGTCCTCCTTCGTTCGATCGCTTCCAAGCCACTGGCTTCCCTTTTACGAAGCCGACAAACTCCTCCCCCAGCTCCCACTCCTCTCCAGGCCACTCAGCCGACTGGGCGGGCCTATCGTCCGGAAGAGGGGAGGAAGAAAAGCCCTCGGCACAACACCCCTGTACGAACAATAAACATGCATCCTACACCTCCCGACACACATGTAACGTCCTTTTTACCGAACAACCTAGCTAAACATGCATTTAATGGGGGATCTGAGCTAATCCTATATTTAGTAGCCTACTAGGCCATTCCGTAACAATATCATGATATCTCAAAAACTTGTGAAGAATTATGACAAATTCGTGGAGAGTGGTTAGCAGATTAGATTTTGGTTCGCGGACAACAACAAGCGGATTAGATTTTGTTTCAGATCCAGCCCATCAGTGGGAAACAAAACGTAAACTGTTCAGTCTGGCGGAGGCGTACGCTCTATTGAGTGCTGTTCTACTTTGTTCTGTTTTGCCAAGTGTCACTCTATGAGTGATTTTTCATTTGTTTGTTTGTCTGTCTGCTGGTTTGTGTGCAGGATTTCTCAAAAAGTTGTGGATGGATTCAGATGAAATTTGGTGGGCAGGTTGGGTGTGTGACAACAAGACGAACTGATTCGATTTTGGTAAAGATACAGATCCGGGTACTGCAGTTTTTAAGTGATTCTTCACCATTGAGAGATGGGGCTAAAATGATGTATGGAACGATACTCAAAAAGTTGTGGATGGATTCGGACAAAACTTGATGTACAGGTTGGGTGTGTAACAAGGACGAATTGATTGAATTTTGTGAAGATCTGAATCCAGATATGGATTCGAGAATTTTTAAAGTGATTCTTCACCATTGAGAGAGCAGGCCAAAAATGATATATTTTTATCGGGGAAACACCAAATAAACAAATATCATATCGGGGAAACACCCCCCCCCGGCAGAGGGCCTCGCCACCTCGCCTATAACCTTCCCAGGGCCTGTCCCGACATTTTTGTTCCAGAGGTTTCCTCCTATCTTTCACCGTTCAGGAGATTAGCGCGTGCAGACAAACAAACAAACAAAAACTTCAAATTATATATTAGATATGTATACCACGTGAATGCACCCGGCGTTGTCCGTGTTCTTTTTGAATGAATTTAATCTTCTGTACATCGGTCTGACTTGAGCCCAGTATCAGTTCCCTATTGGGCCACGGCAGTCATAGCCTAAGGGGGTTGGTGAGGGGGAAACACCCCACCCTCCCTCCCAGTCGAGGGGCATCGCCACCTAGCCTATAACCTTCCCGGGGCCCGTCCCAACGTTTTTTGTTTCAGAGGTTTCCTCCTGTCTTTCACTGTTCAGTAGATTAGCGCGTGCAGACAAACAAACAAACAAACAAAAACTTCAAATTATATATATATATATATATACACACACATATATTTATTTATTTTAACCGTCAAAAATATTTTCTGAAATGGCTGAACAGATCGAGGCGAAACTTTACACATATGACGGCCTATCCATGAGGAACAAAAGGTTCACAAATATGATGTCGTAGGTCACATGGTTTGGCAGACATATTGGAGATTTGCCCTAAAATGTATAAAAAAAAATCTTCTCCAGAACAGCTGGACAGATCTTGGGCAAACTTCACATAAATGTTTCCAAAGGTATGTGTGTACAATGTTGTTCAGGAATAATTGATGTCACATGCTTTGGCAGCCATATTGGATTTAAGAAGATTATTAAATAATGTTTTCTCTGGAACTGCTTAATCGATGAACGTGAAACTTCACAATTGTGATCTAGTAGTGATGGGGAACACATGTTTCAAAATACACACATCTTGAAAATGATTCAAAAAATCTTGAATACACACATGACCTTAAATTTCAACTTGATCGGACACGTGACAGCCAGAATTATTTAATTTTTTGATTTGATTTTTTTTTGAATAAGGCTCACTTGGCTGTACCTGGATGGATTTGAGGGTAGAGGAGTAGCAGCTGAAATGTGAATGTTATCCAGGTTCCTCCTGATGCATTCATCTTTGCTTTTTGCTTGTTTGGGTTCCTTCTGATTTCTTCAATGCAGGACTGTACCTATTTGGTCTTACATTTGATTTGAATTTAATTTATTTTAATCTCATTCTAAATTCAATTGCATAATAATAATAACTAGAACTGCTGCTTTATAACTGCTGGCAGTGATGACCGGGTACCCAGACGTCCGCCTTTGATACAACATGAGATACAACCTTAAGTTATCTTGAATTTTATTGTGGCATATGAATCCATGGGACAATATCTAGATTTGGTCGGGCCGGATTTTCAATATTCGCTTTCGTTTTCGCGTCACGTGACTTCAAAGTTGGCTAAAAATCCCTCCTGACCCGAGAACACTACACTCTAGTAACAGGAACTCATGCTTATTTCTCGCAGAGATGACCGTCACTCCCGCACGGGTGTATTTTCCTTTTTATTTTGCTTCTTCTTTTCCCTCTTTCTCTTTGTCTCCTTTGGCTTTGTCTCCTTTCTCGTTATTTTTCTTAATTTTCTTCTCCTTTTTATTTTCCTCCTTTTTTAGGTCATCTCTTCGAGCATGACCTAATAATATGGGTGTCGATGTCCTTCGATCCGTCGTCCGTCCGTGTTTCACAATGAAGTTGAAGCGGGAGATCTGCTCATTAGTGATCCTGATAGAAGTGATGAGACGTACCCGATGGTATGACTTTCAAGGTCACCGAAGGTCAAGGTCAAGGTCACGAGGCCTTTGAAGTTGCGAAAATGACGAATTTCAAATTCTATCTCCTCCGCCATTTCTCAAGCGATCTTGAATTTGATTGTAGCATATGAATCTATGGGACAATATTTAAATTTAGTCGGGCCGGATTTTCGATATTCGCTTTCGTTTTCGTGTCACGTGACTTCAAAGTTGGCAAAAAATGCGAAAATGACGATTTTCAAAATCTATCTCCTCCTACATTTTCTCAAGCGATCTTGAATTTGATTGTGGCATATTAATGTATGGGACATATCTAAATTGGGTCGGGCCGGATTTTCGATATTCGCTTTCGTTTTCGCGTCACGTGACTTCAAAGTTGGCCAAACATCCCTCCTGACCGAGACAAACTACACCCTAGTTTCTCGCAGAGATGACCGTCACTCCCGCACGGGTGTATTTTTAGGTCATCTCTTCGAGCATGACCTAATAATATGGGTGTCGATGTCCTTCGATCGTCCGTCCGTCCATCCGTCCGTCCGTTCACAATGAAGTTGAAGCGGGAGATCGGGTCATTAGTGATCCTGATGAGAGGTCGTTTGGACGTACACGATGGTATGACTTTCAAGGTCACCGAAGGTCAAGGTCAAGGTCACGAGGCCTTTGAAGTTGCGAAAATGACGATTTTCAAATCTATCTCCTCCGCCATTTTCTCAAGCGATCTTGAATTTGATTGTGGCATATGAATGTATGGGACGATATCTAAATTTGGTCGGGACGGATTTTCGAATTTCGCTTTCGTTTTCGCGTCACGTGACTTCAAAGTTTGCAAAAACTGCCCTACCTTCAGGAGGCTATATATTCTCTACTGGGCATGGTAAAAGTTAGTGAATGGTGTCATTGCATAGCAGCTGACCTTGTCTTTCATGTCCGTTCGAAAGAATACCGATATCTTCGAATACGTACACGTCACGTGACTTTGAATTTTGCGAAAACTGCTTCATGTAGTTGCAAAATGACGATTTTCAAATCTATCTCCTCCTACATTTCTTAAGTATCTTGAATTTGATTGTGGCATATGAATCCATGGGACAATATCTAGATTTGGTCAGGCCGGATTTTCAATATTCGCTTTCGTTTTCGCGTCACGTGACTTCAAAGTTGGCTAAAAACCCTCCTGACCCGAGAACACTACACTCTAGACAGGAACTCATGCTTATTTCTCGCAGAGATGACCGTCACTCCCGCACGGGTGTATTTTCCTTTTTATTTTGCTTCTTCTTTTCCCTCTTTCTCTTTGTCTCCTTTGGCTTTGTCTCCTTTCTCGTTATTTTTCTTAATTTTCTTCTCCTTTTTATTTTCCTCCTTTTTTAGGTCATCTCTTCGAGCATGACCTAATAATATGGGTGTCGATGTCCTTCGATCCGTCCGTCCGTCCGTCCGTTCACAATGAAGTTGAAGCGGGAGATCTGCTCATTAGTGATCCTGATAGAAGTTGATGAGACGTACACGATGGTATGACTTTCAAGGTCACCGAAGGTCAAGGTCAAGGTCACGAGGCCTTTGAAGTTGCGAAAATGACGATTTTCAAATTCTATCTCCTCCGCCATTTCTCAAGCGATCTTGAATTTGATTGTGCATATGAATCTATGGGACAATATTTAAATTTAGTCGGCCGGATTTTCGATATTCGCTTTCGTTTTCGTGTCACGTGACTTCAAAGTTGGCAAAAAATGCGAAATGACGATTTTCAAAATCTATCTCCTCTAATTCTCAAGCAATCTTGAATTTGATTGTGGCATATTATGTATGGGACAATATCTAAATTTGGTCGGGCCGGATTTTCGATATTCGCTTTCGTTTTCGCGTCACGTGACTTCAAAGTTGGCCAAAAATCCCTCCTGACCCGAAGACACTACACCCTAGTAACAGGAACTCATGCTTGTTTCTCGCAGAGATGACCGTCACTCCCGCACGGGTGTATTTTTTTCTTCTCCTTTTTCTTTTGCTTTGTTTCCGTTTTTATTTTCATTTTTTATATTTTCCTTCTTTATTATTTTATCTTCCTCTCCTTTTTCATTTTCTTCTTTTTTTTCCTTTTACTTCTTTTAATTTTCCTTCTTTTGCCTTGTCTCCTTTTCATTTTCATTCTTTTTCTTTTTCTTCTCCTTTTTCTTTTTCTAATTCTTCTCCCTTTTCTCCTTCCTCTTCTTCCTCTTCCTTCCTTCTTCAAATGTCCTTTTTCTCAAGACTGCATGGTGTAAGGTGTTGTATGAACTCTAGTATTTTATTTTTAATCATTTATGTGACGCTGAAATTCATACAGCTGACAGGACCCTGTAGTATGGGCCGATACACGGAATTGTGGGCTTCTTGTCCCAGTGGAATATGGAGGCCTCTTTCCTCCACAGTTTATTAATTTTTCCTTTGCAGTTCATGTTATAAATATTTACTGGCAACACTCAACTGCAATATATTTTTTTTTAATTCACATTTCGAGACACTTTGTGCCTACCTTCTAATCCTTTGTGACCTGTATCATTTTTTCAACTTGTAACCCCCACCTTGTTAAATTGCATCTTTTTAAATGCACCTTGTTCTTTATGATGTAAATGTGAATATACCTTTGGGATACCTGTAGTATTTTTCATTATTTGCTACATACTCTTGTTTGTTTTCTATGCTTCCTTACAACTTCCATTCATCCCTATCCCTCACCTCCACAGTTTTAATCTATATTCTGTCACATGAGTTGACACAATAAACTTGACTGCAGAAATATTCTAATTAGTTAAAGGAAACTGAACATTATTTTGATGATTTTGATTTTCAGCAGTCTCCTATAACCATTCATCACCTCATTGCTAAAAAAAACTTTATTTGTAAGTGCATGGTCCACGTGCAGCGCATTTGCTAATCAGTCTCGAATCACCCTTAATGAAGCTAACCAGTCTCAAATCACCCTTGATGGCTCGCAGGGCCACTCCCTTCCCAATCTTGATCACTCAATATTGGTGTTGCCTTGCAAATTTCAGTATTTTCACCTTATTTTGTGGTCTCAGCAGTGGTTTCTTTGCTGCAACTCTGCCATGGAGACATGCTGCAATCAGCCTTCTGTGCACAATGCTGGATGAGATGTTGATGTTCAAGCCTGTTCTCATTTCATTTGTTAGAAAAAAATGAACTCAGCAGCTATCATGTAAGCTGAGCAACTTCAAGCACTTGTCTTGCCTTGGAGGGGTTCTTCTGTGTCTTCCTGGCCTTTTATTGGCTTGTGCCAAGCCAGTTTCTTTCAGGTGTTGCAAAGTATATCTCATGCAATTGTAGATGTTCAGCTTTTCTGCTGTTATCTTCACAGTGTGCCTTTCTTCTCAGAGTTTGGATCCTCACATGCTGTTCTGTTGAAAGTTGCTTTCTTGGTTCCATTCTGAACCCACTCATAGACTTTCAAGCAAGGGAACAAGCTGATTAAAACTAATTTCACATTTTCACCAATTTTCAACTTTAATTGTGCTTTGTTGTAATTCACATTAATCTGACTGGCATTAATTAATTAATTAATCTGACATTAATTAATTAATAATTAATAATTACTTGAATAATTTATTATTATTATTATTATTTACTGGTGTAGAAAAATCTACACCTGTCTCCTGCATACTTTCTTCCTGGTAAGTGAATTCTACTTCTACTTCTTGTTCTTCTTTTCCCACGTTCTTGTAGGGTTGGCCGGGGAAAGCTTGGCCCTTGTCTTTCACAAACCTGCTGACCCGGCCTGACTTTCGACTAAGGTTAGTTCTGTATAGGAATTTGGAATTTAGCCATGGTGCCAGCAATGGCTCACCTGCCCTTCGCAAAAGACCAACTAATGCCAGCAGATGTGACGCCCATTTAACATCCATCCGAGGGACTGCACATGCATTGATGAAACACCGGGATGACAGTTTATAGCTGGGCCAAGATTCCAATCTAGGCTTGATTGCTTAGGCCTTAGAGGCTAGTGTGTGTACCTCGATGCCATCCTGCCAGCCCAGTAAGTGGATATTTACTAGCACAAAATAATATGTATTGCAAAAATAACACTTTTTCAATTTCCTAATTTCTTTAGCATACTTAAAGGTATCCATGATATTAAATTGACTTTCACAGAAATTTGAATTGTCGACCTACAGGCAAAAGTACCCGCCCGCAGTAATGGGAAAATCGAGCAAAAGTAGCCGTCCCCATTGACAGGAAGAGCAAGCAAAAGTACCTGTCCCCAGTGATGGGAATGAATTAGGTTAACCTATCAATTTAAATTATTTAATGGACTTTATAAAAGTTAATTCTGTTGCAGTCTTGGTTTCACTCATAGCCGAAGCTCTGAGCCACTTATACCACCCACCACAAAATGGTGTTACAACATCGGGCAGCAGAGGTTGGACTTGTATAAAATGAGTGTGGAATATCTTACTTGTGAAATTAAATTTTGCATCAACATTTTTCATTCCTGTTCTCCTGTCATTTCAAAACTGAATGTTGAGCTTTGCCTGTGTGTGCAGCTTTTCAACTGCAGCGCGGGAAGCGGCCGCCATAAACGAGAGACAGACAAACACATGGATAGACACTACGATTCATGATGTATATAAGATATTGCACACTTCAAACTTCCCACAAATGTTTAATGGGGAATATCACCACAAAAGTGAAAATAACCCAAACTTTTGCACAATACTTTATATACACACATACATACATGCATACGTCATCATTGGCAGAACATCATCACTGATTATAATCACAAAATAATTATTTTTGCAGTCTCATGTTTGGTGTGTCCTTGCATGCGAAAAGAGGCCTATACGTGACGCACATTGCCTACTACAAGTTGGAGCATTCAAAGCTGGAGCTGAATGGGAAATCCATTTGAAGTGTTGTTTTTCTACTTTCTCTCTTGTTGCTTTTCCTTTTCAACTCACCTTGTCTCAAAAGATATAATTCTATAATTTACACTCTTCCTCCCTTCCTCTTTGTCCAGTGCTGTAGCTTCCCATGATTTTCCCAACGGGTTTCAGTCCTTCAAGTCCCGTTTACACAGATCTTTGAAGCTAAGCTGTGGCTTTCAAATTTTGTGAATGCCCTCATCTAGAACTCCACAAAGGATTGATTTGGGCAGACGCTCATCATCCATACGGACCATATGCCAAAGCCACCACAATCTTCGCCGCTTCATTGTCGCCATGATAGTAATTGACTTAGCCATGGTCAAAACTTCTGTGTCAGGAATGTTGTCTTGCCAGTGAACCCTGATGATCTTCTGCAGCACCAGAGATGGAAAGAGTTGAGCCTGCTCTCCTGCTTGGCATATATAAATCCATGTTTTAGCGACAGAGCAAAGTTCACCGAGAACACATGCTTGGTATATATGTAGCTTTGTGTTCGTTGTAAGGCTATTATTAATCCATGCTGTAGCAGCTTTGGCAATACGTGCTGAAATCTCTTCATCTGTCTGAGTGTACTTCACGTGTATAGAGCCAAGGTAAGCAAACTGATCAACGTCTGGCAGGTCTGTACGATGTAGTTTCAATAGGATGGGGTCACTGTGACATCTTCACTGTCTTTTTTTGCTGACAGTGATACCGAACTTGTCACGTGTTTTAGAGAAAGCATCAAAGATTGCCTGTAATCCTATGGCTGAATGGGAAACAAGGGTGGCATCATCAGCAAATAACAGCTCACAGATAAGGAGTGTTCTTGTTATAGTCCTGGCATTCAGGAAAGCAATATTGAAGAGATTTCCATCACATAGTGTGTGAATGTAGACACCCTCATTGATTCCACTAACTGCATATATGACAACAGACAAGAAAAAAAAACATCCTGAATAGTGTCGGTGCCAAAACACACCCTTGATTTACTCCACTGAGAATGGAGAATGGTTCAAACTCCTTGCCATCAAAGATAACACGTGCCCACATACTATTGTGAAATGAGTTGATTAGACTAAGAGGGTGGAGGACTGCCAGGAATTCCAGGAGCATAAACAAACCACTGCAGCTGATTAGGTCAAATGCCTTGGTGAGATCAGCAAATGCTACATGAAATTCTTTCTGTTGGTTGTTCTCCACATTTTTCTTGTGGCTGTCTTCAGGTAAAACTCATATCGACTGTCAATCTACCAGCTCTAAAACCATATTGACTCAGATAGACATTGTCAGCCAGCTTTTGCAGTCTGTTGAGCATGGCAGGGGCCATGACTCTCCCTGCTACACACACACCAATGAAACGCCTCTGTCATTGTTAGTCAGATTTATCTCCTTTATTATTGTACAGGGTGATCACTTGGGCATCCTTACACTATCGGCGGAACCTGTTGGCTGCTGAATTAACACCAGGTGTGGTTGACAGCCTGTCATCCTTCCGAAGTCGGCAAAATGAGTATCGGTGTGCTGGTGGAGGGGCACAGCATCAGCAGCACAGCCGTGCTTCCAAGAAATGATAGCTTCCCGGCAGCCAAGCTGGCGTACACAAGAATATAAACGGGTGTAACCTCTCCAGCTTTGCAACATGAAAGTATAAGTTAGTATAGTCTGTAAAGTAGACAAGTTCCTCCATGTTTATAAATCTCGCCATGCCTGTGGCTTTTCCACTCAAGAGGGCACTAACAGAGCTGATTGGACCTCTTCAAAGGATGGTAACACATCAAGATCCAATTTTGTTGGGTGTTGAAAGAAGTCAAGAGTGTCTCTGCTGACTTTAGTTTCACATGAATACAACTCGAGGTAATGCTTGATCCAACGTTGCATTACATCTTCATCAGATGTTGAAGGCTCACCCAGGGCTAAGCTAGTGATGGGAGCAGTGGACTTTTTTGTTGGACCAATTGCTTATTTGAGAACACTGAACAAACCTCAGCTGTTATTCCAGTCTGCACACTGTTGTATGCGTCCACATCGATTGTCCCAGTACTGTTGTTTACACCGTTTGCGTTCAAATTGAGTTATTTAATTTTTCAAGTGATTCTTCACCATTGAGAGATTGGGCCAAAAACGATGTATAGATATTTCAAAAATGAATTGGGCTCCATGTGTTCTCATGGATCAGGCATCACATGGCAGAGGTATGCGCTCTCCAGAGTGCCCTTCTAGTTTTAAAATGTGCCCTTAATTGCATTTTTTGGAATTTTATCTTTTGACCCCACCCCAAGGGTGGGGTCTTGCACCTTCTTGCCATGTTGTGATCATAAGTACCAAGTTTGGGGAATTTCTGCCCAACCATTTAGGAGGAGATAGCGTGACAGACAGACGGAGCCGATTACAATGTCCAGACAAGCCAGTTTTGTTTTTTTTCCCAAAAAGCGTGGGGATAATGAGACACATGGAGTCGAGACAACCATACTCGGACAGATCTGGCACACTAGGACAAACAAATGGAGAAGGTAAGACGTTAAAAAAACCTTAATTTATGTACAAGAGAAATTAATAACTAGCCCACTAATGGTACAAAAATACTGGACTCGTACGAGGAACAAAGGGTTCTCTCCTAGGAAGAATCTTAGGCTATTTTTGGGCAAAAAAGACATGGGCATTTTGTTCCACCTTTTACATTCCTATCCATCAACGTTGTCTCTTGTGTCCATCTTAACTTCCTCACCACAGTTATTATATGGACTTTCGCCACTGTAACACCAAACTGCCGCAAAATGCTGAATGCAAACACAGCAGTTCATCCTTCTGCCAACCACTCTTTCCATGTTCCATCCCGCTGTCGCATTGCAAAACAACGTTCTTCTTCCATAGCTGGCCAAGCTCATGGTCTTGTACACCTCAGGTTGAGATGTACTTTAACCAGCCCTTGGCCTGTTTGGCATTACAACATCACAACAGCATCACAACAGATCTGTATTTAAAGGGTTGTAGCATGTTTGCAGCGACCCATTCCCCCTCCCCCACAAACAGGGGCTTACACTCGTTTCTTATGGAAACACGAGGCATACACAACCCCAATTAATATTTAAAGGGGCGATTCTGCCGTTTCGATCCCCCATGCACATACAAAAGATCCGATATCCACGATCATTCACCAAGACAGTAGGCAAATATATGAATTATACCAAGCCATAGAACGTCTGCCTCCATCTCACTCATCCATTTTTCCTCTGTCCATTATTGCATGTTCCAGACTCTTCTGGTTCACTACAACATGATCCATCTGAAGGTTCCCCTATGGATAGCTTGTTATGACTTTTATCCCCGAGTTTATCAACTTGCACACTTTCCTCACATTAACATCTTCACAGGTTTTAATAGGCAGTTTTGGTTGGTGCACTCAGCGACATACTTTTCGGTGATAACGACTGGTGATGGCTTCACAGCTGGCCTTGCCACCATGGCTTTAGGCCCGCCGAGCAAACAGGTTTCCCGTTAAAACGTGGGCGCTTTCTTTGTGCCCACAAGTTCTCCACCTGGCATCACCTGTTATATAGGTTTTTATGCAATACAACCTTACTCTATGCTACCTTAAGGTATACACTTGCCACCTACTCGGCACACGTTTTACCAGGCCACTTACCTCTGCACACACATCCTGATACATACAAACATACATACATACATATTTATACAAGCCGGTGGAAGTGATGGGTTGCCGAGCATGGAACTATAAGATATAGAGCAAAATGGATGTCATATAGCGATAGGAATCACCTTAAGATTATGCATATCAAATCTCATCCAGTTCCATCTACTGATAACTACTCGGTATCCATTTGAATGAAAAGTACCGAAAATGCGGTTTAAATCGGAAATCCCCAAAGTTCGAGGGGGTGCTGTGGGTGAACAAAGATCTAAATCGAAAATCCGCCCTCGATCGTTTGTGCACAATGTATTCCAGACGATTAGTGTGAATTTTCATGACCATCCGACCATAACCTAGACAGTGGTCTTAACCGGGGGTACGAAGCATCAAAGCAGGGGGTACGATATATGGTGTCAAATTCAATACTGTATAGTACTTAAATTCCAATAATAATAATAATAAATAACTAATAAGAAATGTTTCCATTCATGAATAATTTTAAAATATTATAATCATATAATATATTTTATATTTTTGAGGTAGCATTTAATTTTAATTCTTTACCGTTTTTAACTCAAATCTATGATGTAATTATATTTTGTACAAGACAGTGTTACTTGCTTATACTTACGGTTTGAGACTTAACGTGTTTCATACGTTGTCAATTTTACTCGTATAATACGCGTTCAGTTATATGACTGGCACTGTTGCTTGGAGGTTGGACATTGCTCAGTTGTGTTTTGGGCTTCGGAGGAACAGGTTCGTACTGTTGCAGTGTGGTGTTTGTTTGATATATTGCAAAAAGTGGTGTTGTAGTGTGATAAAGATGGTGCAATGATCTGATAAGCTATTGTGCAGCAAAGGAGGTATTACAATGGGAAGAGAAGTGATAATGTTGCTGCACTGTGGTGTTGTCCTGTGATGAATTGTAGTAGTGGAATGGTTTTGTTGGAATATGAAGCTGTTGGATGGGGTTGTGATGTGTTGTGAAGGTTTTCATTGTGAAGGTGCAGATATGAAGACGTATAATATTTGTAAATGTGAAGTGTGTTGTTAATACCTCCTGCTGTCCAGGAGGTCCGTCTTATCGCTGTGGGTTGTGAAATGGTTTGAATTATAAGCGGTATTTTGTGTGATTTCCTGTGCATTTTATTTGTTTTGTTTTCCACATCTTGTAGAGATGAAGAATCCTAGGATCCGAGTCCTAGAATATATTATTTCACTGTTTTTTTATGTACGACTTTGTCACTACTTTTGCTATTGATTCAAAATTTCGTTTACTAATTGTGTGCATTTATTTTCAGTGCTGAGCCATGTCCAAGAAACGCAAGTGGAATGACGACTGTTCAATATGGTTTCACTTGCATGACAGAAAAAGATGGAACTCAGAGACCACAGTGCATAACTATGCAGCACAGTATTTACAAATGCAAATCTCAAACCTTCAAGACTTAATGAACATTTTAATAATCGGCATGGGGTGTGCGAAGTCGGGAAATGATTTCAATACCTTGAAGATCAAAAGGGGACGATTTGATCGTGGTGGTACCTTACCAAAGCAGGGATTTGTACCGATTGAGAAGCCATTGTTGCAAGCATCTTACCAAGTCGCATTTTTGTGTGCCAAGAAAAAAAAGCCTCATACAGTTGCTAAAGAATTGGTGAAACCTTGTGCACTAGAAATGGCAAAAACAGTACTGGGGACTGAGGCAGAAAATAAACTAAGGCAAGTACCCTTGTCAAATGACATTATCTGTTCCAGATTCGTGACATGAGTAAAGACATCTTGCAGCAGGTGATTGCCGATATCAAAGCCAGTCCTATCAAAGTGAGTCTTCAGTTAGATGAGTCACCAGACGTCAGTTTTTGTAGTCAGTTATTAGTATTTGTGCGGTATGTGAAGGAGAAAGAAGTGGGTGGAAGAATTCTTGTTTTGTGAACCATTGACACAACCACAAAAGCAATTGATGTGATCAATATCGTCAAAGATTTCTTCTTGAAGCACGGGATGACTCTCCACATGTGTGGTTCACTTGCACCGATGGAGCTCCTGCCATGCTTGGAAACAAATCAGGCTTGCTGCCCGTGTGAAAAAGGAGGTGCCTCACGTCACAGTCACCCACTGTGTGCTGCATCGCCATGCCCTTGCAGCTAAGACATTACCAGAACAACTGAAAAATGTGTTGTCAATTGTTGTGAGTGCAGTAAATTTTATCAAGAGACAAGCCTTGAATCACCGTCTCTTCAAAGTTTTTTGTGACGAAATTGGAGCTGAACACAATTTTTTCTTTACCACACAGAGGTGAGGTGGCTATCCCGTGGCCGAGTGCTTACTCGTGTTTTCGAACTGCACAAAGAAATCCAGCAGTTTCTTAGACAGCGAGGCAGTGGCAATGCAGAGCACTTTGAAAATGAGAAGTTCATTTTGTCCCTGGCATACCTGGCAGATATATTCAGCCACCTCAACAAGTTGAACACCTCCATCCAGGGTACAGGGATGAACATGATCACAGCCAGGGAAAGATGTCTGCCTTCACTAATAAACTTCCAATCTGGATAAATCGCATTGGTTCTGGAAACTATGCAAATTTTCCAAAGCTTGATGAAGTTTCTAATGCAGAAAATTTATTACTCATTGTGACTGAAATGAAAGAACATTTGCAGGTGCTGAGTCAGTCCTTCAGGGATACTTCAGCATGGAGAGGTTTCTGTTTCACAGGGATGGATGCAGGACCCATTTGTTTTCAACCTAGATTCCATGGATGATAATGATGAAATGAAAGAAGATCTAGTTGAGATGAAAGCCAGTAATAAAATCAAAATGAGTTTGATTCATGTAGTTAGATACCTTCTGGTGTGCACAACTCAAACATTCCCCCAGTTAGCAGAGAGAGCTTTGGAGGTCCTTGTGCATTTGCGACTCCTACTTATGTGAAACTGGTTTTTCAACCTCGTACACATCAAACCAAGGCCAGGAATCGTTTGGATGCAAGTGATGACATGCGTGTGGCTATCTCAAAAAAGAACCTCGTTTCAGCATGATCATTGATGAAAAACAACAACAAAAGAGCCATTAGTAATATGTCTGATTGTCGGTGTACTGTGTAAGTACGGTCGTACTTGAAAGGCTATTTTTGTATTCAGTATATTTGTATGTATTCAACGCATTGTATAAAGATTATATTCATTACATTGTATTTCATATCAATGATTATAATTTCATTTATTTCCGTAAGTCATTTTAGACAGGGGTACGGGGAAATATTATGAAAGCTCAAGGGGTACGAGCACATAAAAAGGTTAAGAACCACTGCCCTAGAGGAGTAGCATTTGGCACGAAGGCATCTCCAGCTCTCGCATATTATCGATTTTTGCACTAATTGACCTTTGACCCCTGACCAAGCGAAATCGGTCAATATGTCCTGAGGCAAAGTTGTAGTACTCATTGAGTACCATGAACTGCAAAGTTTCATTCGTATCGATGCACTCACTGGCTGTCGCTAGGGGCCTTCAATTTTCGCGCATACCCTAATTGTAGGGGGCGCTGCGGGTAAAGTATTCCATATATCACAAAAACTGGATTATATTTGATAGAGCATCACCTGAGATCATTCGTGCCAAATTTCATAACCCTACGTGGGATAATGGCTTTCGGAATTGATTTCCGCGTGAACGGTACCGATTTTGAAGGTTTTTCGGTTGTTGCTAGGGAACCAAAGCGTCCCTAGCAACCATCACAATTTCCAAAGCACTAGGTCATAAGATGTACCTACCACCCGAGTTTGGTCAAAATCCGCCCACGTTTACTACCAATTATGCTGATGACAAACGAAGACAAACATCCAAACAAACAGACAGAATTACTGACAATAAGGGTCACCTATTTCGGCGACCCAATAATTATACCCACAATGAAATACGTGTCCTGGGCATTGTACAAGCAGAAGGTCCTTCTCAAAATAACCATAACAGTCCGCAGGCAGGGCACGGAGAAGACCAGAAGAGTCACGGACTGAAAATCCCTGTTACAGTCTGCTCGGGTATCATAAAAAGTTCCGTCTAGAGCCAACGGCTCCACTGCCCTTGCAGGGGCTCAGCGCACACTGTACTTATGCAGGCTAGGATGGAACGCCGAACTATGCATTTCGCTCGACTCTGCCTGGACCCTGGACCATGGCTCTTGACTCCAGAAATCCCCGACTGGAACAGTGAACTGGACTGATCTGAGATACCAAGAGCTGACTTAGCTGAGGAACCAAGAGCTCTGGCTGGACATGTGTGCGAGCTTTTATTTGCTTCCATGATGCCCTGCCCTGTGATGCCGTCCCTCTCCGTCTGCCCCGCATCAATTGATGGTTTAACCGTAAATAAAGGGGAATCCCTCCCCTGAGCCTCTCGACCCGTTTCCGAATGTTCATGCCCGACAAAATTTGCTCTTCCTCAGTGTTGCAAGGCCAAATTCCTCTTTAAAGGGCATTTAGGACAGATTACAAAGGAAGGAACATTAAAAACGGGTTGTAAGGGAAAAGCGTTGTGAAACACAAACATTAGGGAGGGAAGACAATAGCTTGTTGTCCAAATATCGATGCATATTCCTACATCGCAACTAAATTACCTCGCACTTAACGCTAAACATGCACTATGGAAATAACTATTGCTAAGCTATACAATCTTAACTCCTGGAAGGTGTTTCCTTCAACAACACTGCCCCACCTTCCTCCTTCAGAATATCACAAGTCTGCTCTCAGAGGTGGAAGAAGCATTGGGGTCCGATTCCACTTAGCCTCTCCATTCTCTCCTAGCACTTTCAAAAACACATTTTCCCTTCTATTGACCCCCCACACCCTCTAATGTGGTTATATGTAACCAATTTGTCTGCCACTCTGCCAAATTGTTTTACAAATGAAAAACAATTTCAAATTGATAATTGTTTTGCTTCTACTGAAGTAACGTCTTCAAGGTAAAACTCTTGGCTTGCTGCATCCAATCCCTAGGAGCCACTGGGCTTACCTGTACCACAGCGGGTCGTTTGTTTGCCAGCCATAAACTGGGAGCAGTATACCTCTGGTTTGGCCTGCTTGCAGCAGCTTGAAACTGGCCCCAAACCTTGCACTCGCCGCCTCAAGCTCAGTTTTGACCGAGGTAAGGTTAAACAACCTCAGTGCATTGTTCCTCTGTTCTTTAAAAAAAGAAAGAAGAAAAAAAGATTACACGGTTGGGTTTAAGTTTTAGCAGAAAGCTTTGCAGCTTCTTCACACATTTTTCACCATCTTTGGTTTCGTTAAACTGTTGAGATGAAAAGTCATGAGCATTAATATTGTATTGTCATACTGGAGTGCACGTATGCAGTGGTTATCACCTTAATATTGTTTTTGAATAGGTTACCCCGTGAGGCCAGAGAGTCCGCAGGAGTTGAGAACAGTAAAGGAGACTGGGTCAGAGCTGCATTCTGTGAAGGAAACAGAATCTGCACCAGAACTTCCTGGCAGTGATGGCCCATGCACCTCGACTGGTGGAAGAGTGCAGGTTTGCATTATTATGTTCCCACTTGCTGCAATTGGCATTCTATATTTAAATCCATGTTTTTAGTTCCTTCTGTCTTTGAGCTAATCGTATTAATGTTCTAGCAAAAAATAAGCCCATTTATTGTAAAATAAGTCTTTAGATCTGCACTCCAAATCCTTTTTCAACCTCCCGTGCATGTCCATCGATTAGTTTTTGAGATTTAAATTAAATAATCAAGCTTACTCATTTGGCATTTAGTTGTTTCCTTCATTGGTAAATGGTATTGCATCCATGATCTGTTTCCCCTGTACATCAGCTTGTTGGTATTTTTTTTGCGTTTTCTTATCACAATGCTTCACTGTGTCATGGTGTAGCCCTTACTCTTGGCCCTTGGACTACTTTCAAGTGCATTCCCTCCTTCCACATGATTTGGCCTCACTCTTTCTTTCTGATCTGTTCTTCTTCTCTAATGCATTGGAAGATTGCGAAGTTTTCCAACTTTGAGGAACATACAATACCAATGTACAGAGTGTATTAATAGAATCTGCATTGGGTTTTGATTTTTGGTCAAGAGAAAAACTTTTTTTTTTTTGGATGAAAATGGAATGTTTGTGATGTAACTTCTTCCATGTTCAAATTGAATGCCAGACCTTCCCACTCAAATCAACATAGTTACATCTATTCTTGAAACGAAAATCACATGACGATACTCTTAAGTGTAATAATTCTGATCCTACAGTGACATATCTTTAACTGTCTGGTAATAATGAAACAGCAAAGAGATTTATTCAGTTACCTTGTGCAGATTTATTCAGCTTTCTTTAGCTGGAAGAACATGGGAGAAAATTTAATTGTAAATCCCCACCTGGTGTAATTGATAAGGTGAGAGCTGATTGGTTATTACCTCCAATTATGGGTGAAAGACTTGATTGGGTCTTGTTTTATTTGTGTGTTGGTGTGTATATTATATATGTATATGTATATATATTGTAATATATATTATACATGTATATATTGTTGCGGAAATGGCCCTTAGTGGTGTTACTAAATATAGGATTAGCTCAGATCCCCCATTAAATGCATGTTTAGCCAGGTTGTTCGGTAAATGGACGCTACATGTGTGTCGGGAGGTGTAAGAACCAGTTAATTGTTCGTACATTGGTGGTGGACGAGAGTTTCTTTTCTTCCTTCCTCTCTCCGGACAATAGTCCCCGCCCAGCGTTCTGAGGGGGAGTGCCTAGAGAAGGAAGTGAAACTGAAGGGAGGAGCCAGGTTTTTTTTTTGAGGCGAGCGTGCGCCGGGAAAAGGTGGTAAAACTGAGCGCCGAGGTGGCACCGATCGGCTGTACATGGGACGGCTGTGTCTTTTTCGTGAGGAACGTGCCAAAAGAAAGGCAGGGAAGGCAACAGAGAAATGACGAGTGTCGAGTCGAGATCTGCTGAGTCAGCAGTCGGTTATGAGGCGAGTGAGTGAAGGAAAAGACTGCAGGAGCGCCGGGTAGACGGTGTAAACTGAGCGCCGGTGTGGCGCGATCGGCTGAATGGGGCTGGCTGTGTGTGAGTCAGCAGTCGGCTTGGAGGCGAGCGTGCGCCGGGAAGGCAACAGAGAAACGACGAGTGTCGAGTCGCGATCTGCTGGATGAGCAGTCTGCTTGGAGGCGAGCATGCACCGGGAAGGCATCAGAGAAACGACGAGTGTCGAGTCGCAATCTGCTGGATGAGCAGTCGGCTTGGAGGCGAGCGTGCGCCGGGAAGGCAACAGAGAAACGATAAGTGTCGAATCGCGATCTGCTGGATGAGCAGTCTGCTTTGAGGTGAGAGAGTGCCGAGAAAGAGGAAGTGAAACTGAAGGGAAAAACTGCAGTGGGCTTCGAGGCGAGCGAGAAAAAGAAAGGCTGTGGTGAATCGGCCGGGAGAGAAAACTGGACCTGAGCGCGCCGAGTCTGCCCTCGGCTGGATGAGAAACG
>CM068957.1:88096112-88109129 GCA_035128595.1 Eptatretus atami | reverse complement strand
AGATCATGGCAGATAGTGAGACCAGAAGCTTGAAAAAGGACTTCTTCCAGGGATTGTTGAGAAAGAGAATGGGGGGGGGGGTGGGTTCATAAACGGTCCTTCGGAGAGACTATGAGTGTGAGATTTGTCAGGATGAATGACATGTTTCAGTTGGGACCAGTTTTGATTTTACCAGATCTGCAGGAGAGAAGCTGCGCGCTGCCGGTCATGAGGGTGCGTGACAGATGCGACAGTGAAAGTGTGGAGTCATCAGCAAGGATAAGAGATTTTCCAGAAAGTCGAGAGATCATGATGAAACCAGAAAAAAACAGGGCCAGAACGCTCCTTGAGGCCTCAGCCTGGACAGGAGAGGGGATAAAAACCTACATTATAGAGCACATCGTGCAACCGACAGAGAGGAAGTCTGCGAGTGAGGTTTTGGTTCATTTTCACCAACTGTCTTGATTCGATTCCAATAAATGACACTTTGATCATCTGTCCAAAACACTTTTAATCATTGTTCCATCATTCAATTTTCTATGTTCTTTTGTCCACATTTTAGTCTGTTTTCCCTTTTTAACGAAGTTTTCTTCTGCAACATATTCTTTTAGTCCTGATTTTCAAAGAGATCTTTCATTACTGTTGATGGTTAGGACAACGATCCTGAAAGTTCTGCCAGTTCTGTGTCTGTGATGCTTGTCTTCTCTCTATTCCTTAAGGATATTAGCGCTTGCATAAAATTCTTTTCATCTTTTAAGGAAACTTCCCCTTAAGGTATACTGTGATTCCTAGTGAGGATTTCCTTGAGGCTGTTGCATAAACAACCCTAAGGAATTCCTCAAGAAGGATTTCCTTTTTAATGGTTCAGGAAATCCTTCGGAGACGTTGCTATGCTCTGGTCACCATTCAGTTGAGAGGAAGAGGCGTCGAAAGCTCGATGGCAGTGAAGCGATCTTACAAATGGTTTCAGTAAGAGACAGAAGAACTCGTGGAGGCTTTTTTTCAGCCAAGAGCAAATACATATGTATAAGTTAGGTGAAGTCCTTTTATGTTAATTACAACAATATAACTTAGTAGGTTGTTGAAAAAATTGTTATGAATCTCTCAGTTTGGGATGACCTGGGCCACGGGCAAACGGGACTCCCCCTTGGTCGACTAGGACCCCCCGTTTTCTCTTTTTGACGCGGGGATTGATGAGTTATGGGACCTAGTAACACACCACGTTTCATCTATTATAACATACGCAGTTGACCCTTTTTTCCTGGGGCCTACATATTTGGTATTCTAATAACCTGCGACACAAGTAATAAATGTTTCGCACCATGAAATCACACAACACTCGCAGCCACAGATTAACCCGGTTCAGTGTGAACCCGCAATACCTGCAACCAGAACACACCTTTACATCGGCCAGATTTCACGTGTTACATATTGCGGGATTGTCATTACGATGGATTTTATAATAAATTATTTTAAACATATGTTGTGGGCATGACTCCTGGGGGATCAAAGATCCTTCGTGTAATTTCTGTTATTCCTTTGGTATGCTTTTAGATAGGGAGTTGATGTCTTCATAGACATCAGCGGTTGAGGCGGTCTTGAAAACACCGTTTCGGCACATTCTTGACGTTAGCATAATTGACTTCTTTGTGACCAATTTCCATGAAGAGCACCATTTGGAAACTCAAATGTTGGTGTTTGAAATGGGGTATGAGGAGAATTGTCCTTTTGACTTTTAATGAACGTTTTGATGAAAATTTTTGGGAATTTTGAGATGCACCATCCTCAAATTAGGCATGTCCTGAAGGGGAACTTGAGAATATTTTAAGTGAATCCTCAATCTTTCCTGAAGAATGGCTTTTACAACCCGAGCCAATATTTACAAGTGTTGCTCATCCTTGGGACAGATTTCCAGATCTTCCGTCCTGGGTTTCAGACAGATGTTTTCTCTGTACTTGTTGATTGTGCTTCAGTACCCTACATTTGGAAAATAGAAATGAGTGAATATTTCATCGATTTTTCCTTTCTTTATGCAGAAACACATTCTTCTGGTGATTCACTTGAATTTTACACTTTTTGTTTCAGCTAACAGTTAATCCTGATAGTCTATTGTACGATGTAGACACGAAAAGTTGGCTTAGTTTATTGACATTTGAGAGGAACACCTGATGTTAATGATGATGATAGAACACCTGAGAATGAGTAATAATTTATGGTGATGTTAGCTACAACACTTTTATTTAGCTTGGTCATTTTGTAGTTACTTTGAGTTGTTGATCACAAGTTTTGTTTGAAGATTTTTATGCATCCATGTTGAATTCTAAAGGGATTGCTGAATGATAGATAAGCTTGGTTTCTTCTCACCCAAACTAAAGCTGCATTAATAAAGTTAACTTTGTTATAAAGTAAAAAACATAAGGGGAGTTTTGGGATATGTTGGATGCTTATAACGTTCTTTATATTATAACATCCTGAATGTGCTGAGGACCCTTCGACAGCTTCACATATTCTGGTTCGAGGGTCCCACATTCGTTATGTAATACTGTTTCTGCTAAGTTTTTGTAGACTTCTGAAATTCTGATTTCAATTTTTTTGAAAGCAAGCCCAAGAGGTGGTGAGTTCACAGTATGTAATTGATTACTTCACTTTTGCCTGACTTGGGGAATAATCCCATAGTTTTGTGATACAAGTCGATGTAAATTTTATAGTTAAACAGCATAGCATTTTGTAAAAAACAGATATACTGTCTTTCGAAATAATTGTTCCTCCGTTGATGAATGTACAATCCCTGCATTGCGTGTTTAGATCATTGTAAACAGTTTTCATCATCAGCTATTCCACTTGAATGACTTAGAGATCACTTTTTGTTTTATGAACTTTTGTTTAAAAAATTTAAAAGATATAAATTTGCCTCCACGCTTGAAGGCATTGTGTTTTTGCGGTTGTCTGTCCGACGTCCATCTAATATCAAATTTTAGCTACCGTTGATAACTTGTGAAACCGAAAGGGTTTTGACCAAACTTGGTCCAGGAATATGTACTGTGATGCAAATAGACCTGATAAAATTTTGGGCAAAGGTCAAACAAGGCTACATGGTACCTTTAGCTGAAAGCAGCAGATTTTCGTTACCGATACTTGTGACCTGCTGAAGGGATTTTTTTGCCAAACCTGGCCTAAACTTTCATTGCAATACCAAAAGATGAAACTGATTTAATTTTAGGTTGAAAATGGTCAAGGCCGAAGGTAAAGTGCCCTTTTATTGCAAATCTGGTTACTACAAGTAACTTATGGAACCCTCAAACAGTTTCAACTATAGTTGACCACTTTGTGTGCTGTATACAAAAATGGACTGACGCTGATTTTTAAGAGAACAGGTCAAAGGTCAAGTGCCCTTTGAAAATAACTTTTTGCAGGACCATGAACTCAGTTTGATACATTCTATTGTCTCTCTCCTACTTTTTCCTGTTTTTCTTCTGGTCTGTCTGTTCTCTCTTTCTCTCTCTTCTGTCTCTCGTCTCTCTGTCTTCTGTCTCTCTCTCTCTCTCTCTCTCTCTCTCTCTCTCTCTCTCTCTCTCGGTTCTCTGTCTATCTGTCTATCCTGTCTCTCTGTCTCTCTGTCTCTCTGTCCTCTCTGTTCTCTCTGTCTCCTCTGTCTCTCTGTCTCTCTGTCTCTCTGTCTCTCTTGTCTCTCCTGTTTCTCTCTGTCTCTTTCTTCTTTTCTCTGTCTCTTTTCTCTTTTCTCTTTTCTTCTGCATCTCTTTTCTCTGTGTCTCTCGGTTCTCTCTGTCTCTCTGTCTTCTGTCTCTCTGCTTCTCTCTGTCTCTCTTTCTCTGTCTCTCTGTCTCTCTGTTTCTCTTTCTCTGTTCTCTCTGGTCTCTTTCTCTGTCTCTCTGTCTCTCGTTTCTCTTCTCTGTCTCTTCTGTCTTCTCTTGTCTCTTTCCTTTCTCTTTCTCGTCTCTTTCTCTTTCTCTTTCTCTGTCTCTTCTCTCTGTCTCTCTGTTTCTCTGTCTCTCTGTCTCTCTGTCTCTTTCTCTGTCTCTCTGTCTCTTTCTCTTTCTCTGTCTCTGTCTCTCGTCTCCTTTTTCTCTTTCTCGTCTCTGTCTCTTTCTCTGTCTCTTTCTTTCTTTCTCTGTCTCTTTCTCTTCATGTCTCTCTGTCTCTCTGTCTCTCTGTCTCTCTGTCTCTCTGTCTCTCGGTCTCTCTGTCCTTTCTCTTTCTCTGTTCTCTGTTCTCTTTCTTCTTTCTCTTTTCTCTTTCTCTGTCTCTTTCTCTCTGTCTCTCTGGTCTCTCTGTCTTCTCTGTCTCTCTGATCTCTCTGTCTCTCTGTCTCTCTCTGTCTCCTGTCTTCTCATTGTCTCTCTGTCTCTCTGTCTTCTCTGTCTCCTCTGTCTCTTTCCTCTTTCTCGTTCTCTTTCTCTTTCTTTTTCTCTTTCTCTGTCTCTTTCTCTCTGTCTCTCTGATCTCATCTGTCTCTCTGTCTTTCTGTCTCTTCTGTCTCTCTGTCTCTCTGATTTCTCTTCCTGTCTCTCTGCTCTCTTCTCTTTTCTCTGTCTCTCTGTCTCTTCTGTCTTTTTTCTCTCTGTCTCTCTGTTTCTCTGTCTCTTTCTCGATCTCTCATGTTTCTCTGTCTCTTTTCTCTTTCTCTGTCTCTTTCTCTTGTCTCTCTGTTCTCTTTCTCTGGCTCTCTGTCTCTTGTCTTTCTCTGTCTCTGTCTCTTTCTCTGTCTCTTGCTCATTTCTCTTTTCTTTCTCTGTCTCTTTCTCTCTGCGTCTCTCTGTTCTCTCTGGTCTCCTTTTCTCTGTCTCTTCTGTTCTTCTCTGTCTCTCTGTCTCTTTTCTCTGCTCTCATGTCTCTGTCTCTCTGTCTCTCTGTGTCTCTCGTCTCTCTGTCTCTCTTGTCTTCTTGGTCTCTTGTCTCTTTCTCTGTCTCTTTCTCTTTTCTCTTTCTCTTTCTCTGTCTCTTTCTCTCTGTCTTCTCTGTCTCTCTGTCTCTCTGTCTCTCTTTTCTCTGTCTCTCTGTCTCCTGTCTCTTTCTTGTCTCTCTGGTTCTCTCTGTCTCTTTCTCGGGTCTCCTCTGTTCTTCTCTGGTTCTCTCTGTCTCTTTCTCTGTCTCTCTGTCTCCTTTTCTCTTTCTTTGTCTCTTTCTCTTTTTCTTTCCTGTATCTCTTTCTCTTTCTCTTTTCTCTTTCTCTGTTCTTTCTTCTCTGGTCTCTCTGCCTCTGTCTCTCTTTCTCTGTCTCTCTGTCTCTCTGTCTCTTTCTCTGTCTTCTTTCTGTCTCTTCCTGTCTCTTTTCTCGTCTCTTCTGTCTTCTCTGTCTCTTTCTCTGTCTTCTGTTCTTGTCTCTTTCTCTTTCTCTGTTCTTTTCTTTACTCTTTCTCTGTCTCTTTCTCTCTGTCTCTCTGTCTTTCTGTTCTCTCTGTCTTTCTCTGTTCTCGTCTTCTTTCTCTGTCTCTTTCTCTTTCTTCTTTCTCTTTCTTCTGTCTTTTCTCTCTGTCTCTCTGTCTCTCTGTCTCTCTTTCTTCTTCTCTCTGTCTCTTTCTCTGTCTCTCTGTTCTCTTTCTTCTGTCTCTCTGTCTCTGTCTCTCTGTCTTCTCGTGTCTCTTGCTGTCTCTTCTCTTTCTCTGTTCTCTTCTCTTTCTCTGTCTCTTTCTCTTTCTCTTTCTCTTTTCTCTCTGTCTCTCTGTCTCTCTGTCTCTCTGTCTCTCTGTCTCTTCTTTCTCTTGTCTCTCGTCTCTCTGTCTCTTTCTTCTGGTCTCTCGGCTCTCTGTCTCTTTCTCTGTCCTCTGTCTCTCTGTCTCTGTCTTCTTTCTCTGTTTCTCTGTTTCTCTTTCTCTTTCTCTGTCTCTTTCTCTGTCTCTTTCTGTCTTCTCTGTCTCTTTCTCTCTGTCTCTTCTGTCTCTGTCTCTCTGGTCCTTTCTCTGCTCTCGTCTCTTTTCTCTGTCTCTCTGTCTCTCTGTCTCTCTTGTCTCTTTCTTCTTTCTCTGCTCTCTTCTCTCTCTCTCTCTTCTTCTTCTCTCTCTCTTCTCTCTCTCTCTCTCTCTCTTCCTCCCTCTCTGTCTCTCTGGTTCTCTGTCTCTCTGTCTCTCTGTCTCTTCTGTCTCTCTGTCTCTCTGTCTCTCTGTCTCTCTGTCTCTCTTGTCTCTTTCTCTGTCTCTTTCTCTTCCCTCTGTCTCTTCTGTCTCTCTGTCTCTCTGTCTCTCGTTTCTCTGCTCTCTGTCCTCTTTCTCTGTCTCTTTCTCTGTCTCTTTCTCTGTCTCTTTCTCTGTCTCTTTTCTTCTGTCTCTCTTCTCTGTCTCTTTCTCTGTCTCTTTCTCTGTCTCTTTCTCTGTCTCTTTCTCTGTCTCTTTCTCTGTTCTCTTTCTCTGTCTCTTTCTCTGCTCTTTCTCTGTTCTCTTTCTTCTGTCTCTCTTCTTCTGTCTTCTTTCATCTGTCTTTTCTCTGTCATCTTTTCTCTGGTCTCTTTCTCTGTCTTCTTTCTCTTGATCTCTTTCTCTGTCTCTTTTCTTCTGTCTCTTTCTCTGTCTCTTTTTCTCTGTCTCTTTCTCTGTCTCTTTCTCTGTCTCTTTCTCTGTCTCTTTCTCTGTTCTCTTTCTCTGTCTTTTCTTCTTGTCTCTTTCCTCTGTCTTCTTCTCTGTCTTTTCTTCTCTTCTCTGTCTCTATTCTCTTGTCTCTTATCTCTGTTCTCTTTCTCTGTCTTTTCTCTGTCTCTTTCTCTGTCTCTTTCTCTGTCTCTTTTCTGTCTCTTTTCCTTCTGTTTTCTCTAGCTGCTTTTCTTGTCTCTTTCTCTGTCTCTATTCTCTGTCTCTTTTCTCTGGTCTCTTTCTTGTCTCTTTCTCTGTTTCTTTCTCTGTCTTCTTTTCTCTGTCTCTTCTCATGTTCTTTCTCTGTCTTTTCTCTGTCTCTTTCTCCTGTCTCTTTCTCTGTCTTTTCTCTGTCTCTTTCTCTGTCTCTTCTCTTTCTCTGTCTCTTTCTTCTGTCTCTTTCTCTTTCTCTGTCTCTGTTCTCATGTCTCTTTCTCTGTCTCTTTCTCTGTCCTCTTCTCTGTTCTTTTCTCTGTCTCTTTCTTCTGTCTCTTTCTCTGTTCTTTCTCTGTTCTTTCTTGTCTCTTTCTCTGTCTCTTCTCTGTCTCTTTCTCTGTTCTCTTTCTCTGTCTCTTTCTTGTCCTCTTTCTCTGTCTTTTCTTCTGTCTTTATTTCTCTGTCTCTTTCTCTGTCATCTTCTTCATGCTCTTTCTCTGTGCTCTTTTCTGTACTCTTTCTCTGTTTTCTCTGTCTCTTTCTCTGTCTCTTCTCTGTCTCTTCTCTCTCTTTCTAGGGACAGTCAGGTGGGACTGGGTAAGGTGGGACAGAAAGCGATGGATTTCGGCCACAAGATTTCGATGCAAACACCGAGTTTAGGCATTCAGCCTTTTCACGTGCGGTGTCAGCAGTGCGGTCATTTGAGGTGAGGGAGGGGATGGAGGGGGAACATACACCAGAAACAGATTTGATTAGATGCCACCAGGATTTGGAGGAGGGAGAGAGGTTTAAGAGTTCAGACTTGAGATTAGAAAGATGTTGTTTTCTGGCTCTCCTGAGCCTCAAATTCCACAAATTCCTTGATGATTCCTCAAACCAGCGAATGAGGCGATGAACGAATACAGGTGGGAAACCAGTCTGGACTTTGGGAGGGTGAGCAAGTGAGGGTTTCTTGAGCAGTACGTGTGATGTTGGGTGGCTTGGGGGTGGCAGAGGTCCGAGAAGGCACGAAGCGGTAAGGCCAGTAAGTGCATAAAATGATCATAAATCTTCTACTAACATTATTTCATTGTCTTCTTACCAGTTGGTTGTCTCCAATGTATTCATTCTCCTAAGTATCATCAGCACGAGCAATAATCATGCTTGTCTTCGGGGACTTGCAGGTTGCTAGCCGTGTCCAGAAGTACTTCATCAAACTGGCCAAGGCAGGACTGCCTATCCCAGGCCGTGCACCTAACCCTTACTTGTACAGTCGAAAGGTGAGCCATCTTCACTTGATCAGGTTGAGCTGATGTTTTGTACTCAGATGTTTCTTCCTGTCCTTTGATGCTTTAATTTATTTCAATGAATCCCAGGTTGGCTGCAGGGAAAAATAGAATATGAATCATTTAAATGCCAAAATGAATGTTTATCCTCGAAACATACAGGACTGTTTTAACTGCTTTTCTGCAGGTTTTTTTGTAAGGGGACATCTAATGATGTTTTATAGGTGGGAATAATTGGTGCTGTTAAACAAAAATAAGAAGTGGTAGTAGTAGTTGTGGTAGTAGTGGTAGTTGTGTATGCCTGGTGTTGGCTTAATGGTTAGAATGGTGGGCTTGGGATCCAGGGATCCTGAGTTCAAATCCCCCTTGGCTGTTGATTTAATACCAGGTGGGGTGACTCTGCTGTCATCTTTCTCGAGGTCGGCAAAATGAGTGCCAGCTTTGCTGTATCTGTGCCGAGTGGCGACCCATCCAGGATTGTGCCCAATAGCCAAGGAGGACTGCTTAGCAGCACCAACGCTCTGCACAGAGTATGGTCCCAATGATGGCTATGGATGGATGTATGTTAGTTGTATTCGCAGTAGAAGAAGAAGAAGAAGTAGATACGATGATATTTTCCTAATTTTCTTTTTGATGCCACTGCAGCCAAAGGATGGAGGTATTGTTTTTAGGTTGTCAGTTATCAGGGGGGGTTTTGTTACCATGTTGACTTGTGAACCACTGCAGGGATTTCAACCAAACGGCACAAGTATGGACTGTTGTAAGTGATAGGGCGAAACCAATATATAGCACGATATCTCAAAAAGTTGTGGATTGATTCGGAAGTTGTGAACTTGTGTGACAAGGAAGAATTGATTCGATATTGGTGAAGATCCGAATCCGGATGCGAGAATTTTTATTTAATTTTTTAAGTGATTCTTCACCATTGAGATGGCCAAAAATGATATATAACATGATATTTCAAAAAATTATTGGCCCTTATATGTTCTACTGGATCAGGCATTGTGTGGCGGAGGTACGCGCTCTACCGAGTGCCCTTCTAGTTGGCATCCTTTACACTTCACTGTGGATTATTTTTTTTTTTTGGTAAACATTGTCAGGCTCGTGTGAGAGCTAAACACAACCACAACGGGGAGAGTACACAGAGTTAAACAAGATGACACTACAGGACTTTAAATAGCAGGAATGGTTTTGGATGGGGGAAGATAAGAGATGGTGGTGAACAGCTGTTTTGAAGACCTGGTGGGAAGAGTGGTATTGAAGAGAGTGTGGGAGTTTGTTCCAAAGTTGGGAAAAAAGAGGAATGAAAGAGAGAAGGTGAGCAGCGATTTTTGATTTTGGCAGTTTTACCAGAAGGAGCTTGTTGAGGACCTTGAGCGCCCTGCGGAAATATGGGGGGACATATCGCAGACAGAGCGGTGGTGCAGTGAGAAAGTGAGAGACCCAAAGACTCAGCCTCACCATGGGAGATACCAATGATCCTAAATGCCTTGGATTTAACACAGCGTGAAGCGAGAAAGTGAGAGGCAGGCAGCCACCAGCCATAAGGGCGAGAGCAGATACTCCATCAGGCTGCGGAGGAAGTTTATGTGGTCTAGGAGCTCCGTGGGCCGAGGAAGGACTTTGCCGACGGAGGTTCCAGTCGCGTGTGATTGGTTTGGAGGCCAGGTTGGAAATGTCACTTTCCTAGGAAAGATCATGACATTGTGTAGACCCAGAAGCTTTGAATGAAAGGACTTCTTCTTCCAGAGGATTGTTTGAGACAAAGATGGGGGGGAGGGGGGTCTCAAACAGTCTTTCGGAGAGACAAGTGAGAATGTGAGATTTGTCAGGATTGAAAGACTGGAATTCACTGCCTTTTAAATTTGCACAGCCTCAAACACACAGTTTTTAAAATCTTTTTTTACAGTTGCTTTTTCTTCTTTGTAAAGCTCTTTGAGATTATACATCCAACAAAAAATGGTGCTTAATAAAAATTGATTCACTTTGAAGTATTTTTCTCCATTTTAATAGGTTATTATAAAATTCGTTTTGTTAAATACAGCGTAGTCTTTTCATGTTGCTCAAGAAGAGTGCCATTATTTTTGTCGGCTAATGAAGTCTGTGAAAGTAAAATGGAAGTTTAAATTGTCGTGCACATGGTGGGGAGGGTAATCAACATGGTTGTCCCATATTTATACTTTTAGCGTATAAAATATCCTACGTTTCTTTACTGGACTAATGCATAAATTTATATCCTGTACGTTGATGTTGGGTGGCCTTGGGTGCAGAGGTCCGAGAAGGCCGAAGCCGGTAAGAGCCAGTAATGCATAAATGATCATAAATCTTCTTACTAACATATTTTCATGTCTTCTTAACCAGTTGTTGTTCTCCCCAATGTATTCATTCTCCTAAGTATCACTCAGCAACAGCAAGAATCCATGCTGTCTTGGGGGTACTTTGCAGGTGCTCGCGTGTCCAGAAGTACTTCATCAACTGGCCAAGGCAGGACTGCCTATCCAGGCCTGCACCTAACCCTACTTGTTACAGTCGAAAGGTGAGCCATCTTCACCTTGATCAGGTTGAGCTGAATGTTTTGTACTCAGATGTTTCTTCTGTCCTTTGATGCTTTAATTTTATTTCAATGAATCCAGGTTGGCTGCAGCGGAAAAAATGAATATGAATCATGTTAAATGCCAAAATGAATGTTTATCCTCGAACTTACAGGACTGTATTTAACTGCTTTTTCTGCAGGTTTTTTGTGAAGGGGACATCTATGATGTTTTATAGGTGGGAATAATTGGTGCTGTTAACAACAATAAGAGTGGTAGTAGTAGTTTGTCGGTAGTAGTGGTAGTTGTGTATGCCTGGGTGTTGGCTTACATTGGTTAGAATGGTTGGCTTGGGATCCAGGGATCCTGAGTTCAATCCCCTTGGGCTGTTGAATTAATACCCAGGTTTGGGTTGAGCTCTGCTGTTCCTCTTTCTGAGGTCGGTCAAAATGAGTGCAGCTTGTGGTATCCTTGTTGCCGGAGTGGGCGACCCATCCAGCGATTTGTGCCCAATAGCCAAGGAGGACTGGCTTAGGCAGCACCAACGCTCTGCACAGAGTATGGTCCCAATGGCATGGATGGCATGGATGGATGATTAGTTGTAATTCGACAGTTAGAAGAGAAGAAAGAAGTAGATACGATGATTTTTCCTAATTTTCTTTTTTGATGCCACTGGACAGCCAAGGATGGAGGTATTGTTTTAGGTTGTCAGTTATCAGGGGGGTTTTGTTACCACTGTTGGACTTGTGAACACTGCAGGGATTTCAACCAAACGGCACAAGTATGGAACTGTTGTAAGATGATAGGGCGAAACCAATATTTTATAGCACGATATCTTCCAAAAAGTTGTGGATTGATTCGGAAGTTGTGAAACTTGTGTGCAAGGAAGAATTTGGATTCGATTATGGTTGAGATCCGAATCCGATGCCGAAATTTTTATTTTAATTTTTAAGTGATTCTTCACCATTGAGATGGCCAAAATGATATATAAACATGATATTTCAAAAATTTTTGGGCCCTTATATGTTCTACTGGATCAGGCATTGTGTGGCGGAGGTACGCGCTCTACCGGAGTGCCCTTCTAGTTTGGCATCCTTTACACTTCACTGTGGATTATTTTTTTTTTTTTGCGTAAAATTGTCGAGGCTCGTGTGAGAGCTAAACCACAACGCACAACGGGGAGAGTACACAGAGTTAAACAAGATGGACACTACAGGGACTTTCAGCGAATGACAGCAGGAATTTGAAGACGTGGGTTTGGGTGGTGGATAAAGGCGGGTAGAAGATCGTGGTTTTGGAGGGGAAAGATAAGAGATGGTGGTGAAACGCTGTTTTGAAGACCTGCGTGGAGAGTGGTATTGAGAGAGTGTGGGAGTTTGTTCCAAAGTTGGGAAAAAAGGAGGAATGAAAGAGAGAAGGTGAGCAGCGATTTTTGATTTTGGCAGTTTTACCAGAAGGAGCTTCGTTGAGGACCTTGAGCGCCTGCGGAATATGGCAGGACATATCGCAGACGAGCAGGTGGTGCAGTGAGAAAGTGAGGGACCCAAAGACTCAGCCTCACCCATGGGAGATACATGAATCCTAAATGCCTTGGATTTAACACAGCGTGAAGCCGAGAAAGGTGAGAGGCAGGAGCCACCAGCCTAGAGGGGAGAGCAGATACTCCATCAGGCTGCGGAGGAAGTTTATGTGGTCTAGGAGCTCCGTGGGCCGAGGAAGGACTTTGCCACGGAAGGATTCCAGTCGCGGTGATTGGTTTGACGGCCGGTTGGAAATGTCACTTTCCTAGGGAAAGATCATGAGCCATTTGTGTAGACCAGAGCTTGAATGAAAGGACCTTCTTCCAGTAGGATTGTTTGAGAAAAGATGGGGGGGAGGGGGGTCAAACAGTCTTTCGGAGAGACAAGTGAGAATGTGAGATTTGTCAGGATTGAAAGACTGGAATTCACTGCCTTTTAAATTTGCACAGCCTCAAACACAAGTTTTTAAAATCTTTTTTTACGTTGCTTTTTCTTCTTTGTAAAGCTCTTTGAGATTATACATCCAACAAAAAATGGTGCTTAATAAAATTGATTCACTTTGAAGTATTTTTCTCCATTTTAATGGTTATTATAAAATTCGTTTTGTTAAATACAGCGTAGTCTTTTCATGTTGCTCAAGAAGAGTGCCATTATTTTTGTCGGCTAATGAAGTCTGTGAAAGTAAATGGAAGTTTAAATTGTCGTGCACATGGTGGGGAGGGTAATACAACATGTTGTCCCATATTTATACTTTTAGCGTATAAATATCCTACGTTTCTTTACTGGACTAATGCATAATTTATATCCTCCTTTCGATCTTCACTCGAAGCAGCGCGTACACGCGCGCCCCACACACACAACACACACACACACACACACACCAACACACACCATAATTCATGAGGTTGTGGAATTTTTAAGGCTATGTTGTCACAATAACCCAGAATAAAATAAGGGGAGGCTTGAAGAGGGTTATGGGAGTAGG
>CM068957.1:88074913-88096087 GCA_035128595.1 Eptatretus atami | reverse complement strand
AAGGTCATGGTTGTAGATGGGTGATTAGTTGAGATGGTGGTGAAAAGCCATCTTGAAGCCCTGTGGAGGGCAGAATAAGATTGAAGAACAACAGGTTTTTTTTTCCTTTCCAAAGCGAATGATAATTAATCAATCATAAAAAGAAAACTCTAACCAGGAATTTGAGGGATATTCTGAGGACTAAGGTTTCCAGGGCCTTTTACAATTCGCTCAAAGGCGTATGACCGGACACCGAAGCAAAGTCCGTATGTCACTATCTGTAAACATCATGACATGTAGAAAGCTCCAGACGAAGGTAGTAAATCGATTGTTGAGAAACAATGTTTGCACTTTGTGAAATTGGCCGCATTCATGGTGACCTGTCGAGTGTGGCACAATATCATTGCTGAATTAAAAAACTCTTTTTGATAACCTATCACAAAAAGAAAACTACAACTTGAAATTTGATGAGCGATGATCTCAGGGTATCCTCATACTGAAAGCCCATGTTTTATTGAATGCTTAATGTTGCTGTCACTTCGTAGATCGTTACCTCTGCTAGCAGAGTGGAAAGTGCTTATACAACTGGAAGTCGGTTGACACAGCAAGCACAGATCCTGATTTTAGTTTTGTTACCTATGCTGTTCCACTGAATTCAACATAAATGTTTCACAATACGGTGTGAGAAAGTCTTGAGGTCTGTGCCAAATGACAAAAGGCATTGTGTGGCTTTTGGTGGTGCGGCAGCCCACGCTGTTAGCTTGCCGACAACCCAAAAAAAACGTGCATCCATCAATCTCCATAAACAGAAAAGAAATCGGAAATGTTGTGACATGTGCTTCAATCCAGTCAAACTCAAGCAAGTGCCAATGAGGGAGGGAGTGGTTTCCAAACGAACCTGTGTTTCATGTACCTGTACCATATTAATGAATTCTTACTGTTGCACCTGTCCATTTTTATCCATGCACTTTATTTGGTGCTTTTTCACATCTTGTTTATCCTGCATAATAAAAAAAAAATCATTTAACTAGGTACTCTCCCAACTGACACCTGCTGAAATTGCAGATGTCCATATAACTGATCATGCGATATTCTCATTTTTGTGAACAGCAGGCTCCCAGCAAGCGACAACATCCACTCAACAGGCTTCTCTTCCGACCATCTACCTTTATGAGTTCCCACCTTCCACCTGTCTTCATGGATGAAGAGGACTCTCAGTCAAGTCTGCTTGGCAACCACTTTGATGACCTAACTAATGAGAATGATATCTCGGTGAGGGTTACAAAAACGAGTTCAACAAACCTCTTTGGGATGAAGCTTGTTGTATTTCGACATATGAATAAATATGAGACAAGTTTGCAATATAAACATGTGTGCTCCCTTTTATCAATGTAGACTATTAATTTATCAAAAGGACATAGACAATCAATTAGACATCGACTATCAATTTATCAATGCAGACTATTAATATACAGTAGACAGTATCAAAGCAGCAAGGAGACCGAAGCAAAGAACGATATGGAAATGGATGTGTGCAGCAAGTTAGAAGAGGATGGTGGAAAGAAGATTATCTATAAATTGGCTTGTGACAGGGATGATGATGGTAAGGATGTGAATGGGGAGGGGGATACACACACACACACACACACACACACACACACACACACACACACAACACACACTCGCATGTGCAGCCCTTGAGGCTGTTGGCTGCATCATTGTTTGGGGGCGAGGCTCATGCTGCTAATGCAGTGCCCTTATACCAGTACACTGTTGCTCATTTGCCACCTCGGAAGGATGACAGGCTGAGTCAACCCCACCTGGTGTTAATTCAGCTGCCGATGGGACTCAAACTCGGGACGTTAGGATCCCAAGCCAGCCACCCTCACCGCTAAGCCAATACCAAGCTTAATGGGGGGATGATGTTTAAGGAATGCAATGGGAAGCGAGTGACACAGAGAGGGGAGCAGTATTGAATGGATGGGAAAGCTATTTTAAGGAGCTGTTGAACCAGGGAGGAAACAATGGCAAGTTGGAGCTACTATGTTATGTCGAGGGGAAGTGGATTTGGTGAAGATCATGGAGGAGGAAGTGCAAACGGCGTTAAAGAGGATGAAGAAGGGAAGAGTGCCAAGCATTGATGAGGTATGTACGGAGATGCTAATTGCAGTGGGAGAAGCTGGAGGATGTAGGCTGTTGAATATACATTTGAGAGAGGGTTCGATTCTGGAGGATTTGAGGACAGGGCTAATTGTGCTAACATGGAAGAGACAGGGCAATGTACAAGACTGGAAGTACAGAGGCATTATGCTTCAAGTCATATCATGAAGGTACTGGAGAGGATTCTGGATGAGAGAGAGAGAGAGAGAGAGAGAGAGAGAGAGAGAGAGAGGAGAGAGAGAGAGAGAGAGAGAGAGAGAGAGGAGAGAGAGAGAGAGAGAGAGAGAGAGAGAGAGAGAGAGAGAGAGAGAGAGTAGTGGGAGTACAGATGCAATTTTCACTCTGAGACATTTGGTCGAAAATAGTTTGGAGATTCAACGTGAAATGGCATTAGCATTTTTGGATATTGAGAAGTTTTATGACTCCCGCAGAGAGATGGTGAAGGCCACATTGAGGTGGATGGGAGTTATGGAAGCAAAGGTTAAGTTTATGGAAGGGGTGTGCAAGGGAACGAAGAGAAGAGTTTTGGTTGGTCGTAGGATATCAGCGAAATTCAACGTGAACTTCGGTTTGAGGCAGGGAAGCTCTCTCACCGCACTCATGTTTGTGATGGTGATGAAACTGGTAAGCAGGAGGGCACAAATGAAAGGAATTCTGTGGAAGATGTTGTATTCCAACTATCTGGCCGTTGTAGCTGAGAGTAAGCGGGAGATGTAGTTGATATTGAGGGAGAGGAAGGTGGATTTCTGGATATATGGATTGAAGGTGAGTATGGATACTATTGAGGTAATGTGGGTCAGGCAGCAGAGAAAGGAAATTGATATCAGGTTAGAGGGGCAGAAGACATTCAAAACAACATGGGGGTCAAAGCAAGATTTTCTTTTTGAACTCAAAATTTGTTGTTGGGTCATTCCTGGTGGAACGTTTTGCCATCTTTCAACTTTGCTTATGGTGGGAAGGGTGGGGATGTGCAACGGCGCGCCATCCACTTCACTGTACTGTAGTTCGTTTTTGTAGAAGTGTTTTACCATGTGGTTTATTGCAAATCTAACTCTACTTCACTTTGCTTTCTCACACCGTAAATGTTACATTGTGCCAAACAGTATGCTTGTTGCTCTGTATACTCTCCAGTTTAAGCTGATTTTGTCTTTTCATGATGTATGAAGGCAGAAATGTGCCCAAGGCTGCTTGTACACTACAGTGTCTTTTTCGGTTGTGTCTTTGGAGAGATCCGTGTGCATTTGGATGTGAGCCTTTGACTGCATGCTTTCATCTTTGTCCATGTGCCTATGTGTGGTAATAAGCCATGATCCCACCACCTCAATGCAAATTGGGCCTGACATGGCAATCCAGATTTGATGTTGGGTCATTCCTGATGTCTTCTTCACATCACAAGTGCACTCATGGTGGAGCTTGTAGTTTTACATGCTGGAGTAGACTGTACTTTTATTGTAAGGAAACAGACATCAGTAGAACATTTTAAAATCTTAACACCATTACCATGGGATTTGAACCTCGGGTCCCAGCATCAGTAGCTTTGTACTTAGATGGGTGAATCAATTGGCAAACCTTGCTTTAAATTTCTTCAACACCTTTCTACCACATTAGTACAAGAGAAACCCGACCATAATTGACAATTTTAAGCATCATGAGCGTAACACTGATGTCACCAACGATCTGACATTCGAATGGGATTCAGCACTGTATGGTACAAGTTCACTTGCAATGCCAAATGGCATTATATAATGAGTGAGTCAGGACTGTGATTAAGAGAACGGTTTCTGGTGGACACATCAATTCTGATACTGCCGCTGCTACCTGGCAGGAAATAATGGTAAATAATAATATGGAGACCAACAGTTTTCCTAAATTGGTTATGCATCGGGGTCATTGGACTTAAAAGTTGTGTTGCCCCGTTCATAATGCTGTCCAGTTGCATCGAGTATCAGTGATTGGATAACCAGTCATTAATCACTAGTACTGAAACAAACAACTAGAACTTACTCGGTAAAGCGCGTACCTCTGCCAGGCTGAACAGCTTACGTTTTGTATTCCACTGATAGGCCAGATCTGGATCCGGACCTCCAAAATCTAATCATCTTGTTCTTGTCACCGACACAACTCATCCACCAAGTTTTGTCTGAATCCGTCCACAACCTCTTGAGATATTGTGCTGTATATATATATATATATATATATATATATCGTTTTTGGCCTCATCTCTCAATGGTGAAGAATCATTAAGGAAATTAAATAATTCTCATATCTGCATCTGGATTCGGATCTTCACCAAAATCAAGTCGATTTGTCCTGTCATACACCCAACCTAACCTGTCCACCAGGTTTCGTCCAAATCAGTCCATAACTTTTTTGAGATGTGCTCTTCACAGACAGACCGGGGTGAAAAGATAACCTCCGCCCACCTTCGCTGGCCGAGGTAATAACGTTTGTACACATTGGCTGTCGATGTTGAAATGCTCCGGAAGTCTGTGTAATTTTACTATGACAGAGCGAGTTTGAGTGCTTCAGAAATGATGGTGCTGCTAAACCTAATACTATGTAAATGGCTAATTAACCAATTAGGAAACAAAAGTGAGGCAAGAGCTCTTTTCATTGAAAATTGGAAATGGTGAACTGGAAGTAAGGAAGCGTGTAAGAGACCAAGGTTGTAGGAGGTCAACATGATGCTGGGTAGGAGTGACAATTGGACTGCCTCATTGTGCAACGCTTTGAAGCAACAGGTATTGCAACCAACATGTTAACAATAAATATCGTACACTGCAAAGGCATACTCAGTCTTTTTTTCATTATGATTTTTGATACTTTATCTCAGATATGATGACACGGGTGAGATTACAATAAGATGTGAAGGGGGTAGACTGGGCAAGGTTTATAGGAGATGATTCCCTCACAACTTAGTCTGTTTTTTTTTCTGTAAACCCTGTCAGGATGAAGATGATATCCCATGCTCACTGCACATCACGCATGAGTACCAAGAGTTAATGCACCTGAAGAGGCTACGCAGACATCATATGCAGCTGATTCAGGCTGGCAGTGCTTTGATGCAACACATTGGTTACAAGGTAAGCAGGTTTGCCAAAAAATTTAACCCCTTAAAATTTGTAAAGGAGCTCCGACTCTGTTAACTAATCACACCTCTTGGATTTTCTTAAAAATATATATTAGAGAATATTTTTCATTCTTTCTACCTCTGCTGCCGGAGGCATTATGTTTTCGGGTAGTCCGTCTGTCCATGCATGATGATTTTGTTACTGCGATAACTTGTGAACCGCTAAAGGGATTTTTTTATTATTATTATTTTTTAACCAAACTTGTGGTACAAAGGCGTACTATGATGCAAAGATTAACTGATTAGATTTTGGGGTCAAAGGTCATGTGACATTTATCTGAAAGTAGCAGATTTTCGTTACCATGATAACTTGTGAGCCACTAAAGGAATTTTGACTCAAGTTGGCATAACTATGGACTGCAATATGAAGATGAACCGATTAAATTTTGGGTTCAAAAGGGCTAAGGTCAAGTGCCCTTTAATTGAAAATGTGGTACTGCAATAACCTATGAACCACTCGAGATATTTTAACCGTACTTGACACGTATGGATTGTAATACAAAGTGGAACTGATTCATTTTTACATTGAACAGGTCAAAGGTCATGTGCCCTTTTTTAAAATTATTTTGTCGAGCATAACTCAAGTTAGAAGCATCTGATTATCTTATCTGTCTTTTCTGTCTCTCTCACACACTCTCTCAAGGGACCTTTAAGTTTTTCATGTGACCTTCAATTGAGGTAAAACTTGTGGGTGGAGACATGCCCATCGACACATTTGTGTCAAATTATACTTTCTAGTATGTATAAGCTATTCTTTAACAATTTTATTATTGCATATTCTGAAGCCAAAGCATGGCTTCGAAATACAGCATTAGGGCCTCAAAACTTGGCTTGGCTTCCTGGTGCATCAGAAAAGGCCAGGGCTTTGTGGTACAGTAGCTCAAATATCTTCTCATTTTGACTACATCAGTATGTCGACAATTCAAGCATTAACCAATGTATTTGATTATCTAAGTCAAGTGACACTTCATTGAGCAGACAATCATAGCCTTTGTGTGACTTGCATAACTTTGTTGATTCACCTGATGAGCCAATCATGGCAAAGGGCAAACACATTTGGGTCGGGGTGGTGAGGGGAGGGGGGAGAATTTGGGATAACTGGGACAATAATTGGACAACATATCTGAATTCAACGCATTCAATTGTTAATGTCAAATAAAAAGCAACGAAACAAAGGGGATTTTTTTTTGTCCCCAAATCATGTGAACCAGATTAAAAACCATTTGAGGGACATGATTTGGGAATGGGATTTTTTTTTTATTTGTTCATATGCAATCTGTGGCTGCTTGGCTGCATCATTTTTTGGTGGCATGGCTGTGCCACTGATACAATGTCCCTATTACCAGCATGCTGGTACTCATTTTATGCCTGGTGTTGGCTTAATGGTTAGGGTGGTGGGCTTGGGATCCTAGGATGCTCAGTTCAAATCTCACTTGGCTGTTGAATTAATACCAGGTGGGGTTGACTCTGCCTGTCATCCTTCTGAGGTCAGGCAAAATGATACCAGCTTGCTGGTATCCTGTATCGGAGTGGCAAGCACATCCAGGATTGTACCCAATAGCCAAGGAGATTCTTAGGCAGCACCACCGCTCTGCACAGAGTATAGTATGGTCCAATGGATGGATGGATGGTACTCATTTTGCCAACCTACGAAGGATGACAGACTGATTTAACCCTACCTGGTGTTAATTCAACGGGAAAAAGGGGGGCTTGAACTTACGACCTCGGATCTTAAGCGCTGTCACACCTTGACGTTTTAGCCAGATATGGCAACGTATCAAAATGTATGTAAACGCTGGCGTACGCTGAACTATTGATGTTTTTTTTTCAGTTTTGGCGTATTCATAACGAGTTGGGTATGCATAACGTATTAGTAACGTACAGAACGTTTCGATAACATATAGATATTATACCAACGAATGCTTAGCGTGTTGTTGGCGTTCACAACCTATGCCCAACGATAGTCTAACGTATGCATAGCGCGGCAGCGTATCGCCGACGATCACGTGGTGTAGCCTATTAAAAGGCTGCCGCTCGACGATTCAAATCATAACCGCACTAGACATCGAAGTGTCAAGGCCCTGTCACACCTTGACGTTTTAGCCAGCGTATGCCGACGTATGAAAATTTGCCGAATACGCTGGCACAACGTCGAATACGTTATGGGTAAGTTTTGTATACGTTAAGAGCACGCTGAAGCACGCTGGCATACGTCGTAGTACGCCGAGCACATCGACAAATTTTAAGCATGCTCAAAATTTTTAGACGTATGCCAGCGTATGACTCACACGTTCCGCATACGCTGGCCATAAGTTGTAGGCACGTTATGCGATCGTTGACACACGTCAACACACGTTACTTGTAAGTTACTCATAAGACGAACACGTCGAGGTAATGATTAGCGTACCCGAAACTTATTTCTAACTTATGAGTAATGTGCTTTGAACCTATGAGTAACGTGCTTTGAACCTATGTGTAACGTATCTCCAACGCATATTGACGTATGTAGATGTATTTGACTCTTCCGGACGACCACAGAACTTACTGAACGTGTTACTAACTTACAGCTACCGTATAATGGCGTATTGGCAGGTTTAGGGGAATTGGTATATAAAATGGGGTTCACAGGAGGAACCCGTCAGTGTTCCAGACTCCATGGTTTTTTTTTTTTATTATTTTATTATTTTTTTCTTCGGCATGACGGTGATGTTGACACTTCGATTTCTAGTGCGGTTATGATTTAAATCGTTGAGCGGCAGCCTATTAATTATATTATATTATAACCGCACTAAAATCGAAGTGTCAACATCACCGTCATGGCGAGAAAAAAAAAAACAAACAAAAAAAAAAAAACATAGAATCTGGAACACTGACGCTAAACATTACCTCGACGTGTTTCGACTTATGAGTAACTTACAAGTAACGTGTGTCGACGTGTGTCAACGATCGCGTAACGTGCCTACAACACGTTACTCATAGGGTTAGAAATAAGTTTCGGGTAGCTAAAACTTACCTCGACGTGTTTCGACTTATGAGTAACTTACAAGTAACGTGTGTCGACGTGTGTCAACGATCGCGTAACGTGGAGTCATATGCTGGCATACGTCGAAAAATTTGAGCATGTTAAAATTTGTCGACGAGCTCGGTACTACGACGTATGCCAGCATGCTTCAGCTTGCTTCAGCGTGCTCTTAACGTAACAAAATTACCCATAACGTATTCGACGTGTGCCAGCGTTTTAGACAAATTTTTCATACGTCGGCATACGTTGGCTAAATCGTCAAGGTGTGACAGCGGCTTTAAGCCAAGCACCTTAACCATTAATCCAACACCAGGCCAGGAATGGGATGCTTGCTAAACACGTTCCCTCTCTGACAAAATCCCATCATCTGTGAAATGTCACTTTGACCTGACGTGTTTCAAAATATATTTATCAGAAAATCTGGGGGGATCCTTTAAGCAAGGCAAGATTAGAACATTATGCTGCATTTGCTATTTGTCCATCAGTATTCTTCAAGCAATAATAACGAATCATCATGGATTCAGGAATGCACACAAGGTTTTCTTATCTTTTGAAAGTTTGGCAAAGAAGGAAACATTTGTTTTGCCAAAGAATTACAAACAAAAAATAGTATGCCAATATAAAGGTTTAAGCACCTCCAACCTGTCTCCTCAATGACTTGGTGGAATTTCGTTACATTTGATTGTTGTGTGAACTTTCCATTCGTCCCAATTATTACCAGAAACTGCGTTGCTTTTGACTTTTTTTATGATGAGACAACGTAGTCGTTTAACCTCAGCGCACTTGTACCCAACCCATCCCCATTCTTACTACCTCATGGACACTGAGCTTTTCACCTGCAGAGGTCAAGAAATATCTGGCGAATCTCAACACTGCCTCGACAATCGGCCCAGATGGCATCAGTGTGCATTTTCTCAAATCTTGTTTTTCCATATAAATGTCTCCTTTATCTTCTCTCTTTTCAACTATCCAGTCACTGACATGATGTACCAGCTATCTAGTTCTGTGATCAGCCCCTGGAAATTCAGTTCCTCAAAATTCTGCACCTTACTTAACATTAGCCACGATCTCTCCTAGACAGACGATATTACCAAGATGGTCTCCAAAGCTCGCCGCACAATGGGTATCCTCTGTTGCGTAAAGTCCTTCCTTGGTAAGTTCAAACGTCTCATGGCTTAAAAACCCTCCATCAGCAGCTTTATGGAGTACGGCTCTCCTTTGTGGTCTGGTGCACCCTGCTTCAGATCTGTCTCTCCTGGATGCTGTTGAGTCCAAACTCTGAATATCATTGGCATCTCCCACTGTGAGGCTCACCTCTGTTGCTTCTTCCAACCTTTCTTTCATCTGTGGAACTGACTCGATGTCTGTTGTCTATTCCCTTCAGTCCGTCAAGACTTTTGCCAATCGACACCTCATGGTATTTTCCATATCTATTTCTCAACTTCTTGACAGTCACTGACCGCTCGTCTTATTTCCTGCCTTTGAATTTACTTCACATACTGTGATGGGTATTATGTGCATTTTTATTTGCCTGCTGCCCTCCACCCCTCTTCATCAGCTTAGTAACCTGCCACACTTTATCATTTAGTCTTTCATAGGCCTTAACTTTCGTAGAGCGAGACAGCGGCAAAAAGGAAAGTTTGGGAGTGTAAGTTAATCAACAATTTGTTTTTTAAATACAATTCATGCATTCAATATAAAAAAACTTTTTAGAATGTTGCTTCATTCAATAAAAAGTGCAATAAGAATTGAAATTCTATAACCATTCCTTACATGCCATGAGGCGAATAGGGCTGCAGAGGCAGTGTAATTTGGCTAAGGAGTACAGTCCTGGATGGGTCACCACTCTGATACAGGATATTCAAATGGCTTATTACCCAACAAGTGGTACTCATATTGCCAACTTTGGAAGGATGACAGGCTGAGTCAACCCACTTGGTGTTATTTCAACGGCACGGAAGAAGCTCAAACCCAGGATCCTAAGATCTTAAGCCAGCCACCTTAACCGTTAAGCCAACACCAGGCTTGGAAATGCCACAGTTAAAACAAGAAGGGCACTCGGTAGAACACATACCTCTGCCACGCAACGCCTGATGCATGAGAATATATTGGACCCAATACATTTTTGAAATACCAGGCCATATATTATTTTTGGCCCTATCTCTCAATGGTGAAGAATCACTTTAAAAATTAAATAATGCTTGTACCCGGATCCAGATTCGGATCTTCACCAAAATCGAATCAATCTGTCCTCGTCACACACCAAACCTGTCCACCAAGTTTCATCCAAGTCCGTCCACAACTATTTTAGATATCGTGCTATATATATCGGTTTAGCACTATCTCTCAAAGGTGAAGAACCACTTTAAAAATATGGTAACCAGATCCAGATCTTCACCAAAATCGAATCGAATCTAATGCAGCAGGAAAGTCTTGTCACACACCCAACCTGTCCACCAAATTTCATCTCGATCCATCCACAACTTTTTGAGATATCCTGCACACAAACAAACAGACAGACAGGGGTGAAAACATAACCTCCTTCCACCTTGAGTGCTGGAGGTAATAAAAATTGGCAAAGCTCATCGGAATTTAAAATAAAAAAGTCATCGGAGAGACAAATGGCTACTTGCACCCATTCTTCATGGGAACTGCACTTGGCTTTCTGGCTATTAACTTCAGATAACGTAGCCCAAAATATGTATTTTAACCAATTTCTGAAACAAACTTGCTTAAACGTATTCAAAAAGTTTTGCAAAGTCCTCACCAAACTTGCCAACATACAAGTTTATATCGTTATAAAAGTGTGGTGTGCGTGAGCCATGCCATGGCATTCTCACTGTGATAAATCTCTTCCTTTATTTTAATGCCCCACCCATCTCTCCTCTTCCTAATCTTTTTTTTATTTCAAATGCCCCCTTATGATTCACTAATGTTTGAACTGATTTGTGCAGCCTTATGTGCATTTCATCTGCTGTCTCCTCTACTCCACTAGTGTGATAACTGCGGAAGTGACCCCATCCAGGGTGTTCGCTGGCATTGCCAAGACTGTCCTGAAGACCTTCCTGTTGACTTGTGTGATTCTTGCTCTGACTGGTATGTCATTTCTGGTGATGTTATAATGGACATGATACACCAGCTAATGTTGCCTTTTCCAAAATTCCAAGCCTCGTTGATTTTATTGTTTTTATGATGATGCATCATAGAGCAAACAACTGGAAGTTATTAATCTAGATGTCCTGCCTTTCTTTCCTTATTTCTACAGCAAACAAATTAATTGTCTCAGCCATGTTTCACTGCAATGTTCTCTTCTCTGTGCCCCCCCCCCTCACTTTCCCAAATGATAAACTTCCAAATAATTCTGTCAGGCTCTATCTGAGTGTCTGAATTATCATTACACATATTCTCAACTATTAAGGCCGCCAAACACTCGCCAATCTTACACCGACGTGACAAAACAAGACTGCCTCACACTACGTGACTGAAGACGACACTGTTTCGTTAAACAAAATGGCAATGCAGAGGATGACAACGGTGTAAGCTCTGAGTACCGTTGGTTTCACAATCGTGCTGGTATGCCATCGAAGGCATGCCAAGAGAAAGGCGGCCGTCGGTAAAGCCATTTCAGCTTCAGAGCAAGTCACAATAACTTTGCGTTTTTATTTTTTTATTCACGGATAATGCATATCTGCAATTTAAGTAAGCATATATTCTAACTACACACGTGCGTGCACACACACACACACACACACACACACACACACACACACACACACACACGGTATACATGAATGTAATTCAGAAATGGAGACTTTGTCATTAAAAGTTTTTACAACACAATGTACTCAGAATGGCACTATTTTATTGCTTCTGAAGGTTTGCTAAATGCTTAAGAAAAACACAGGTCAGGCTGAGGCTATTACATTGACCTTTCGTAATACCTTTTGGGGCTTCAAAGTACATAATAAGCTACAACTATCCGATATATTATTTCTGTTAACGTCTGTGCGTAATTTGACGTTTCTCCTCCGAAACTGCCGGACGGATTGTCGCACTCTCGGCATGCGGGTGCTCTGTGTCTAATGAACAGCATGGGCTATGTGAGATCGCGCCAGACGGACAGGTTTGGGAATTTTGGGCGATTTTCTAATTTTTACATTCGTTTGCATGGCGACGTGTGACGTCACCGCTGAGAGGCGTAATGACGTCATGACATTATCGGTCATTCGCTGACGTCATTACGTCTGTCGTCGACAGACCGTCACCGCTGAGAGGCGTAATGACACTCCGAGAAAACAGCGTCTGCAATGTAAAACCCTCTTCTGCACATACTGACTACCTCAGAAGGTGAATTTGCACAAAAAAATGTAACAAGAAACATTGTATATAAAGAAATTCGATAAATCACATTGTGTACACTGATATAATTGACGTCCTAACGAACCCCACTTTCGAAACTTTGCGCAGAGCGGGTTTGGTTAGTTTTTCTAAACGTTGCAGATGATATGACGCTATGGCTGGGAGCTACTGAAAGCTGAAGTCTAATTGGTCAATGCATTGCGCTACGTCGGCAAGAACACTTGACATCCAGTTGATCATGTCATGCAAAAACATGTGACGTCCCATTGTCTTGGGTCACGTGACCCGTCATGAGCAGAGTGAGGCAGCACCGGCTGATGTTTGTTTTTGGATGGTTTTGTGATTTTATTTATTTTATGGTTTTTTTATCCCCCGCCGCGTGGCGGAAGGGGGATATTGTTGTCACCCGGGTCGTCCGTCCGGCCGTCCCGGCTGCTGGGCGTTCAACATTTATAGCGTGGAGTGCGATAACTCATAAACTGTTCGCCATATCGATTGAAATTTGGGTCACACATGTACCACCTGAAAAGGAAGAACCCTATTGATTTTGGGCGTGGCTGGATCCAAGATGGCCGACTGGGGCTGCCATCTTGAAAAAAGTTTTTTCGCCATATCGATTTGAAATTTGAGTCACACATGTACCACCTGAAAAGGAAGAACCCTATTGATTTTGGGCGTGGCCGGATCCAAGACCAATATTGGATCCTTGAAAAAAATGCTTTTTGTAATAAATGGAAAACCGCTTATCTGATTTCAATTATTTTTGGTTACTACGTTCCTCACCCCTGGGAACTTTTCGAGATGATGACCAAATGGTGTCTTGTTTCCAATTCACCTCCCTCATTATCTGGAATATGTATGACCTTTTTCATTCAATGGCGGGGGATTCCCCATCTCTGATGGTATATTTTCTTTCCTGGAATATTGACATTGAGTTGCATCAGGAGGCAAAATTTCAGCTTTCTTGCAAACTCAAAGTACAAGACATTTAAACGGGTCAGTCAGTCATTGGTAAGAAACATATATACGACATTATAATAAACACCGTCTCCCCAACAGGCAACGTGAGAATGCTGAAGAATTATTTCCCAATACGCCAAGCGGAGGCAAAATTGTGCACTTGTGGACAATCAACCACGTTGCAGTTGTTTTACTAAATTAACCGCACAGATGTTTCAGTGTGTGAGGTTGGTTTAATGGGAGAATCTTCTTGCACAGGAGGATGAAACCATGGTTAAAAATACACAACAACGTGTGTGTGTGTGTTGTGTGTGTGTTGTGTGTGTGTGTGTGTGTGTGTGTGCGTGCGTGCGTGCGTGTGTGCGCGTGCGCGCGTGCTTCCTGAAGCACCAAGAAGCATGATGCAGGAACGCTCTCAGACTCCTCTCCTGATCTGATCTTGCCCTTGTTTGTCCACTCATCCGCTGATGGCTGTGTGTTTGCTCTGTCATGGGGGTTCTGGCCAATCTCTGGGTGCTCCGAGAGAAGAGCTTTGATGATCCAAGCGGTAAGAGAGGGATGAGAGTTCTGTGTTGCTGGCTGGACATCCCTGCTGTATCTCTTTTGAGGCACGATCATCCGGCTGTAGATAGCCAGCCCTCTCGCCCATTCCCACGCGGATCTTGCACATGCGCTGTCGATGTCCCAGTTGTATGATGTAACACACGTGGACCTGCCATGGTTGTAAAACCCTGTGTTTGAGACTCCGTGGTAACAGGTGGAACAGCCATTTGGGGAGTGTGATTGATGGTATGAAAGTACAAAGTGGGTGAATAAAAAATTAGATATGGATGGGAGATGGGAGAAAGACACAGGCATGAGGATAAAGAATGACGAGTAATCTAACTATATATTTGATTATGTTCGATGCTATTTGGCCGATCCTCTTACCTCAACTCGTCACTTCCTCCTCACCCTCCCACGAGCCGCAAGTTTAAACAGAATGGCATAAAATGGATTTACCAACATATTGTTGTGGCCACGGGTACCGAGACACCAGCTTGTCACTCAAGGGGATTAATCCCCGGTTGTCCTCGGTAGAGCCGGACCTGGGCCACCGCTCACAATTAACGTTGCAGTACGGTGGGTTGTTTAGAACCACAAACGCCACCAGTCAACCACGAGTTCCAGTGTCCACCGTCTAATATTTCGTTTAACTAGAGGTCACGTGGTTACCTGAGCGGGAGCGCGCCCTCGGCAAAGCACCAATGTTATCTTGATTAGATTTAATTAGGGCGGCCGAGCATTTTAACCGCTGGTGCGTGCGCGATTTTTGGTCAAATCTGTGGTAATTTCCTCCCAGTCTATCTCGGTTCGGACAATGCTAGACCAATGGGTGGAAAGGACAAACACGGACAGGTTGGAAATCGACAAATTATAATTTATTAATAATAAAATTAATAAATAAATTTAAAGAACTTTTTATTTGCTGAGGTAAATAAAGAATGAATTTCAAAGCAAAATCAATCAAAATGCCAGGAAAGAGACAAAGAGCAGATGCTTATCGGGGAGTTGACTTACTTACAGCGAAACACAGACAAGGGTACCCAGCAGATCATTCAGGGGAGTGGTGGGGAGGGGGGGGGGGAGAAGAATCGCCTCGCTCACCAGAAAGTTGTCCGTGAAGCGAAAACGTCCTGAAATGCGTGTGTGCGTGTCACATCCGTCCCAGCACCCAGCTTTGCCGTGCACTCTCGCGGGCAGCCTTGAACGCCAGTCGAAGTTGGAGGGCACCGAGATGCTCCGTTGCGGGTTTAGACCCTGGTGTTGTTGGTGACCGACCCGTGCCTCACTTGTTGCGCGCTGCTCACACCCACACGCGCACCACACGCTCGCTTGCCGAAGCACTGGGAAGGACGAATTGTCTCGTTGGCGCTGGTCAGACACCCACACGCGCACCACACGCTCGCTTGCCCAAGCACTTGGAAGGACGAATTGTTTCGGCGCGCTGGTCAGACACCCGCTTCTTGCTCGCTTCTCTCACCCTTTGCTTTTCTTTTTCCTCTTTCGCTTTTTCTCCTCACGCTTTTCTCTCCTCACGCTTTTCTCTCCTCACGCTTTTCTCTCCTCACGCTTTTCTCTCCTCAGCTTTCTCTCCTCACGCTTTCTCTCCTCACGCTTTTCTCTCCTCACGCTTTTCTCTCCTCACGCTTTTTCTCTCTCATGCTTTTCTCTCCTCATGCTTTTCTCTCCTCATGTGCTTTTCTCTCCTCACGCTTTTCTCTCCTCACGCTTTCTCTCCTCACGCTTTTCTCTCTCATGCTTTTCTCTCCTCACGCTTTTCTCTCCTCACGCTTTTCTCTCCACGCTTTTCTCTCCTCACGCTTTTCTCTCCTCACGCTTTTCTCTCCTCACGCTTTTCTTCTCATCACGCTTTTCTCTCCTCACGCTTTTCTCTCCTCATGCTTTTCTCTCCTCACGCTTTTCTCTCCTCACGCTTTTCTCTCCTCACGCTTTTCTCTCCTCACGCTTTTCTCTCCTCACGCTTTTTCTCCTCACGCTTTTCTCTCCTCACGCTTTTCTCTCCTCACGCTTTTCTCTCCCCCTCACGCTTTTCTCTCCTCAGCTTTTCTCTCCTCAGCTTTTCTCTCCTCATGCTTTTCTCTCCTCATGCTTTTCTCTCCTCACGCTTTTCTCTCCTCATGCTTTTCTCTCCTCACGCTTCTCTCCTCATGCTTTTCTCTCCTCACGCTTTTCTTCATCACGCTTTTCTCCTCACGCTTTCTCTCCTCATGCTTTTCTCTCCTCACGCTTTTCTCTCCTCATGCTTTTCTCTCCTCACGCTTTTCTCTCTCATGCTTTTCTCTCTCATGCTTTTCTCTCCTCATGCTTTTCTCTCCTCATGCTTTTCTCTCCTCACGCTTTTCTCTCCTCATGCTTCTCTCCTCACGCTTTTCTCTCCTCACGCTTTTCTCTCCTCACGCTTTTCTCTCCCTCTCCTCACGCTTTTCTTCCTACGCTTTTCTCTCCTCACGCTTTTCTCTCCTCACGCTTTTCTCTCCTCACGCTTTCTCTCCTCACGCTTTTCTCTCATCACGTTTTCTCTCCTCATGCTTTTTCTCTCTCATGCTTTTCTCTCCTCACGCTTTTCTCTCCTCACGCTTTTCTCTCCTCACGCTTTTCTCTCCTCACGCTTTTCTCTCCTCACGCTCTCTCCTCATGCTTTTCTCTCCTCACGCTTTCTCTCCCTCATGCTTTTCTCTCCTCACGCTTTTCTCTCCTCATGCTTTTCTCTCCTCATGCTTTTCTCTCCTCATGCTTTTCTCTCCTTCATGCTTTCTCTCCTCACGCTTTTCTCTCCTCATGCTTTTCTCTCCTCATGCTTTTCTCTCCTCATGCTTTTCTCTCCTCACAGCTTTTCTCTCCTCAGCTTTTCTCCCTCACGCTTTTCTTCCCTCCGCTTTTCTTCCCTCACGCTTTTCTCCCCTCACGCTTTTCTCCCTCACGCTTTTCTCCCCTCACGCTTCTCCCCCTCACGCTTTTCTCCTCTCACGCTTTTCTCCCGGGCCGTCTCCGCGGGGTGCCGTCTGCCCCAAGCTCACCCCGCCCCACTGGCGCACGGTTACCATGACGACCCGTGCGCTCTCAAAAAAGTCGGGCTTCAGAGCTCGTTAAAGAAATGTGTGTGAACGTGTCTGTTGTAAAGAAAAAAGCTTCCCATAAGAGAGGGATCTATCCTTTACCCTTCTCAACGCATCACATTTAAGATCCCATTAGACAAGGGGATGGGGCTAATCTGAACATGCATTTAAGGAAATAACTGTCTGAGGACCTGGATGTGTGGATGCATTCATCAGAACGGATTCTGAAATCCGTAACAATATTGAGGAAATAACTCCTCAAGGTGAACATTGCTTGTTTAGTTAGCTCCTTAATGAATGTAAAAGCATAAGTGTAAAGTAATTAATTATGATGTCACATATGCATTGTTGTATGTGATAGATGATGTCGACTCCTCCTCATGTCTGTATCTTAAAAAGAATCCCCATTCCTGTGAGCCGATATAAATGTTCTTACCTCTATAATCTGTCCGCACGTCATTGATGACACACAGGGCAGAGGGCAAAAAGGGTGGAGCGATGGCTAAAGCCCAAGAGTTTCTGAAATCAGGCCTGGAGAGTGCTGTGTGATTTGTTCGGACTGCTGTGCCAAAACCATCTCCTCTCCTCTCCGAGCACCAGAACACATGGGACAAGGTGACGGGACATTCTCCCTGCTGTGCAAGCGGAACTGCCAATGAACTGCTGCAAGACTCTGCGGGGTTTTTCTCAGTATTCCTTTGTCTTGTGAATTTACTCTGTCTTCTCTACGTTGGTGAGATTGCTCGAGCCTTAAAGCATATATAATAATTAAGGCTCGCGTTCATCGTTGGTTCGTGGGCACGTATCAGTAGTGGGTAAGGGTTGGTTGCATAATTTATCATTGCTGCTTCTTGTACATTCCCTTCCCGTGACCATCATTGCTTGCTGATTGAATGCACCACCTCTTACCTGCAGAAATTAAATTTCGTATTCCCTTATGTGGAGTGGCTTTATGCCTTGTCTGGGGTGATTTCCAGAAAAACAAAACCTGGTCTCTGGTGAAATTGTGTCGTCGTGGTCACGAATTGGCAATTAAGGGAACCCATTGAGGGTAATTGGCAGCAGCAATTAATGCCATATATCAAGACCGTGCCACACGTCTCCTGCTTCGCTTTGCCATTAATTAGAGATGAGTTGTGTGGTACCGATTCAGTGGCACGATATCGTGGCAATAGTGGACACGTGATCCGGCCTGGGGCCATTGAATCGGTTAACCGTTATGGTCGCATTGAGGTGACTCGTCGGGCTCGTACCTTATAACTGGAATGACCTGCGTGACGATAACAATATGATAAGTGAAAAGGTTTAGGGTTTTCATTATGTATGAGCTCTTAAATGAGCTATTTACATTCTTTGTACTTTAAAAAAGAAAATATCTCCAAAGTGAAAAGAAGAAAGTAGGTCTCAACGTTTCGGGCAGCATGCTTCACTCATCGACAGGAGGAAGTGACTTCCTCCCTGCTTTTTTCTCTTCCATCCACATTTGTTCTCACCTTCCACTTTACAAGGAAACCCAGACACAGGAAGATGCCACTTGGCCCATCAAGCCAAGGTGTAAGGTCCACATTGCCGACAACCCAAAGATTCAATGCTTCAGCACCGACCAACCACTTTTGCCTTAAAAGCCAGCTACCCACTTCCGACTGACATTCTGTTCCGGGAACGCATTTCTCACTAACTGATCACACAAATCCTTCAACATGTACAGTCATACCTTTGCTACCTTGAACTCTTTTGTCAAAGGCGTTGATGGAAACCGAAGCTTCCTGCCCTATCCATAAAAGCAATATTTGTTAAACATTGTGGTGCTTCCAACCATCTCCTCATGAACCCACTCACCAGTTTCATCCTCTCCACATGTATTATTGCAGTCTTTACAACATCAGTGGCCACAATACTCACAGCATCATATCAAGCTTCAGACACCAGATGTTCAACTTCCTTGACAATCCTCACCCAATCAAATCCTCAATCCTTGCAGAAGCTTCTCTTTCATATATTTTGCATTTCCCACATCTCTCAGCTCCACATCTTCCCAAGCTTTTCACCGGAGCCCCTGCCAACCAATCAATTCTCCGTCGAGCTTAAAATCTTGTTTCAGTCCTCCATTCCTCATTTCACCACCACGTTTCTAGACTTCTTCCCTTTAAAGGCTATCCTCACCAATTCAATCACTTTCTTAAAGTTAAACCATTTGTAACACCTTCCATTCTGCTCTCACCCAAGTCTGCCCCACTGTCAGATCATCCATCATAAGCAAATACTGGTGACAAGCCAGGTCGAGGAGACATCTCCACTTCCTTCGACTGGATTCTCTTGTTGAACATAACATCATCTCCATAACCATGACCAATATGGGGGAGATGGCGCATCCTATCAGAATGTCAGTCTCCAATCTTTGCCAATTTATTGTGAAAGACTTTGTCATGAACTGCATCCAAAGCTCATCATACTACACCATCAAAATATTCCTGTCATTCCAGAAACTAAAATAATTCCATGGCATATCAGATGAGGGCACGTGGCACTGACCCACATCCTTTCGCCAAGTCCAGTCATAGCACAGACGAGTTATTCCTCCTGCAATGTGTTCCTCACTGTGGCTGTGAGTACTCAAGACATCCAAGTGATCCTGATATTCCTGCCTTATGAGCTGCATCATCCACGAACTTGCTGTTTCACATTTGGACATGCAAAGGCTGAAATTGGAGATGCAAAAAAATTCAGGCAATCCATATCCAACAATATTATTGGTCTCAACTGGCCCATCTGCCTCATCTCTCCCTCTCCCTCTCCCTCTCCCTCTCTCTTTAGGATTATACATTCCTTCAGCCCTGCTTGGTCTATGTCTCCACACCACATTCAAGCTCTTCCATAAGTACTGTCTAATTCCACCACGATCTCTTGAACACCTTATATAGGACACTGCTCAGCCCCAGGCCGATCCAGCGCACGTCGTCTTAAAAAAAATAATAATACCTCCACCTCCGCCAACCTCAACTCGGTTGTATCAAATGGGACAGCCGGCTCTGTCGGCTTCATCAAACCTTGTAACCCTCCCATGACTGCCTCCCTCTTTGCACCTGTGTAAGTATCCTGCAGGTGACACCAATACCTCCTTTGATACCTGCAATGTTACATATGTTGCCTCGTCCAACAAATCATTTGTGAACTGAAATCATTTTTCCTCCTCCTCCCTCCCCTTCTCATTAAGCCCTTTTCACCTCATGCAAGGGCTGGCAGGATGTTCTACTCTAGTGGTACGCATACTCACCTCAAAGCTGTCTAGCCTGTGTTTGAATCCCGACCCAGCTATATACTGTCATCCCGGTGTTTCACAGGCATGCCTGGTGTTGGCTTAGTGGTGAGGGTTGTGGGCTTGGGATCCGAGGATCCTGAGTTCAAATCCCACTTAGCTATTGAATTAATACCAGGTGGGGTTGACTCTGCCTGTCATGACCTTGGGCCACCCCCACAGCCTTTTTCTGTATACAAATTAAGAAGAAGCCTCACCATGTCACTTTCTCCTGTACCCTCAGTTCTTCCAACTTTTCCTTCTCTTCAGATGCCACTTGTTTCCACCTTTCACTTCCTCCACTACTGGATCTTTCTTTGTATCCTGCTTTACCTCTTACCTCTCTCACCTTACAATACTCTTAAATTGCTCTTCCACTCTGATTCACTCTTGTACTCAAACACAATCTCCTTCATCTTCCTCAAACGTCCTCCATGCATCTCTTTAATATCAAAAGAGCTTCTCACCACCACCACATCCATCCTCCCTCACGTTCCCTTTTCTCTCCTACCCAGCCACTTCACTCTCTTTCACCTCCCCTCTCCCTCTTCCTGTTAAATTACAACCATTGAACCTGCAACACTATCATTCTTCCTCCCAGGGTTTCAAGACAGACCAATCAGTTCACCACCAATTCAGGTCACGCCAC
>CM068957.1:88006477-88074903 GCA_035128595.1 Eptatretus atami | reverse complement strand
CTCCAAAATCCACAACCGTGATATGATACCTTCTTCCCCAAGCTCACCTCTCTGAATTTTCAGTTTTTCCTTCCATTTCGGTGATTGAGTACTCCCCTACCCCTCATTCTTAACCGCATCTCTTGTTTGTCCCTCTCCATCAATGTTGTCCCTCCGCCTTGCTGTTGGTGTTTCCCCACTCTTTTTTGCTGTTATTTTCATTCTGTTGCATCCTGACCTGTTCTGTGTTCTAGGCTCCTCCATGATCCACGACACTGTACTGTATACAAAAAATATAAACCTGCTTAGTGCTTACTCTTTCAGTCATCTTGCATGACCTTGGGCCACTGCATTGCTGCACTTCCCCCACCACCACTCTGCACCGTCTCTTTCCGAAACAACCCTTTTAACTCTGATTTATCATTAATCCTCTCACCAACACAATTTCTCCCCCCCCCCCCCCCCCCCCCCCCCCCCCCCCCCACCCACACTGCTCACCCATCCGACATACCTCCACACCCACTCCCACACACTTTCCAGCACTGATGAATCCTCATTTCTATTATCGATGCAAACTCACATGCACACTGACACTTACTTATCCAGCTTTTCATACTTGATCCACACTTGATTACAATTGTGCTTATTCGAGCCATTTACCGTTAAATCTGTCTGACTGTGGGGCATCTTCCACCCGTGTCCTCTCGGGTAGTCCTCGGGGCATTCTCTCCTGTACAGTGCCCTGTTAGGGTTGGGGTTCTGGGGTGCAGGGAGGGGTGGGAAGTGGGTGTCCTTGTGTCCTTGCATATCTTTTGGCATCATACAGTGCAGGAAATTGAAGAATCCTGCTCTCTAGTAGTCTTTCAGAATGTCCAGAAGATCCTCGATTACAGCAAGTAGGTTTATTTATTGATGTACGATCACTTACCTTCTCTGCACAACGACCCCGATCGACATCTACTCCACAAGCATCTTACAATCCCATACAATGTTCTCAACGAAATTACGTGTAAAGTTACCGGATGGTAGGTATTGCATGTTGAAATTTTCCACACTTTTTCATTACGTTCTGATAAATGGCACTGTCAAGGAAGCAATATCCTCGATCGGTGTATGTTTATTTTATTAAAAAGTGCACTTGCATACAAAAGTGAAATTCTGTGCAGAACAACACAGTCGGTAAAACTAAATACCAACGGTGAAATTAAATACCAACTAAATACCTCGATTTTGGTTCAATCTCACGAGGGCATGGTGAAGGTCTCAGGTTCGAGTATGCACAAGAAGCCGATCTTCTTGTTGGCTCCGTGTAATCAACGTGCCCTTTTTAGAAGTACTTATTTTGACCAATGCTTTTATTTTTTTATGAGTTTCTGAGAAGGCATCATCACGGTGGTGCAACGCTATTGTTTTGTCGTGTCGAAATTCCTCCTGACCTTCAACTTTATGTTGCCCTCAGTTTGTACGAGACGCAAAGCCACGGGGCTAGCCATTGCCTTGAGCCGATCTCGTGTGCAGATTCCACCTTCCTTGATCAAGATTATTGTATGTCTCATGCAAGGAGCTACAACTACCTCGACCCAAACTACTTTCCTGCCAACAGATAATCCTGCTCACGCACACCAGCACGCCGAATACGGCGGAATAGTTTTGCGGTTCACAAACCACGCTCCTCTCACATGCCAACAGTGGCACTCGCACTCTGTGCCGGATTTTTGTGCTTGTGGACTTGCTTGTACATTCCCAGTAATGACCCGTTCACTCTTGGAGCCTCACTTTGGCCGAGTGCCATTTGCCAAATTTTCCTGGCAAGTGCTCATGGCATTTCTTTCCTGGAATTCCATAATGTTTCTTCTCCCCCATCCTTCCTTCCCCTCGCGTCATTGTCCCTTTGGTATTGAGTTTATTTTAGCCAACATCATGCTGCCTATACTCTGCTATGTTTTTTTTTTTAAAAAACACGTGAGCACCTGCCAGACTTTTATTATGAAAATAGGATTTTAACGTATCGGCTCGATCATCAATTCCTCGTGATCTGTTATGATTTTGAGATTTGTTTGCTTGAGGGTGATTCGATTCGAGTAAATTAAGAGCCTTGCGTGCGAACGATTCAGCTTCAGGCCTCATCGAACGACTGTTTTATAACACTGTCTTATGATATCCTGATTGAATGACTCCGCTGGATTAAAAATGATATTAAGATTTGATCAAACAACCTCAGATTTAAAAAAAATAAAAAAATTCACTTTTTTTACTCTGACCCACGACGACTCCATCGTTGCTTGGGCTTGAAAACATCAAATCGATATTGTTTAAAGATAATGGGTATCACCGGAAAGTTAACTCTGAGTCGATGTGACATTCGATAAAAGAAGAATTTTGTTTGAATTCGCAGCCGATTTTATAAAAATGTGAAAACGTCTTCTGCCAGTGTTGTTTGTTTGTGTTTTTTTGCCATTGCTAATACAGAAAGCGACGAGCATCTTGTCCGTTGAAATTCCAAGATGACATCATGCTGACGATTGAATACTGATAACAGTCTGACAACCCACCTTGGTCCGTCGCAACTTTAGGCCACTCTCTCTTTATGCCAAGCCCCGTCGCTCCTACCACGAAAAGTGTTAAAAACCGACTCTTGCTAAACTCAGAGGTAAACGGGTTGGCACATTTAAACACCCTGTACTTTGAGGCAAGGTGAATCACCACAGCCTTCGACAGTTGTATCAAATGCAATTGTTCCATGTTTTGGTCTTTTATTTTCTCTTTTTTTTTTATTTTTTTTTACGTCTAACAGTTGTTACAAAAAATGTATATTTGCGGAGTTTTCCTCCTCGTAATCAGGTTTTCGACATTTCATTTGGCGTTATCAGCAGCGCCTTGTCGTTGCTGGGTTAGCATGTAACCGAGCACCATTTGGTGTGTCTTTTGTACGTCTGCGCCTTTCTTTTCTTCTTTCCATCCCCGTTTGTGTAAATGCATTTATTTTTTATTACCGTCTTGCAATTCTTTAAGGACAACCGTCGTACTTAACGCTCGGTGAGAAACATCGGGTTTCATCGGCAGAACAGCTGATCGTTTCACTGTAGTAAAAATGAATGTTGAATATGAACATTTTGATGTCCTAAAGGTAACGACGTAAGCGATAGGTTTTGAGGGGGCACTGTTTTTTGCTTTTAACTGCCTCGTTAACAGGTTGAAATGGCAGGTGGTGCAGTACTTTGACGTGCTCTCGTGCTGTTTGTGCATGTACACTGTACAGTGATTACTTGTGGTTGAAAAATAAGTCCTGGTGGTAATAGCTGACAAGGTATTATAACAGTCACCGTTTGTAAATAATACAAGATAAGCGAAGAAGAAGAAGAAGAAGAAGAAGAAGAAGAAGAAAAGGAAGAAGAAGAAACTTTCCAGGAAAGTTGTTTATTCCTTGTTGCAGTGGAGTTTCTTGCCGCTACCACTTACATTGTTTTTCTTTTTCCATGACGAATGTTGTCTTATCGAGTGTGTAGTTCTGCAGTTTTGAAGTTCACTTGTAAGATTTGAACTGTGTTTTGGACGTGTATAGCACTGTTCATATTGTCCATTGTATAAACAGACAAGACGAGGCACAATGCTTTTCTTTTGGGGGTTTTGCACCGCTATGTACAAATTGTCACCTTCATCTACGCACACTTGTTCTGTTATGCTCCTCTTTGTAAATACAAGTTTTTACGAACATCTTCATTTGTGAATCACAAATTTACATTGTACAAAGATGGTGTGTGTATGTTACAAAATGTACAATAAAAGATTAATTGCACTGTCCTAGGGTGCTCCTGAAATCTCCAGTTATGGATCGAAGCAACTTTACACGTTTCAGGAAATCCTTCGTCATCTTTGTGCTTTAAACGTTTTTATCTTCTCGGGTTTTGGGTAGCAGACTGGTTGTTTGTAAAAATTTTGATCTCTTGTGTAAAGGTTCTTGTACATAGTCTAAGATAGTGGGGCAACTTAGCATAACAATTGTGCATTTTGTGAGGAAAGCACCAAATTTGGCACACTAGTAGCCTAACATATTATGAACAGATTTGGATATTGGGCCATCTCAATTTCAGCCGCTGATGGCTGTGGCAGCCATTTTCCACTGCCATCAAAAATTTTGAGATGGCCCAATATCCAAATCTGTTCATAATATGATAGGCTACTAGTGTGCCAAATTTGGTGCTTTCTTCACAAAATGCACAATTGTTTTGCTATATTTAGCTAAGTTGCCCCACTAAGATGTGCAACGGTGAGTGAGAAGTCAAATGGACCTGTCGTGTCATTTGGATGAGCTGAGGTTAACCGTGGCTTGTTTAGTGCAAAACTTTAGTGGCTTATACGAGGGTCGTTCAAGGTTGACCTGGACTTCTTTTTTGGGGGTTTTGAATGTAGATCATATTGAAATAAGTTCAATGCTGTACGTTTGTGCAATGATATTGTCTACACTGAGAAAATGTATATGTGCGAGGTAATATTGATGCTGGTCAAAGAATTCTGGGTAAAGACAGGATGGCAGCGAATATTGTCACGTGTCACGCAAAATTGAAGATTTGCAGGTACGGTATGTTGGTTGGGCTGGTCTGTTTGTCTGTCTCTGTCAATCACCTACAGATCATAATTCTACACCAAACTTCACAAAACTTAACCACCTGGTAGAGGTAGTCAAAAGCGAGAAACCTATTGTTTTTTTTTTATGTCAAAAGGTCTGTCAGTCATCAATTTTCATCCAATTGACTTGAAATTTGAACAAGGTTTGCACATTGGGTCACCGAAGCCTATTGTTTTTTTTAAGATCAAGGTCAGACTCGTCAATTTTCATCCACTTGACTTAAAATCTGAACAGAATTTGCATGTTGGGTCACTGAGTTGGTTCACTAATCAAAAGGTAGAAGTCTTGTTTCTGTGGCCACAAAGTCAAGGTCACATCGTCAATTTGCATCCACTTTACTTGATATTTGAACAGAGTTTGCATATTGGTTCACTGAAGCCTATTTGGGGGAGGGGATCAAAATGTCTTTGGTCAAGGTCACATAAAATCATCATATTTCATCCGATTGGGGGCACTGAATTGGTTAACCAATCAAAAGCTAAAGCCTATTTTTGTGTTCCAAAGGGCAAGGTCGCAACGACTGATTTTGAAAGTACCGGCCTATGATTGCTTGTTTTTGTCTGTGTGTCTGCACATATTGTACTCTCGTCGGACACATAAGCCGAAACAAACAGGGCTATGAATGTTTTTAATCATCTAAAATCTTTTTTATTTTTTCAACCAAGATTGCTTTATGCAGCTTTCTTTGGCAGGAAGAGCATAGGGGTTAATTTATTGAAATCCTAGCCATCTGGGGTAATGTGGGCTTGCGATCCTAGGATCCTGAGTTCAAATTCCCCTCGGTTGTTGAATTAATACCAGGTGGGGTTGACTGCCTGTCATCCTTCCGAGGTCGGCAAAATGAGTGCCAGCTTGCTGGTAATCCTGTGTCGGAGTGGCGACCCGTCCAAGATTGTACCTATGAGCCAAAGAGACTGCTTAGGCAGCACCAATGCTCTGCACAGAGTATGGTTCTATTGGATGGACGGTTGGACACAAATGCCAACTGGTGGTAGCCAGTATTATACACTATCCTTTTTCATCCGAGTACCTCTATGCAAGAAGAACAAACAAATCGTTGCTTGAAGAAATAGACCATCATGTATATTAGAAGCGCTGATGCGAAAACAGGAACTGTTCGTTATATGGTACTTTGTACACATCATTCTTGCAGAAAATGAAAATCTGGAGAAGTCAATCATGCTGGGTATGTTTGAAGGAAGAAGAGGAAGATATGGTATGCGCTGAATGGATGGGATAAAAGCTGCAATCAAGCTTTCTCTGCCATATCTTCGGGAAGCAGTACAGGATCGGGATATTTGGAGAAATGTCATCATGATTGTCATCGGAAGTCGGACACGACTTGATGGAATGGGATAACGAGATCACGTCTATAAAGTACTAATCGAATACAATTACATCGATAAAGGATCTACCATTAATAATGTATTTATAAAGTAATGTGAGACCCCGCTATTTGCGGGGGATACATTCCTGGAAAATGCCACTAATAGCGAATCCGCGAAGAACGAGGCATTGTTTCAATGGAAAGAGGGGGTTAGGTTCCCAGCAGTTTATGAGGGAAAATCAAAAATCCCGTGAATATGCATGCAAAAAATACCGCAAAAAAATGACAAATACGCCCATGAATATCTAAACGAGTCGCATTTTATAAACTGCGAATATGTGGGGTCCACGAATGGCAAATCCACGAAAAGTGGGGTCCGACAGTATGTTGTTACGGACCAGTATATTCATTTAATTGCGCTTGAAAAAGGTTATATTTGCTATTAAGTTTCCTGTTAAGTCACAACAATAGCAATAAAAGGAGAATGAAAAAGGCAACGACAATTTTAGAATGGAAGAAGAGGATGAGGAGAGGAAGAAGGCGTTGACACGTTCGCTGGAGCTGCCACGATCTCTTTGGAGCCGAAGAGTACATATCATTTGAAAACTGACATACTCAGTGAAGGAGGAATCGGGGTCTTCTGTATGCGAACCTGTCGGGGTGTTCACCTTGTCATGACTGTTCCACTTTAACCCACTCTTCGCTGGTCGGTGGATAGTCAGTGTCTCTTGTTATACATATTTGTGGAGGTATTCGTCTCAGCTGAACTCCCTCTATTTGAGGGACCTCCCTGTCAGACATTGCACTCCTGTTAGCTTGGCGACAATTTCAGCGCTGCTCCTTATATTGTTACAAATCTGGAACCCATCGCACACAACAGCCAGGGTCCCTATAGAACAGTTATATCGGTAAGTGTGTGTTTATAGTTAGGGTCCCCCTACCTGTGTCTAACGGGAACTACGTGTGTGCGCTGCGGAGATTCATTTACATCACCCTCACCTTCACCTCGCTTCCTCACACTGACGCCATTGCCTACGTGCGTTCGACCACATACGTGGGCGGAGATTTCCATCAACTCAGATCGAGACTCTGCCCAGGGAGGCAGGGGCGTGCCCCTTGTCCAATCAGGCCACAGAGTTCGGTCTTCTCACGACACGCCGGCCAATAGAGTGGAGGCCGCCTCAGAGGGCGATGTTCTCACGACACGCCGGCCAATGAGAGTGGAGGCCGCCTCAGAGGCGATTTTCTCACGACACGCCGGCCAATGAGAGTGGAGGCCGCCTCAGAGGGCGATTTTCTCACGACACGCCGGCCAATGAGAGTGGAGGCCGCCTCAGAGGCGATGTTCTCACGACACGCCGTCCAATGAGAGTGGAGGCCGCCTCAGAGGGCGATGTTCTCACGACACGCCGGCCAATGAGAGTGGAGGCCGCTCAGAGGGCGATGTTCTCACGACACGCCGTCCAATGAGAGTGGAGGCCGCCTCAGAGGCGATTTTCTCACGACACGCCGGCCAATGAGAGTGGAGCCGCTCAGAGGCGATGTTCTCACGACACGCGGCCAGTTTGAGAGGGGAGGCCGCCTCAGAGGGCGATTGTCTGACCCCGGGGAAGAAGAAGATATAAAGGAACGCCAGGGTGGTTGGTTGGTCGTCTTGGTTGTCACCTGGTTATCGTCTTGGGGCTGTGGTGGTCATCATCATTGTGTTGCGGGTTCGAGTCCCGCCGAGCTGGATCATCGTCGCCTCTGATCCTTGGCCTTGGTCGTTGGTGCGTGGCTGGTTGAGAGCGCGGTGCCCGGTGCTTGGAGCGGCGTCGTGTGGCGGGTTCGAGTCCTGTCGAGCCGGATCGTCGAAGACCACACGAGGTGGACAGGTCCAAGCGCAGGCTCTGGTCTCAAGCTCACCTGTCCTCGAGCTGGAGACCTTCATTAAAGACCATTGGGGTCCGTTTGTGTGTGTGTGTGTGTGTGTGTGTGTGTGTGTGTGTGTGTGTGTGTGTGTGTGTGTGTGGTGGGGCCCGTCTTTAAGTAGCAACTGTTAAGTGCCTTGAACATACTTGCATCTCATTAGTCGTGGTAACCTGCTTCTTGCGTGTCCCCCCCCCTTATAAATAAATACATTTATTAAATGTATTAGTTTGTTGTTGTGTTTCTTCCATTGGCTTAGCATGGCGCGTGTTGGTGAATTACAAAGGCTGTTGAGTGTTGCCGCTGTAAATGTACATTTGGACCGACGGAACTTCGGCAACTGTCCGCTCGGGTTGCGCAGGGTCGGGCACGCTAACGCTCGACTCGTACGAGCGCTGTCAAGGGTGTGAGTATCGGTAACCGCCACGTGGAGCTCTAGGTATTTTGAAGATTGGCAAATAACCCTGTACCACGTAGTGGAATTATTGACGATTCACGGTCCGGTAAGGGACCCGTACCCTCGGAGTTTTCCGAAAAGGTACGATCTAAATTCCGGGTGTTCGGTAGAGTCGACCCTACTGCTCCACCTAGCGGTTGTGCTCGCGGCCGATACCCGGCTCCCGCAAACAATATTCCCTCATTGGTGCCATTCTGGTTGATTGTCGCACCATTTCGAGAAGGCACTCGGTGTGTTGACCAGTGCGTATCCTCGAAGCTTATTCGTCCGTCCAACCTCTCCTGTCCCTCAAGCACCTCATCCTGGTCATCTTGACATTCCCTTATTCCTTATATAAGGTGCAGCTTTACCAGCTGACTCGGGTTCTTCTCCACCATGCTTCAGCGATTCACGTTATGAGGACTGGTTGAACGTGACTGATTAAGCAACACCCCTTAAAGCAACATGAGAAGCACATCAGTTCTTTTTTTACAACTCTGATGTTGGCTTAATGGTCAAGGTAGCTGGCTTAAGATCTTAGGGTCTTGAATTTGAGCCCTGAATTTAAAATGCTGAAATAACACCAGATGGGTTGACTCAGCCTGTCATCCTTCCGAGGTCAGCAAAATGAGTGAGTACCAGCTTACTGGTAACAGGGGTATGGCGTCGGCGACATAGCCACGCTTTCAGAAAAAATTATGCCGCAAGCAGCCGCAGGCTCCACATGAAACAACAGGTGACTTTATTACCTCCACCACCAAAGGTGAAAGGAGGTTACGCCGCTGGGCTACTACTAGAAAAGGAGATTGTTTCTTGAATATTTTAATGTGATGCACCTTGGTACATCATTTCGTGGCAGAGTCAAGGTGAGCCAGCATGGCGTGCGGACATTCTTGGTCCCCATCACAAAAAATGATTTTTAAAAAGCCAGGAAGCTTATGGTCAGTGTTTTGGGAACATAGCAGTTTAATTATTGAACCTGAGAAAATCAACAGAAACTCGTTACCCCTGACACAAAAAGTGGACAGAGGTTTATATGCTTTCACCCTCACTCGTGTCTGTCTGTCTGTCTGTCTGTGAGCAGGATATCTCAAAAAGTTATGGATGGATTCCGATGGAACTTCGTGGGGGAGTTTGGGTGTTTGACAAGGACGAATTGATTCGATCTTTGTGAAGATATGGATACCAGAATTTTTAAAGTGTTTCTTCACCGTTGAGAGATCGAGCCAAAAACAATATCTCAAAACGTGGATGGATTTCAACAAAACTTGGTGGATGAGTGAGGGGAAGTGACAAGAACAAGCCGATTCGATCTTGGTTCAGGTCCGGATCCAAATCCGGCCCATCAGTAAACTGTTCAGCTTGGCAGAGGTATGCACGCTACCGAGTGCCGTTCTTGTTATACAATTAAGTGAGATGGCAGTACACTCATGATGGCCAGGTATGTTGTCTCAGGGTGCCACTTTCAATGCATGACAATGCTAACTTTCACACTAAATGTGAGCACTACTGCTGTAGTAGAGACGGGTTGAGAAATTCTAAATCGTTCCACCATGCAGGCCAGATTTTGGCCACCTCGTGGTGTTCATCTGTTTGGACCATTCGGAGAATACCTGGGTGCCATTGACTTTCCGAATGTTGAAGCGCTCAAAGCATCCTACACAATGGTTGTTGTACCCACCCAAAAGATTTCTATGTGGACAGAATCGAGGCACCACTACATCAATGGGACAAGTGTGTACATGTGATCGGAACACCTTAAGAAAATGAAGTATCCTCAACGCTGGTGCATCAACCACCTTCAAATTACCTTTACCTGTATGTACATGTCAAACACATAATTTACCATCGATCCATCGTGTTTGACTATTTCATGATTGCAGACATGCTCGATATGCCAACATTACAGTAATAAAATAACAATTTACAACACCCGACAATCCTTGCATCATTCATCAACTTTTGTGTTAAAAAATAATTTTTATTCTGATCGGAATGTAATGCCGTGCAGGTACTTCGACATTACCTGTGAACCTTTCTTCAGATATCAGTTGTTTTGTATTTGTTACAACGGCTTCATGATATCAGTTGTTTTGTATTTGTTACAACGGCTTCATGATATCAACAGGAACCATAACTGGTGTAAAGAGAAACTGGGGAAAAGATGGTTTCGTGGTGAATTGGCATTCGAGACGTGCATGAGATGAAACGCAAGTGCAAACGACGTTTTGGGGTAATATGGATATGGATATGGATTAACGATTTTATTATTTTATTTGTTTGACTTTGGTTTCTGTTACAGTGCAATAGTGGTGATAACAGTGCAATTGCAGTTATGAACATTAAAATGGAGGAATTTTGACCCCTCCGTTTTCCCCACTATGTTTTGTACATTTTATTCCCCTCCCCATTCCTTACTTCTGTTTCCTCCTCAACCTCCTTCCCTTCCCTATCCCAACCTTTGTTTCCACTTATCTCGTAATGTTTTTTTTTTGTCGTATTTTAACACCTTCCCTCTCTCCCACCCCCTGACAAATTTAACCCCCCCCCCCATCTCAAAATTTACCTTTCTTCATTTCACCTCCATCCCTAACCCCAACCTTTTTCTTTGTGAAATAATTTAGTTGCAATAAGGAGAACGCAAAGAATAGAAATATCCATCTGCTGACAAGGAGGCAACCGACATGGATAAAAGCATCTCCAGTAACAAACTGTTCTCTGCAGGGAACTCAACAATCCTGCTCCTTGGCAAGTGTGAGTTTGTTTACATCTTGATGTTGCTTTTGAGACAAACACATGGGTATTAAACTAGTTTCTGTCATACATTCTTGATGCATAGTGATAACCTGACTGCCATGTTTTGTTGTTGGCTACGTGCATGTCTGGGCTTAGTGGATGGCTTCGAGGGCTTTGCAGACTTCAATGAAGACTTCATTGGGAGCAGTCTCTGAGTTGATCTTCGGCGTGTGATATCATATGGAAAGAGAAAGGGAAGGGGCAAGAGAGAGGGGTAGCATTGTTTATGCACCTTCAAAACAATGTTATCACTCACAGCATTGTGCAATCTCTCCGCTCGCTATACTCCATGGCATTTTGATGGAATTGACCGTAATGTTTTTGAAAACACCGAAAACGATAAATGACGGTTCTCATTTCCAGTGCCCGTTCGTAAATGTTGGGGAAGGAATGTATGTGAGGGTGGATCCTGAAATGCGAAAGAGAACTTGAAATAGTTAAAGGTGGTTTCAAGAAACAATGCAATAAGATTTTTAGTATGTGGTACATGCTTATTACAAGGTAGACCCTCAGCCAATTTGAGTCATGTGAAGTTTGAGTAAAATCAGTGAAGGCAGAAAAATATATATGATGGCTCAGCAGAGGTGTTTTATCAGTCTTTTAAAATCTATACTCGTTCTCCATAAAATTGTAATAACAATGCCGGCAAACTTCGCAACATACAAATTAGTCGATACATCAGTCGGATGAATACTCAGCACGGGTGAGTCACCTGAAAGGTGGAATGTGTGTGGAGATTGGGCTTTCTTTTCTTGTAGATGCTTACACCCTTAGCACAACCCCTGCCCCCCCTCCAAACCCCTGCTTGCTCCATCTCTCTCCTCATATGACTTTCTCTGCATTTTAAATTATGAGGAATGAAGTTAGGATGGATAGCAACGAGTTGATCCATGGTAGATGAAATAAAGGTACGTAGAGAGTCATCAGCAGGTGGATGTCATCCCACATTGTGGAGAGGTGTATTCCAGAGAGCTAGAAGGGGTTAGTGAGGACAACAGACAGTGGGAGGTGAAGTTCTTCACACACCGCCTCAGGAATGGGGGATGGGCCTGTCAAAATGGAACAGAGAATAAGTGAGAAGAGATGACTATTGGACGTTTCTGTTGAACGTACAATGTCTGGAGCTGCAGCAACAACATGAATAGAGAGGTCGATAATATTTGAACAGACATGTCAACTATTGGTGGAACACGTCGTGAAGGGGAGAGGAGATTAGCAGCTGATGGAGTTGGGTGTGGTGGGGGATACAGACAGGAAATGGTTCATGGTTGTGAGCCAGTACAGTATTCCATACCTAGACTGGTTTTCTCTTTTGGATCCCCAATTCCATAAAACAGACATCGGATCAGGTTGAAAACATTACTCCGTCTGTGTAGCGTGTATCCTGTGTCTGTCTGTCTCTCTCTCCTCTCTCTCTCTTCTCTCTCTCTCTCTCTCCTCTCTCTCTCTCTCTCTTCTCTTGTTTTCTTCTTTTACACTCACACTTTCACCATTTCAAGAAAAGGGGGGAAAAAAAATCCAATTGTTACCATTGTCTCTTTATTGCTTTGCCATTTGATATGTCTTGTGCTTGTTTTAGTACTTTGGCAATCTTTGCGATCAACAGAACTGCCTTTTCCTGTGTTCTTCATTTCCTTGTCTAAGATGGTCAACTTGATACCCAGAACATTCATGTTGATGCGTTTTACATCGTTTTTAGAATTAACTAAACATACTTTAGGGGGGGGGGTTCTTTGCTTGCTTTATCCAAAGGCAATGGTTGTAGAGAGATCCAGGGATTGCAAGATTACAAAAGAATTACCACAAAATTACAATCGAGCAGCTCTGGTCTTCACTGTGGGAAAGTTTACACCAAATTTGTCACATTACCTTTCGCACAATGCCTCGTTTCTCATAAAACCCGATCACTGGTTCTGTGGCCGAGTAGTAGGTGCTCAAGCGATTGCGGATGGTCTCTTCGTTGTCATCCGCACGACCGCTTGTCTGTCCACGCTTTAGCAGACGCTTGACCATGGTCTCCGCCGCCGCATCGATGTACAGCAATAGTGTAGGAGGACCAATCTGCGGGCCACACGATGACTTGTTACATTATTCTACCAATGCGAACATTTGAGGGCTTTCATGCCACCATTTATTTCATAGTACTGAAAAATGCATTATAATAACATCTGGCATACAAGCTTGGTTAAAATTAGTCAGAAACATCTGCTCCCTATGGGGGAGTAATACCCCCTCCCTCTGACAGGGGTCAGTAAAGCACTTGCACGATGGCACGTGTACAGTGCAACATTGCTAGTCATTTCCACAAATGACTTGTAATACCCTCTCCCACCACCATCGAGTGGCAAACATTCAAGCAGGAGATGCAGAACTATCATTCATTACTAAATCTGGGGATTCAGTATTTTATTTGTTATTCAATCTGGGGATTCAGCTTATAATTCATTACTGACAAGCCTGTGGGCTGCAGGTCCACTTTTTGTTGCATTGTTTGTAGCACTTAATTTATTTTTTATTTTGAGATTCTAAGAACGTGGAACCAAGTACAGTAATGGTGTACAGTAATGTATTGACATAATTTGTCAGGAGCCAATCACCAGGGTTAACCTGGGCTGGGCCACCCCAATGACAATATATATGCATCAGATGATGGGCGACTCCAAATTTGTGAATGGATCAAAACACTCAAAAAAGAGTGGATCAAAATTGTGAATGGTGAGTGGATTTCCTGCTGGCTTACAAGTCAGCAAATTTAACCACTCGGCCACAGCAACTTTTACACGCTAATCATCGTCATCATCGTCATCATCATCATCATCATCATTATCATCATCCCGTCTTTATGAACAGGAGGAAGAAGAAGCAGGACTTGGAGCATTGCCACTGGTTTAAAAACCACATAAAATAACAAATCCGCCAAGCACAAGACTGGTGAATTATTAATACATATATATATATTAAAGCCGGTAGGCGGCGATGGGTCACTGAGCATGAAACTATAAGATATAGAGCAAAATGGATGTCATATAGCGGATAGGAATCACCTTAAGATTATGCATATCAAATCTCATCCAGTTCCATCTACTGATAACTACTCGGTATCCATTTGAATGAAAAGTACCGAAAATGCGGTTTGAAATCGGAAATCCCCAAAGTTGAGGGGGTGCTGTGGTGAACAAAGATTAAATCGAAAATTGGCTTGGTCTTTTGTGCACAATGTATTCCAGACGATTAGTGTGAATTTTCATGACCATCCGACCATAACCCTAGGAGGAGTAGCATTTGCGTGAAGGCACCTCCAGCTCTCGCATATTATCGATTTTTGCACTAATTGACCTTTGACCCCTGCCTAAGCGAAATCGGTCAATATGTCCTGAGGAAAAGTTGTAGTACTCATTGAGTACCATGAACCTGCAAAGTTTCATTCGTATCGATGCACTCACCTGGTCGCTAGGGGCTTCAATTTTCGCCAATTTTCGCGCATACCCTAATTGTAGGGGGCGCTGCGGGTAAAGTAATCCATATATCACAAAAACCGGAATATATTTGATAGAGCATCACCTGTAGATCATTCTGCGAAATTTCATTACCTACGTGGGATATGGCTTTCAGAATTGATTTCGCGTGAACGGTACCGATTTTGAAGGTTTTTCGGCTGTTGCTAGGGAACCAAAGCGTCCCTAGCAACCATCACAATTTCCAAAGCACTAGGTCATAAGATGTACCTACCACCCGAGTTTGGTCAAATCCGCCCACGTTTACTACCAATTATGCTGATGACAAACGAACAAACATCCAAACAAACAGACAGAATTACTGACAATAAGGGTCACCAATTTCGGCGACCCAATATATATATATAATATATATATATATATATATATATATATATATATATATATATATATATATATATATATTATATATATAAATATATACTAGAAGGGCACTCGTAGAGTGCATACTCCCACTACGTAATGCCTGAACCACGAGAACATATTGGGCCAATACATTTTTTGGGAGGGATCATAGTAGGCTATAAGTGATTGTGTTGTTTGCCGGAATCTCATCCAAGGGTGAAGAATTACTTTAAAAATTAAATAATTCTCGTATCCAGATCCGGATTCGGGGATCTTCACCAAAATTGAATATATATTTATCAAACTATATAGATTCAATCTGGGGGATTCAGAATGAATTTATCATTCAGCCTTCCCACTTTTGACAGTGGAAGGTTCCATGTTCATATTTAAAAACAAGTACCAAACATGATTCTACCCCACCTTCCTCCCACCAATTGTAAATATTGTTTAAAGAAGAAAATAGGCAGCCATTTACAGAAACAAGGTCCAAACGATTTTAATATGAACAGGGAACTTTCACCCCACACTTTGCATTCACATCACACAACTCACGTGTTCATCAAACTCAGGCATTTCACTTAATAACCCACATTGTGACATGTTTGTCAATCCACCAAACTCAACAGAAACTTGTTTGAGCTCCTTCCCCTAACCCCCCCCCCGCAAGCACATTGGTCATGCAAGCTGCGATCTTGACTGTGGCATGATTGGTCAAAGCCGTATCGCTCATTAACCTCGACTGACGAATGCATGTGTCAAGCAGTGTTTGATAAAGAGGTATAAAAAATGGAGCACATGCTCCCAAGCTCAAAGGTGCTCCCACTCCCGAACTCCACCCCGTGCTCCCCAACCTACCCTGATCCCCCCCCCCTGATCCTCCCCTGTTCTCCAAAAAACACACCTCTTGCTCTCCACTCCATCATCCTGTGCTCCCCACTTCCCACACCCCTCCCCCCAACCATCTCCTGGGGGATTTATGGGCTGTGGAAGAGGTTCGTACAATATATTGTAGGATGTATCAATCATTGCAGGTAAATAATTGTATAAATACAATTATTATTATTATTGTTATTATTAAACCCATTTAGTCATGGCAATTAGTCTCTGCTGCACAGAGTTCTGCTCTTATGAAAAGTCCAGTTTCTAACTTATGCTGACGTGGTTGTTTGGCATGCAGTCAGCTGTGGATATAAAAGGTTGCCCAGCAGCCTTGGACACATGCCGCACGTTGCAGGGTGTGACGATCTCCTTGTATGGTTAGAGTGTGCGGTTTCCTCCGGCTGCCTCTCTCCCCTCCCACTTTCTAGAAACCGCCTATAGATGATATTATTTCCTGACATTGATGGACTGGTGTGCTCTATACAGGGGGTTTCCTTTTCTATGGATTGGCCAAAATGCACTCTGGCTATTGCAGTGTCGGACCCCGCTATCTCGGGAATTCGGCTCCCTCTTTTGCATTTTTTGACCTCCTGACCCTGACATGCTTTCCTTGCTGTACTGACCCACACCCTAATTTAACACTCAAGCTGCCAGTGGAAGCTCCCTTCTGTGGATTCCCTGCTCTGCTCCAAAGAATATTTACACCAGGTAATAGGATTCTTAAAATATGACTCCTTTCATGACCTTGTGAATCAAACAAAAATTACCCGGTTTTTGAGCAAGTTGTAATTTTGACAATTTTCTCAACAAGAAAATGCTTCGTGCAGCTTGTGTACCTTCAATGGAAAACGCTCAATGTTGGACACCGATCTGAAAAATACCAGAATCGCGCATGATAAAGTGATATGGAGCATTCTTAAACTCATCTCAATCAGGTGCAGGAGTCCTCGGTCTTTATGCCAGAAGTGGCATATCTTGGTCTCACAACCTGATCCCATTGTAAACGAATACGGTTGCACATCGCTTGTCTAACTTCGCTGAGATGCAAACATTTCTGTCTCCTGGTTCCAAAATAGCCAGGGACAAAACTTGGTGCTCTCGAGCGTGTCTGGCAAAAAGTTCAGAGAGCGGAGGCAAAACATACCAGTAGTTTTCCATCAACCAACAACATCCTGTGTTTAATCCAGTCTCACTCATTTGAAGATCTCATGATCCAGCTATCCTCCGCCACCCCTTTCCTCCCCAAAAGCGTCCTATCAAAAGATCATGTATTAAATTTGTATTTCCCCACCCCAGACAACGTTTCTTGATATATGCGCTCGCAAACAATGTCCGCATGCATCTGCGGCATATTGTACAAGCAAGATATTCCACGTATGATGCCAGTCAGTGCACTCACAGAATTGAGTGGAAGAGAAAGGGGGCCTTGTCCCATCATGGGATGAAAGGACAAATTCTATTTCGGGATTGCAACACCAATGGAAAAAGGGAAAATGTTGGTGGTTGGATCCCTACAAGGCCTACTCACATGTGTTCCCGACAGTCTCCTTTTGCGATTGATAAAACTTGCCACATGTTTCAGATTATTTAATCCCGTGTGACGTGCAGCATATGCTACATTTGAAATTTGTTTTTTGATTTTTGTGACTTTGTCTTCGTCTTGCAGATGTGACTTTGTCTAAGATGTTGGTAGTTCTCAACGAGTGGTGTCCTGGTGCGATTCTCTGCAGGCCGGTCCATCCACCAGTACAGCTGTGTGTGCCACATTCTTCAACTAAATGGTTTACAGTTTGGTTGAGGCAACAGTCACACAGTTGGCTGTTGCAGACACCCCATGAGTTCATGTGTTGAATCTGCTGACTACTGAATGAAGACGGTTAAGATGGACCCATTGCGTCTGTGGTACATCATATCCCTGAGGTTTAGTGGAAATAGGGAGATCTTGGTTGCGACCTGCAGGTTGGGTGCCTTTCATTGGTGGAGGGTCCAGGATTTCTGGGTGTGATTGTTGCCCAGGAGATGCGACTTTGCTGCTCTGATAAATAGTTTACATCTGGGCAGGCGTTGGGTTTGGAGGTCAGTGTTTATCTCGGTATGGAGGAGGTGGGAATCACCCTGAGAAGCTTGGTATGTTGCAGCTTCACTTGCGACATTGTGAGGTGGGGATGTCAGCTATTACTGGAAGTGATGCAGTTTAGTTGGGCACAGGCATTGGCCAAGGTGCACTCTGGCTTTGTGATGATCCTCAAAAAGGAGATCAGGTGGGTGGAAATAGGGTGTTCTGGAGTCAGAGTCAGAGACTTCAAAATGAGACTTCACCTTCTTTACATATGCATTTTGGCCGAATGCTGACAAGTAGTACTCTGTAGAAGCATAGACTAGTGAAAGCATAGATGCGTGAGGAGTGGTGAAGTCAGCACCACAGTCATGTCCGCAGAGTCTGCACACTAGGTTGAGACTTGTGACTACTTTGGCAGCTACCTTCTGAGAGTGGTGATGGAAGGTTAGAGTGTTGTCTCGCTCAATTCCCAGATACGTGAGGATGGGAGTGTAAGGGAGCATAATTCCATTCAGTATGACATGGAGTTATCTTGTTGCCTCCCAGTTGCTGTGTGGAAGGCTGTGCCAACTATCTTTTGGGCGTCGAGCTGCAGATACCATTGATGGTAATTGCTGCTTATGATTTCTGTCTCGGCTGAAGGCTTCTTCCATGACCCCAACATTTTAGGTTCATGGAAGAAGTGAGGTGACGGAGGGTATGAGGGTCTTCACCATCTTCTTGATGTTGCTGGCAGGTGGTGCAGCAATCGCTGTGATGGGACTTGATTTGCATTCTGCTGCCTTATCAGGTTAGGGTGTGTGTGTGTGTCCATTGGGACCATACTCTGTGCAGAGCGTTGGTGCTGCCGAAGCAGTCTCCTTGGCTCATTTGGGCCAAGCTAATTTCTTGGACGGTCGCCACTCCGACACAGTGTACAGCAAGCTGGCACTCATTTTGCCGACCAAAGGATGACAGGCAGAGTTAACCCACCTGGTATCATTCAACAGCCGAGCGGAATTTGAACTCAGGACTCTAGGATCCCAAGCCTGCCACCCTAACCATTAAGCAACACCAGGCATATGTATGTTTGTATTTATGTAATGTATTATAATTGTATATATAATTATTTTTTTTTTGTTTTTTTGCCTGCGGCTGCATCTTTTTCTGTGATAGCTCCACCAAATTCTAAAATATTTCAGACACTTGCCTGATGAATGAACGAAAAAAAAACCCTTGCTCATCAATTTAAAATGTCATCAGATTGTCCTTCCTGTTTTGTTATTTGATTTATTTATTTTCTTTCCAAGATCAAGGCTCATGGAAGAAGTGAGGTGACGGAGGGTATAAACTGACAGTGCAGGCAGCAGTTGGACACATTAAGCAAGGGAACGAACAAACAGGAAAAGAGGAGAGAAGGGAGGGTGGGAGGAACCACAGCAACCTTCAAGTAAGAGAGTTAGACGAGAAAGGGTCAGTGGGGGTTAAAAAAAAAACAAAAAAACAAGACTTGTGGATTGGGATGGAGAATGACATGAAATGCAAATGAAAACATTGAAAATGAAAATGAAAATCATTTATATTCTGAAAACGTAAGCGATGTGAGTTGCAGCACAGTTAAATTGGCTGGAAGTTTTCAATCACAAGTGCAAGCAATGCAAGTTTTAGGTCTTACAGTGATGTGTACGGGGTGGAACAATGGAACTTGCCTTCTTTTCAAACTCCTCCCCCTGGCGGACCTCTCGTGGGTATCCGTCGATGAGGAACCCTTTGGCTTTGTCAGATTGTGCAATCATGGCATCTTTAAGCATATCCAGTACAGTTTCCTGCGGGAAGGTCAGGGAAGAACAACCGGTCCATTTGAACTTTACAAAGTGAGATGCTCCATCAGATTTGTCATAGACGGGGTGTTTGTCCTAGGATTATTACATTATCATTGGAATGGGCCACTCCCATTTAAGGTTTTGTAATTACTTCCACGACAAATGTGGGAGGAGGTTATGTTTTTGTACCAGTCTGTTTGTCTGTCGACAAGCTATCTCAAAAACTCGTGGATGGATTCGGACGAAATTTGGTAGACAGGTTGGGTGTGTGATATGGACGAAGTGATTCGATTTTGGTTAAGGTCCGGATCTGGATCCGAGAATTTTAAAAGTGATTCTTCACCATTGAGAGATGGGACCAAAAACTATACATAACATGATATTTCAAAGCGTTGTGGACGAGTTATGAAAAACACCTGGTGGACAGCTTGGAAGGTAACAAGAACAAGCCGATTCAATTTTGGTTCGGGTCCAGATCCGGATCTGGCATATCAGTGGGAAACAAAACATAAACTGTTCAGCTTGGTGAAGGTACGCACTCTACTGAGTGGTGTTCTAGTTAGCCCATCCCCCACGCAGCGGAAGACGGGGTTTTGCAATCACTTCTGTTTGTGTGTCTGTCCGGGCCGTAACTTTTTACCATTTGAGCTTTTGTCATCAAATTTTCAAAAAAGCTTTATTATGAGAATATGGAAAAGCTAAATTAATAATTATGTTAAAATAATTTTCATTATTTATTATTATTCTTTGACACTTTTTTTTGCTCCATTATATTTTAACGTTTCATTTCTCAGCAACCACTTGGCCAATTGACAAAATTTTCAGGGTAAGAGCGACCCCCATGGAGAATATTTTAATAATTGTGACGTCATGTGTAACGTGGTATGGCAGCCATCTTGGATTAAACGCAAAAAAAAATAAAATATTTTATCTCTGAAACCGTTGATCGGAAAAATTTGAAACTTGGCACATCTCATTCCAATCCCAATGGGGAATAAAGGATTGTAAGTTTATTATAACGTCAGTTATAATAAACTGACATCATCGGTGAAGTGGTAGACCAGCCATAAATGTTTTATTTCAAATCCTTGTTACCCTCGCTGAAGGAGGGGGAATTGCATTTGCATCCGTTTGTTTGTTTGTTGATTTTGTCAAGTATGTTGGTCTGTTCCGTTTGTTACTTGGCGAAATCTTCGATTTTGTCAAGTATGTTGGTCTGTTCCGTTTGTTGGTTTGTTTTGTTTGTTTGTCCGGTCATCTACAGCCAAACGGCTGGACCAGTCGTTCTTAAATTTTTACACCTGATAGGAATCCACCTGAGACGGTCCGCGTCCAAACCCAGTCTTAATCGGACTAAACGTCGCGACGTGACGTCACACAACGTGAAAACACATTTTTGGACATAACTCAGTGATCGGAAGTCGTAGCGACTTCCTGTTGACGCAAAACAAACTTCAATGGAATATCTAAATGTTTTAAAATGCATGTTAGTACAAATTATGCACAGTTTTCTCAAGCGTATGACGTCAAATTTTTAGCTATTGGCGTGATTTAAAAAAATTATATTCGTTCTACAGGTCACAATTCTTAACTGATTTGGATGAAATTTTAACAGCTGATAGAAATCCACAGTGCAAAAAGATATGTGACTTTTGGTGTGTTCAAGATCAGGATCTGGATTCTGATCACTTTATATTATCGCCCATTATAAAGCAATGGGGAATTTTGTGAATTACACATGGCTATTCTCAAACAGTTTTGCACTTATTATATTGAAACTTATACTGTCTATTTATGCATGTAATATTAACATGTGTACAAAGTTTGATCGAAATTGACCCAAGGTCAAGGTCAGGGTCACCCAACATGAAAAACACACATATAAAATACATATTTTTTGTTTACAACATATTTCAAACCTGATAACGGATCGTAAAGCTGGTTGAAAAGCAATGTTCCTAGGTATTTTCAAATATTTTCTACGATCAGAGTGAAGGCAACAAGCACCGATGATAAGTTGTTGAATGTCACATGGTGGCTTTAAATGAGTTGTGAAATTTTCAATCTGCTGCCGTTACCATGACAACGCGCGCCTGATAATTGTTATTTGTGACGTCGCGTCATTTTATTAATGTACGAACAAATAAACACCACACATTCCATGACATTACAGCTTGGACCACCACACGGAAAGGTCAACTAATTCGCCAAGTGTCGTGCTAAGCACGATTTTTCATTTGTTTGTTTGTTTGTCCGCACGAAACTTTTGTGTTTTTCTCTGCAAGCGCTTGTCGGATTGAGACAAATTTTTCACCATTGGTGTGCTACTTATGTGGAATGTTTCTTAATGATTAATTATGACGTCATAGGTCACGTCGTGTGGCGGCAGCCATGTTGAAAAACGGGAAAAAAAACTTTGGACCTCTGTATCTCTGAAACCGCACCAAGATCAATATTGAAACTTGGCTGCTTTCATTATGACATCATAATTGCATATGTAGAATGCCACATCCGATCAGTATGAAAATTTGTGAGGGTCATCTAGGGATAAAATGGTCCACAAAATTTTTTTTCATGACATCATTGGTCCCATCATTTGGCAGCCATATTGTTTTTTTAAATAAAAAAAAACCTTCAAAAATCCTCTCTGAAATGGCCAAACAGATCGAGGAGAAAGTTTACAAATATGACCGCCTATCCATGAGGAACAAAAGCTTCACACATATGATGTCATGGGTCACATGGTTTGGCAGCCATATTGGATTTAGGAAAAATATTAAATAATGTTTTCTCTGTAACTGCTTAATCAATCGACATGAGACTTCACAATTGTGATCGAGTAATGATGGGGAATGCATGTTTTAAATTTCAGCTTGATTGGACACGTGGTCTGACAGCCAGAAATATTAAATTTTTTGATGTGGTGTTTTTTGGGGGAGTTATTTTTTTGAGTAAGGCTCACTTGGCTGTGCCTGGATGGGTTTACGGGTAGAGGAGAAGCAGCTGAAATGTGAATCTTATCCAAGACTTCTGATTACTCCAATGCAGGACTGTACCTATTTGGTCTTCCATTTGATCTGAATTGAATTTATATTAATCCCATTCTGAATTCAATTGAATAACAATAAAAAAAACGTCATGGGTCAGGGTTAGGTGTCCGATCAAAGCGGGGTTGCATCAAAGCGAGACGTCTTGGTACCCGGTCATCACTGCCAGCAGTTATAAAGTGGCAGTTCTAATTATGTCTCTTATTAATTATGTAACCCACCAGTACACAAACGTCACACAAAACAAGTCCTGACGAGGGTCTGCAATTTCTGATTGCTCTTTTTCTTGTTTACCACTGAGATTCAGTAGGTATGTCCAGGCCGTAACATTTTCACCAATTGAGCTTTCGTCATCAAATATTCAACATATCTTTATTATGAGATAGTGAGAACACAAATGAATAAAATGTACGATATTTTTTTTTTTACTGTAGTTTTGGTCAAGTTTAGTTTGAGTACAAAGCGGATGCGGATAGGCTTTGCATTTTGAGATGCTTTCTCGTTACTCTTGTGTTTTGAAGATTATACAGGTAGTTGAAGTAGTGGCAGGCATCCTGCCACTTTAAAAAAGCTGCTGCTTCTTTGCTCTGCAACACATGTCTGTTGGTAGCATCATTTGCTGGGGGTGTGGCTGTGCCGCTGATGCAATGCCCCCTGTAGGTTTGAGCAGGAATTTTCAATTTGTTCAGGGTGCAGGCAATGGCTCGCCTACTCTTCACAAAGGTCATTGTGGGATCTTTAACGTTCACCAACTAATGCTGGGAGACGGGATGCCCAGTTTGATGTCCATCTGAGGGACAGCGCACACATTGATACCTCGTAATGCCTATGAAATATCAGGATGACAGTATTTAGCTGCGCCAAGATTCAAACACAGGCTGGAAAGCTCAGAAGCGAGTACGCATACCTCCAGTCTAGGCTATCCTGCCAGCCCTTTAGGAAGTCGATGAATCCGAGAGTGCAAACAATTCTCTGCAGTTTATTAATTATGTTCATCAAGTCACTTGCTACATATTTTGCTTGTAATTACAGAAACAGTCAAGAGTAAAAGATGGCAGGAATTTCTCACCAGTGGCACCAGCTCTCCTCGCTCCATGATAGCTGTGAGTTTCTTCCCGCGCTCAGAACCCGCAGTCACTTCGGCACGGAGCAGATCACCAGTAGAGAGATGCGTGTAACCATATTTGGCCACAATCTTTTCGCACTGTGTTCCCTTCCCAGAGCCAGGGCCGCCTGTGACAACAAAATAATTACTTTAAGCGAAAAAATGTTGCTGGAGTCTATACCCTTTTCAAGGATGTCTCGTGGCCTGGATTACACTGGATAGTAGTTTGCCATTGCTTTCCCAAAGGTAGTAGTCAGAGCAGGAAGTTGGCAAGGGTCACGCAACGACACACAGGGATCTACTCTTTTCAAAAGACAGTAATCCGACATTCACCAGCAACAAATGCTGACAGACGTGGGACACCGAGCTGAACGACCAATTCTGAAGGACTGCATACTCATTGATGCAACACCCTGGCTGCATCCCCCCCCCCCCAAAAAAAAAAACCAGTGTGACAGTTCAGTATCAGGTCAGGGACTGAACCCAGAATACACTGCTCAAAGTCAAGCACGTTACTTCGAAGCTCTCAAATCAGCCATCAGATTAAAGTGCTTCATCCCAATTGAAAATAGTCACTTGGCAGTGATAAAATTACATGTCACTTAGCTATAATAAACTAGCATTTGGACACTTTTGAATGAATAATTTTCTACGGGGTCCTTGGTCAGTATAGATCCTGGAACACCCTTACATTAATGTCAACTGCACTGATAAAACACACAGCTTGGGATTTCTCCAAAACGACTCTAATCTTGTTATTTTCTACTTAATGAACACCTGCTTATCCTTAATAACACTGCTTGTTCCACAATACAGAGAAAAGTTTAAAGGTTTGTTTCATGTGAGGATATGTTCAACACGACCACCATTCAAATTGAACATAGCACGTTATCCATATGCACATGTTGCAAATAACTTTTCCCAAACTACCTCATCTAATAGAGCATGTGCAATCCAGGATCACCAGGTTTGGGTCGTCTGCCAGCACCCCCATAAAAATAAGTCACTCGGATTAAGGTCTGGGTTTGTCAGTAGTCAAGAGAGGCCTTTAAAGTTTACACGGAAAAGGTTTGAGATGACCCTTTCACTGAGTCAGGAATGGTACTAATCCAAAGCATTGGGTGTGTGGACACGTCGCATCCTGTTGAAACTTTTTGTGTGTTGTTGGAAAGGATTGCCTTTGCAATTCAAGAAAGAAGAATGTCTGTAGCATTTCCAAATAGTTATTCCCATCGACGTAACCATTAAAAAAGAAGGACCATATTTTTGGAGATGGCACAACAAACCAATACCTTATAAGTGTTGAAGATGAAACAAAGCTTTAAACTTTCAACAGTTTTAGGTTTGTCATCAATAGTTCAGTTTAGATGATTTAATGATTAATTATGACGTCTGTGTGTCTGTGCGTCCGGAGAACACAAATAGAAAGGGCAAATAATGAATGTTATAAATATATGTGGAAAATTTGTTCTATCCTGTTCATTTATAATTATAATAATAAATGTGTAAAATCTGGATTTGTACAATATTTGTACAAAGATGATATTGTCCTCATTAAAAAGTTATTGGATAAGAAATACAAGGAAGTGTTTTAGGCCCCCCACAAAAAGTAGACGTTGCGATGCCAGGTACCCCTGCTAGTTACAGATAAATGAGATTCCACTGTATTTTTTTTATTTTTATGAGAACCCAACCCTCTTACTTGCTGATTTCAGTGTTTTCCCTCTCTCTCTTTCTCTTTCTCTCTCTCTCTTTCTCTCTCTCTTTCTCTTTCTCTCTCTCTTTCTCTCTCTCATCCTCTCTCTCTCTCTCTCTCTCTCTCTCTCTCTCTCTCTCGCTCTCTCGCTCTCTCCGCTCTCTCTCTCGCTCTCTCGCTCTCTCTCGCTCTCTCGCTCTCTCGGCTCTCCTCGCTCTCTCGCTCTCTCGCTCTTCTCGCTCTCTCGCTCTCTCGCTCTCTCGCTCTCTCGCTCTCTCGCTCTCTCGCTCCTCTCGCTCTCTCGCTCTCTCGCGCTCTCGCGCTCTCTCGCTCTCTCTCCTCTCTCGCTCTTCGTTCTCTCTCTTCTCGCTCTCTCTCTCTTTCTCTCTCTCTCTCTCCTGTTCATTCATTTCCTTGCTGGTTGTGTCCAGTTGTTGCTCTGCTACCCCATTATCCAAGAAAATCCATTGGGACCATACTCTGTATAGCATTGGTGCTGCCAAAGCAGTCTCCTGGTCGATTGGGCACAATCCTGGACAGGTCACCACTCCGACACAGGATACTCAAATGGCCCAATCATCCCAGCAAGCTGGTACTTGTTTCACTGACCTCGGAAGGATAACAGACAGACTGAATCAACCCCCAACTGGTATTAATTCAACAGGAAAGCAGGATTTTGAACTTAGGACCCTAGGATCTCAAACCCACAACCATCTTACTACAATTCACCGTCTGTCCGTCTGTCTGTTCCCAGGTACCGCAAAAACGGCCGAACCGATCGCAACCATTTTTGGGGTGTTTAATCCTGGGACCCCTTGGAGTAAAATAGGCATAAATATAATAATATGACCCCCTTGACGGCTCCCTTCTAGTAACCATTAAGCCAACATCAGGCATGCTACCCCACTATCAGTTTAACCTTATTCTTACATGAGCCTTGCCTTATAGAAATGGGGGGGGGGGGGAACCCAACTTACATCATGGTGTTGGCATCATCTGTTAACATTTCAGTTCATCAAGACCACTAACAATGTAAATGCCATATTTGTAAGTTATTTCTTCTGGAAAAGATTTGACAGTAGTGCTTATGAGCTCGAAATGACGACGCTATTGTAACCGGTGTGTTGGTGTGTGTGTGTTGTGCGTGCGTGCGTGTGTGTGTGGTGTGTGTGTGTGTGTGTGTGTGTGTGCTTGTGCAGTGTGAAATTATCTGTCTTATTTGTTTATGGAAGTGAGGGAAATTGTTTGCAACTTTGGAAATGATAAAATACATGTACACGCTCTGCTGATTTGACGATAGGATGGGTAAGGGATCTGCTAAAGTTCATTCTCGATATGCTTGCAAGAACTGTTACAAATCCTTGTTATGCTCAAAGGAAAGGTGTGTGAAAGAACTATGCAAAACAAAAAAATATCTTCACTAGTACAGTATACACTTAATCTATAAACCAGAGATTTTGAGTGGAAAACATGATTCTATAAAAAGCTTTTAAACATATTCTTGAAATGATAATAATCAAAACGTGTTGATTGTGGAATCATTTTGTCCTTGAGAGAAATGTCTGCGAGAAATACCGATCCTGATAAGAACAATACATTCGTGCCTTTTGGTAAGATTAAACTACTTAGAAACTCCCCGATTGGAAATTTTATCCTCGATATGTATTAGACATCCACTTGGATGAATTATTATCTGGAAGCTCGTCCGTCTTGTCAAAAGGTTTGCGAAAAGCAACAGTGATGAAGGGTGTATTTCAGATGTAGCCGGTTTCAATGTCTTCAATGTACGAGTAACCGATGCAATCGAGCAGAGTACTCAAAAGGAGGCAATAAAATCCAATGGAGTGGACGCTCATTGAAATACTGAAAGGGCAAAGACTGATTAATTAACTAGCGTCGTGTGGGACAGATTTATTGCATGCAGAAGCTGACTGCAGTTAAAAGTAAAATGTCACTTGGTAGAGCGCATACCTCCGCAAGGCTGGATACTTTACGTTTTGTATCCCACTGATAGGCCGGATGTGCTGACCTGAGCCAAAATCTAATCGGCTTGTTCTTGTCATCCACCAAGTTTTATCATAATCCATCTACAACTTTTTGAAATGTTGTGCTACATATCGTTTTTGGCCCCATTTCTCAATGGTGAAGAATAACTTGTAAAAATTAAAAAGTTCTCATATCCGGGTCCATATTCAGACCTTCACCAAAATCGAATCAATTTGTCCGTGTCACACACCCAACCTGTCCACCAAGTTTCGTCTGAATCCGTTCATAACTTTTTGAGATATTGTGCTATACAGTGTATACTTTTTAGCCCTGTCACTCAATGTTGAAGAATCACTTTCAAAATTCTAGTGTCTGGATCCGGATCTTCACCAAAATCTAATCATTTTGTTTTTGTCACGCGCCCAACCTGTCCACCAAATTTTTTCCGAATCCACCCATAACTTTTTGAGATATCCTGTTCACAAACAGACAAATAAATGAAAAATCACTCAGAGCGACACTTGGCAGAACAGGAAAAAGTAGAATGGCACTCGCTCGAGCGCATACCTCTGCCAGGCTGAACAGTTTATAATTTGTATCCCACTGATAGGTCAGATCTTGATCCGGATCTGAACCAAAATCTCATCGGCTTGTTCTTGTCACCTAACCAACTCATCCACCTCGTTTTGTCATAACTAGTGTGCAACTTTTTGAGATATCATTATATATTATATGTACAGTATAGATCGTTTTATGGCCCGATCACTCAATTTTAGAAATTAGGCCTATGCTGACCTTTTGACCTCAAAAGTAATTTGTGGTTGAGTTCAGTGACCTGATTTGAGAATCCTGTTCAAATTTGAAGTCAATTGGATGAAAATTCACAATTTTAGAAATTTGGTCTATGTTGACCTTTTGGCCAATGTTGACCTCGCAAAACTTTGTCATACGATCATCGCCGCATAGATGGTGCCTACAACCTGCTAAAGTTTCACAACAATCAGCTGAGCGGTTTGGGCTGTAGATGAGCGGACAGACAGACAAACAAACAAACGGAACAGATCAACAGACTTGGCAAAAAAATTTTTCCAAGTAACAGGCAGATAGACAGGCAGGGGTGAAATCATAACCTTTGTCCACCTTCGGTGGTGGAGGTAATCATATCTGATGAGTATAAAGTGAAGTTGGGGGAAGGGAGGGTGGAGGAGGGAGAGCAAAGATAGGCACAGAGTTGGAAGGGTGAGGACTTGGGGTTGGGAGGTGGAGGTTGAGCACTTGGAGTTTGTTAAGGGGGGAGAGTTGGGGATTTGAAGTCACATTTTACATTATGTGGATGTTCTGCAGGTCCCTTGTAGTATTGTTATAATCTTAAGAGGATTGGATGTTGGATGAGGTTAATTTTAAGAAAACTTTTTGTTTTTGTTTCGGAATGTTTAGTTGGGGGGCTAACTGTCTTGTAAATATACAGTACTGTTTATTCTTTTCCACTCTCTAGCCTAAAAAAGCATATTCTCTCTTCAAATTCCATTGCAAACTTAATTTCTTTGTAATTCCTCTGAAATTATGTCCTGTGTGTAGGTGATTCGATCTCGTAGCTTTGTGACCTGAACATTGTTGATGTGGCAAGCTAGTCTTTACCTTTGGACACATTCCAAGTCTGGCATCCACATCACGTGAACTGCCTTGGCTGAATGCACAATCTTGTGCATTTACTTGAGCTAAGGAATAGTCTGGGAGCCAAAACAGGGAAATTCAGAATTGTAACCTCCCCCCTACAGCATTACTTTGGATATACCATATGAGAGGTGAAAATATCAGGATCAATATAAGCCCAAGGTGTCGTCCTATAGGTGCACTTTTAAGGGACATGCACACCTTTCTGAACCCCTACCCCAAAATGACTCGAAACTTGGCTCCCAGACTTTATAAAACATTACTTGTTTAGATATTCTTATTTAATGTGAAAGTTTGGTATTTCTGGGTCATTTTAAGCCTGGGTGTCACTTTGTAAGTGCATTTTTGCATGAGTTGTGTTCAGTTTACTACCCCTACCCTCATGGTGCTTCACGCAGCTGAGGCCGCTTTTCCTGATTATGAACTGCGCCCACCATCACATATCCGACACGCAAATACATTTTAGTTGCTCAAATGATATAATTGCTTTATCCTTTGTAAGTTTAATGTGCAGGGTGAGAATTCAGTATTTTTCATTGCATATTTTTTTTAAGTCATCATCAATTCAGTAACACTTCCGACCACGCAGCCATTATATGCCGAGAGAGAAATGGAATATCGACAGCAATTTCTACATTAGGTTCACCAAGTATCAACAAATGACTGCAGTTGGTATAAATGGTGTGTAAAAGTAATAATTCACTTACAAAGTCTGGTTATCAACAAACATGTCTATTTTTATAAAAAAAACCTGTTTTCTAGTTTGTCCCAGTCCCGTCAGATGCACCTGGAGGCAGTGTAGCTAAAAGGTACATCGCTTCCACACGGTCGTGAAAAGTAACATCACGTGATCATGTTTGTTAGAGTATTATAGGTTTATGAAATTTACAGAGTTGTTTCCAATCAGTTGTACACTATCAAATGTTTTCATCTCCATTTCATCAATTATTGTGTTCTTTTTCATGAACATTTAAGATTGCTGCAGATCGACGTCATTCGTGTTTGTTTGCGTTTTTGCAAATCGGTTCAAGTCGCATGTGATCGAGCAAGTACAGTGTCATGATGGAAAAACCAGTCGATCTCATTCCACAAAAATGTCAGAGACTCTCAACAGATTGAACCAGATGCATGTTTTGCCAGTCTTGCAAGTATGCTCAAAAGCTTGTCACACCTTCCGCCCAAGGCTCTCAGAGATGACGAGATGTAGCAAACACGTGGCAAGAATATCTTGTGGAGATAATGCAGTGAACTGGTGACGAAACTTTGGTACATCACGGGTGATGAAGGTTGTGATAAAGTTTCATCAAAACCGTGTGTGTAGTTTCAGAGAAGAAGTTGCGAGTATTTGTGGATGGACGGATGATGCACCATTCCATAAGCTCCCTGGAACTACATTCCAGGTGAGCTAATGAGGGCAACATCACTCACCAGCATCGACTGCCATAAATATGTGATTTGTCAGAAAAACATACCACCAAGAGATGCTGCCTTATCCCAAGTACTCACAAGCAATGCTGTTGAGGCTCTGCTGTCAGCCGCAGAAGCAAGGCAGGATAGTTCTGTCCTGCACGCATCGGGGGAGAAGACCTGGTTGCCTTGGAGGCAAAATATCACCGACGATGCTGCATGAGTTACACCGGCAAGTCAAACTTGCCGAAGATTGGTCTCTTCGATGCAGAAGATCTGCATGAGCTGCTATATGCAGAAACTTTTCATGAACTCATTGAAGAGACTGACCAAGCACTACATGAAGGGAAAGCATTTGTGATGACGGCCTTTCTGAGTGGATATCAAGAATCTTGTTTTTCTCTTTCTCTTTCTCTTTCTGTACCCACCCTTCCCAGTCGTGCCCAATTGCTCCTGAATTCTGTGTCTTTTGCACCTTCAAAGGGGAAAAGTTTCTAGAAACCCATGACTCTGACGCTGTGTTCTTTTATGTGAAGAGTGCTGCTAGGTGAAAAAAATATAAATTGAAAATGTCTCCATGTGGATTATGCATACAAAGGCCCATCCGGTATTTGGCAGGTAGGCCTTCATTGGTCCTTTCACGATGGTGGGCTTATACGTAGTTATAATAAAAGGAAATAGAAAGAACTTGAACAATAGAAGAAGCCATTTGGTCCATCATGCCGGCACTGTATTACCACCACCTCAATTCAATCCTTCATTTTTAGAACTTTATAACTTTAAAGCTTTAGAAAGGAAAAGGTAATTTGGCACTTCATCAAAAGCACATTCAATCTATCATTTTATCTACTTAATTATGGGGAGGGGGTGTGGGATGAGGAGGAGGAGTAGTAGTAGAGAGGAGAACAGCAGGGCAGGTGCACGGACATCACCATGGTGTTTTTGTTTGGTTTGAGAGTGGGGGTGGGGTGGGATAGTAGGCAATGAGCAAACACCGACAGCAAATGAACAAACATTAAATTCAATCCAAAATTGTTTCAACCTGTTGAGTTGAATTTTAACTCAAGTGGCACTGATATTTCTCATCACAGCTTGAAACAAAAGTGAAACATCTCTCGACTAATCATGCTTCAAATTGAGCTCCAGCTTCCCAAAAGATACACACGCGAGCCATTTTCATGTCTCGGAGTACTTTATCTCTGATTTGGGTGATGTGCACCAGCCTTCATTTTTCACTTTTTCCTGTTCCCAATTGTCCTTTCATTAGTGGTTACAAAATCATTCGTCAATACAAAATGTTAACTGTGCTTAACCTTCCTCCCTCCATCGTTAGTTCTTCCATGAGCCTTGATCTCAATCTACACGCTGTATTTGAGCAATGCATTTAACTCCATGTAGAGTTTGATCCTTTATTTATGTCCTGAAGTGTCTTTCAGACTTCTTATTTCGAGCAAAGGATAGCAAAAAATAATAATGATAATAACTAACACAAAGGGTGATACAGTACTAATTTATTCCCAGAGTTTCCTATTTAAACAGAGCAAATTAATGTGTTTGGTGTGCACAGGATGCAATTATGTGACGATGAGCTTTCGAAAAGTACAAGACACAGGGTTTAGCTGTGACGATGAAAACTTACCGACAACAAAAATGATCTTGGCTCCTTTGAGTTTCTCTGTAAAAGGGTGGAAGTATCATCAATCTCTGTACATCGTGCACACAATTTTGCATTTGTATATATAAAAAGGAAAAAAAGAAAGTGTCACAAATGACTTTTACGAGTGGCAATATTAGAAAACACTTTTTCTCGTAATATTGTTATTATTACTATTTGCTAAATTGAAGATTCGCAAGATGATTGATTGGTCTGGTCTGTTATTAGTCCCATACCGGTTTTACCAGAGGGGACGATGGGTTTGTTCTCCGTCTGTCTGTCCGTCCCACCTGTGGTTTTTCAGACTCAGACTTTTTTTCCTATAAGGTCATAAAATCATCAATTTAGATCCGATTGCCTTGAAGTTTGAACAGAATTTGCACATGGGGTTCACCAATTGGTTCACCAATCAAAAGCTAGAAGCCTATTGTTTTCGAGGTCCAATGGGCAAGGTCGCAGCGACTGATTTTGCAAGTACCAGTTTCAATAGTGAATGCATTTTGCACTGCGTTTCAATTATGACTGCCCAGCCGGTTGCAGGCATGGCCATGCCGCTGATGCAATGCCCCATGTACGTAATGGCAGGACTTTGGCCAGGCTGTCGGTGACACCTCGCCTACTCTTCAACAAAAAACAATGGCGAATCGTTAACGTCCGCCAGCCAATGCTGGAAGATGGAACACCTGATCTGACGTCCATCCGACGGTCGGCACGCATATTGATTGGTGTTGGTACCTTTGTGTAGGTTTGGGTCGAGTTGGGAATCAAGCCCAGCTTACACAGGTGAGTGCACTTCCTTTTATTTTGATAATCTATTCTGATAATCCCTGAAATGTCATGATACTGTATATAATTGCATGTTGGAGAAATCACTTTCACTAAAAATGTCATAGGACTTAGGCTGATGGAAGACTGAGCGGTTGGAACATACATGGAGAAGTAGAATGGTGGCACTTGCTGCAGATATTCACATTGACACTTACAACATACATTTCACACTTTGGACTTCATTTGTACTCAGCAGCAGGCATAAATGTTATTTATTGCATTGAGGGATGATATATAAGTGAAGGGATATATCTGGTTAACGTTCCAGTTCTAGTTTTCATTTTTCTTTATTCGCACTATATTCACACTATATTGTTGACATATACCAAAGGTAGCAAGTATATAGTTCCTTCCGGAGCCAAAGACATCATACTTGGCAACCATTATATCTTTCTAGTGCTCTAACTTAAAAGGTAGTTAGGGCTGTATTTTCCTTTTATCACGTATAGAAACATGGTATAAATTTTGACTCTCGTTCCACATAAACAAATGCTATCGGACCCCGCTATTCGCGGGGGAGGTACATTCTTGGAAAATGCCGCGAATAGCAAATCCGCAAATAGTGGGGCATTGTTTGAATGGAAAAATACGGGATAGGTTCCTGGTGGGTATTTTAATAAAAAAAATTTGTATACAATCTTCAGGCTCGTATAAGAGGTAAAAATGATTTTAGCGGTTAGTGATTCATGAGGGAAAATCAAAAAACCCGTTGAAAAACAGCATAAGCGTGAAAAAAAAACACGAATATGGCCACAAAATACCGAAAAACGCGAAAAAAAAAAACCTGTGAATACGGGAAGCGCAGGGTTGTGAATATTTAAGCAGGTCGCCTTTTATAAACCGCGAATATGCGGGGTCCGTGAATAGTGAATCGTCAAATAGCAGGATCCGACAGTACTACACACACGTTTGAACCCAGCCATCAAGTTGTCAGGTTGATAAGAATCATGCGGTCAGTAGATAAAATTAAAATGTATTTTCGATGAAGTTAAGGGGATCTGGCTTGAAATAAATGTTGGACATTTCAGAGGAGAACACAACTTTTAATTGAAAATACACATTTCTCTATAATAGACAAAACTTGAAGAAAGTCTAAATGTTAATACGTTGAGATCTTCATGAGATCTTATCCCTTCCCACCTCTTGAGTAGACCTACCTGCCATGATGACGTTTTTCTTTCACACCGAGGAAAATCCCTGCCAGAAAAGCAGAAGAAATGATGTCACAATGTGTGGCCTTGTCAATGCAACTCCATGACATGTTCATGGTGAATATATCCATGTTTTGTAAAAACTAATTGCACAGATTTCCTCGGACTGCAATTACATGAGGTAATTACTTCCGCTTATAAATCTTTTCATTCTCTCTCTCTCTCTCTCTCTCTCTCTCTCTCTCACTCTCTCTCTCTCTCTCTCTCCTCTCTCTCTCTCTCTCTCTCTCTCTCTCTCTCTCTCTCTCTCTCTCTCTCTCTCTCTCTCTCTTCTCTCTCTCTCTCTCTCTCTCTCTCTCTCTCTCTCTCTCTCTCTCTCTCTCTCTCTCTCTCTCTCTCTCTCTCTCTCTCCTCTCTCTCTCTCCTCTCTCTCTCTCTCTCTCTCCTCTCTCTCTCTCTCTCTCTCTCTCTCTCTCTCTCTCTCTCTCTTCCTCTCTCTCTCCCTCCCTCTCTCCTCCTCTCTTCTCTCTCTCTCTCTCTCCTCTCTTCTCTCTCTTTTTCTCTCTCTTCTTCTCTCTCTCTCTTTCTCTCTCTCTCTCTCTCTCTCTCTCTCTCTCTCTCTCTCTCTCTCTCTTCTCTCTCTCTCTCTCTCTCTCTCTCTCTCTCTCTCTCTCTCTGCTCCTTTCAACATCCCTTCAGGAATGGGGTGAGACCAATAATCAACAATTGCAGCTAATTCCAAAACCAAAGTGTATGCTCATGAAAGTTGAAAGTTCTGAAAGATGAAAGTTCTGCTAGCGTGGGCACTTTTAACCTGCAGTCGCTTGTGTGAAATCTGCAATTGAAATAGTCTTTTTAATGAAAGAGTGGCAATTTCCAAATGGTTGTCCATAATTGTTGATTTCCTAGATGCAAGTCAGACTCACAAAAATATAGGCAATACAAGAAACATCCATGGATGGAGAGGTCTAGTTCCTACAATTTCCTGTTAATACTGTTACGGCTGTGGAAATTTCGCATTACACCATCCAGGTCCCGTAGGTGAGAAAATGAGTCTTAAGTACATGTGTAGTTAGCCCAAACCCATTGTCTAGAGGAATTAAATGTGATCATTCGGCTGCGATTCCTTGAGTTAGGCGTTTTTCTGTTCTACCTTGTTTTGAGCCACCCACGCCAACAACAACAACAACGCCAGCAGCAAAACCTACCTTCACCACTCGCTACCGCAAACCTCACATCACGCGCATACCAAACAGCACCAGGCCATCGGACACCGCCGAAAACCTCCACCACCTTCTCCTACGGCATCCCGCACCACCTGTGGGCGCGAGCGTCGAGCTGTCTTCAGCGAGACACCGCGAGACGCTGAGTGCAGAGGGCGGGTTTCCTGAGGAGAATTCGATTCAGGAATGATGCACGCCACATACTGATCCACCCCAATCAGGAGCGCGGGCGGCTAGGCCCCAGCTCCAGACGCGCCTGACGAAAATCGGCATATGCAAATGAGGGTTATCGAGAATAAATTATCGGATCCAAAACGACCTACACGGGGCGCCGCTTGTCTCTCATGCAACCGTGCGACACGTGGGCTACTTCGCGCCTGGGAGGTGACGTTGTGGAATCACAGGGGGCAGTGTATAATCTATTTCTCTGCAATTCTTCTCAAATTTGCAGGTATTGAGAGCGATTTATTCTCCGAAGCAAGTGCGCGTTCATAGGAAGCGGAGGCTCCCTAGCCGCAGTCTGAGGACCGCGGCTTCCTGATTGGGTGGTATCAGATGGGCGGTGCATCATTCCTGCGATCCGATTCTCCTCAGGGAAATCACCGCGCCCTCTGCCATCGTCGGTCTCGCCGTGTCGGCAGGCTGAGACAGGTGCTCGACAGTCGTCTCGCGCGGTGGGCCCAAGACAGAGCTCGCGTGCGAGGAATGTCCGTTAGTGAGAGGGCGTCGTAATTGCTATGGTAGTAGCAGGAGTCGGGTGAGGGTTGTTCCGCAGGTGTCCGTGTCGACGGAGCATTGAGGCGATGGTGGAGATCCGGCTGTGAGGTTGGGTATGAGCGATCTTCTCGGTGTTGATGTGAGTGGGTCTTTGAGCACGGGCCTAAATACGAGTGTTTTATAGGATATGAGTCTCGTCGATGGTTTGTGGTTGACTTGCGTGGGTGGGAGGCCTTCCGACAGATAAGGTCGTAGCAAGCGAGAATACGAAGCAGAAACCGCGGCCACTAGCCCATCAACTCAACTAACGACCCTTGCAGCCCCAGAGCATCCACAAATCCCCCATTTTTCCACTGGAATCCATTCTGTCGCCCTTCTAGCATGGGTTTTGGGCTAACTACACATGTGTGAGAATATTCCTCAGCACCTACGGACATCTGGATGGGTGTAATGCGAAATTTGCCCCACTGCGAAGCCCGTAACAACTACACCCCTCCCGCTTTTTAGCAGACTCGTCCGCGAGGTCCCGCTCAAAATGTATTCGCTGTGCCATCATGTGTAGTTCTCCACACCACCGTCACGTTTTACCTACAGGATCCCTGCCTCCAGGACAATCATGGTTCGGTGTCCCCAAATAGTGAATAACCTGAGGGCCCCTGACGAGTAGAACTAACTAAACCAGAACCTCATCACTACGGACGACTTAAAAAAATTGTGCCGGCGCTAACGAATACATGCCCGGGGGGGCATCATATTTAGGCAAACATACTAATCTTAAAACATCTCTTTAACCTTAGAATTTTACACTCTCCATGGCCCCAGGATCAATGGAGGTCCTGCAGACGCCAAAAGCAAAAAGAGTCAACAGAGAACCGGTGCACGGGCCGCCACTGCAGGCCCGTGTTGCAGCTGCCAACAGGACAGTTCGCATGGCAGCTTGCAAACTGTTGTGACGGATCCTGGCGCGCATGGAAAATGAACAAGGGCAAAGCAAAATTGAACGGGGCGGTGAACAGGTGCATTGGGCATACATGGCAAAGGTAAAGGCAAGCATAGCCGCAGAAAAGGCCGTTGCAGCGCACACAGCCGGCAACGAACTGGCCGCGGAGGCACAGGCCTTGCCAGTAAAAACAGCCGTCGGACGATCGGCCGCACGCTTGCAGCAAAAACACAGCAGACGATCCTGGCCGGCACAGGCGCTGCAGAAAACAACCAGCCGATGAAGTTGGCTTGGCACAGGCCCGCAGCAACACAGCGCAGGACGATGAGAGTTGGCAAGCCTATTCGCCTCTTGCAGTGGAGGCTCTCTCTCTGGAGGAGTGCGGTTGGTGTTGGCCGACACAGAAGGTGGATCTCCTGACCTACCCTCCTACCGGTCGTCCTGCCCACTAAGCTGCCTTTTGGTCGCTGTTCACTTCGCATACCCACCCCTTAATTTCAAAACCAATTAGCCCCAACTTATTTTTTTGTTGTTTTTTATTTTCACTTCCTACTTCCCACTATAAATCGTCCCTAACCCCTCTCTACTGCTCTCATCCTAGTTCGGGCTAACCTATCGTCCCCAGCCTAGTTCCCAGACCCCTTCGCTCTCACCTGTCCGGCGGAGAGGGGAATAAGTGGAGAGCTAGCGTTACCTGGTGGCGAGCCAACAAAGCCTCGGATGGCCTCCCCAGACCCTTCCAAGCGATCTCTCAACGCCAGAAGTGGGTCCAGCGGCCCAAACGAGAGCAAGGGATGGTGGTGCGGAGGGTACATCTCTAATCTACCCTAACCATTAACTGTTAAACTTACCCCGGGGCTTTCAACAACGCGCCTCTCGCTTAATCTATGGTTCTAAAAACCCAGATTCCCCGTCGGCCTGTGCTCTGGTGTCCTCACAAATTTACGGGGCCTCGCCCTCAGATATTTTCCCTCGGCCCTTGCACGTCTCATGGGTCGTGGGGGCGTCGCGACTGTGTGGACCGCCTGGCCTCCCTGTGGCTAGGCACGACCCTCTGCCGATCCCCCTTTACGATTGGACCACCCCGGCGACTACACTGCCTCCGCGAGCCTACCAGGCTCCAGAACACCGGAGTGCCCCATGAAACTCCCCTGAAACGCACACGTTGGCAGGCTTGGCCCGGGCCCCTTTTCCAGGTCACCCGTGCCCACGACACTTGCCCACGCGGGCCACGGCGCTCCGGGCCGTCGCCATCCAACACGGCTGCATCCCGGTGCCTCCCTTTCTCGCCTAATCCCCCCGCGCCCATGGCCCTTGCCTACCACCGCCCGACTGCCTCCTGCCGGGTAACCCACTCAGCGATACTCACCGTTCGCAGCCACGCTCCCAGCCCGTCAACAGGGCTCTGCACCCTCCAACGGGTTTCAGGCTACACTCCCACCAACAGCAAACGACCTCCATTTTTCAGTGATGTCTAACCACTGGCTAACTCACGCTGTCTACACTGACCCGGGTCCTGGGCGGGAGTACACTCCTCCCCCCAATCACTCATCGCACCATGTGCATGCCACAATCGCTTGCCACTCACACAGACCGCTGCCTCACTCACTCAAATGTTTCCACCAGGAACGCTCACAGTGTCTATGCATACAACGTAGTAACTGTATCTCAAGTGGTCCGTGTGTACGTTGTAAGTCGTGCTTTTTAACTCTTCCTAATACTGTTGTATTCTCTTACATAATTGTGCTGTAAAATAAACATGCTGACTTTGCTTACTGCTCGTCGCTATAGGTTTGATACCGTGATAGCCGGAATGCCAACATGTACGCATACATGTCCTCTGTAACATGTTCCCAGCTGATCTGTCAGCTTTCCCGGTTTAACTTTTCCATCTAACGTATGCAATAAGCCTCTCACATGTCCTGCTTCACGTACAACAGAGCACATTCGTATGGGATCGCAAAGTCATCGCCGCTGGCTCACTGTCCTCAAATATAGTGCGTGACCGATCGATTTGGCTCGACGATAACCATCAACTCAGCATCGGGTGGACTATACCATGCATCTTAGATCCATCGGAACGGCCCGCCCAATATGCGCCACCGTGGTCCGGCACCCGTCGACTTTGCGGCGGAGGACTAACGCATCGCCGGTTTGCACCATTCGCGCGTGTTCTAACTAAGCTACCCCTCCCCCTAGCTAGTTCTATCCTGTGCAGGCTCAGTACGGGAGATCTTTGCACCCCTTACGCCGGAAGCAATCCTCTGATCTTCATCACGCGGAAGTGGCCCGATTTGGCTACGATTGTGGTGACTTTGTGCTGTAAATGGCCTCTTCCCGTATTTCCATAGTTATGTCGCCGAGCACCAGCGCGCGCTTAAGCTCCCAGGGCAGAGGTCCTACGACTGAATTGCTCCTCTCCTTGCTAGGGCTTGCGTGAGATCATGTCAGCCGTGTTCAGCAGTGCAGCCGTGGTCCCGTCCTGTATGGACGCCGCCCGACCAGGGCGCTGAACCATCCGCGGCGCGGATTTCACCCTCCCTGCCTGAGTGCAACCCATCGTGCTCCAGGAGTCGTGTCATCTATATCCGCATCCCGCTCTAAACAACAAACGCTTCAGACACTCTCACGAGGGATCGTAGGCCAGGGGTGAGGGAGTCGACGCACCGAGTGTCCCTGCTAGACCTATCTCACGAGCCAATTCGTAAATTCCCACCTTACGGGAATAAGATGCGTCTCAGAGGCAGCAGCGGGAGCCAATGTGGCTTTGCGCGTACATAGTGAAAGATGTCTATATAGTGATAGTGCAACTGATAGAAACTCCAGGTGGCGCTCAGGATGGGGTCACCATGACAGGACGATATGACGTCGCTCGACTCCGGTAGGTAACAGCCATATTACACCCTCCCCGTCCTACCTGCTAACCCTCAAGAGCCCCGAATGGGTTGCTCGGGCTCGCGGGAGGCCGCGGTTCGCTAAACAGTCTCTCACTGCGGCCTCTCGCACGCAAAAACCTCCCCCGAGTCTTGGGGCCCGCACTGCTTGCTCAGCTAGTGGACCGCAGCAAGGCCTCTGCTACATTCGCCCGCTGGCTCGCGACGAAGAATGAGACGAAACAACTGAGAAGGTGTGATCGTGTAAGCGACCGCGCACAGCGCGAACAGGAATCATCGAGGCGCTCGAGAACCTACGCAGGCATGGACTTAAGCAGGAGAGTGAAACACCCAAAGCGCGAAATGAACAACGAAAAAAAGGAGTAACAACGCGCACTCGGAAACAACAACACAGAGACTCACAGTGGCACTGGGATGAACGACAACACATGGATGGCACTCGCTCACTTCAGAATCTGGAAGGCCTCTTGTGCAATAGCCGAATTGAACGAATACAATAATCGGATGGAACACGCTATCTCAAAACAAACAACACAGAGAAAACCAAACATAGAAGCGCTGAAATAGTAATACACGCAGAATGACGGAGAGATGAGAATTACTCGCAGGTCAAAAGCAGGCTCGCGCAGCCCATCGCCGAGCGCGTGCATGAAGCAGGCAAAGCAGCGCAGCTGGACAGTGCGTAATTGCGCTCGACGGCCACGTTGTTGGAGCGAACGAGCTGGTGAGCCGAGGGCTGCAACGCTGTAGTCAGATGCTCCGCTGTGTGACAAGGCAGCCGCGACCTAACACACCACTTCTCCCTCACATAGCGCATTCTCACACACCGTGCTTCGCACGACGTGGAGCAGAATAGAGACACATAGATTCGTGTGGTATGACCTGTGCGTCATCACGCGGCGCGCAATGCCACGTGAAAGCTGCAACCCGGAATAAGTCGTAATTCGCAGCTCCACCGAAGACGGGAACACAGTGGTGAATTGGTCCCTGGTGCGCACGGAGTCGACGCAACGCGAGTAGAAAAACTAGTGGATTCTTATGCTAGAGCCAATAGACTTCAGGAGATGTACGGACGAGCAGCTGTTCATCAAACCGCGGGCGACGGAGAGGTCTAGAGGACGAGACAGGAGCAGCGACTGGCGCACAGTACGGACGGTAACGACATGGACACACGGGCCAACACGACATGTCAAGCAACAGTTAGGAGAGACGCTCCAGCAAAGACATCGACGTACCGGTGAGGGGGGTTCTCATCCACGACATGTCGCGGAGATGAGGAAGAAGAGGTGAAAGGCACATTGCAACGCTTACAAGCACATTATACAGCCACACGACAGCGACAGAAACGGAATCTACCAAAACGAGTTGAGGATGAGTGAGCAGAGGAAAAGAATGACCGAAACGGAGTAAGGGATGAACGTTAAGAGGAACCACATTGCAGTGCAGAATTTCGAACAATCGAAGACCAAAGCACAAGTGGAGGTGCGGATCCACTTGAGGAAAGGGACACTTGGAAATTACATGATAAACGCTCTCTCGCCACGAATTGACAAATAACGCAGCTGAGGACGTGTGTCTGAGAGCGTGAATGCATATCGAGAGCAACTGTAAGCACGGCAAAATGCTCGCATCGCAATGGGCGAAGGAAATAAACGAGAAGATTCGCAAGACCAACCTTGACGGATCGATAGATAACGCCATAGCTACGCGGTGAAAACCAATACGATTGACCACGCGCGCCCGAAAAGAATCTGTCAGTTTTGAAAGACCCACACTCAACGAGACTCTCGCGACGAACAAGAAAGACAGTGGCACATCAACAACTGAAAGCCGTATGAATTTGCAACTCTGCACGACCAAAACGAAACCAAAATTAGGCTGGAATACTGCACTGGAGAAGGCGTCTCGATCATGAGAGTAGGACGGTACAGCAAACCTGCAGGGATCGCTCTGAAGCGTGGACCCCACGACTCGCCAGAGTTGACCGCACGATGATCACTGCACAACTACGTCAGTAGGATGAATAGAGCAATGGATAGTAAGAATAGCTCAGTAAAATACATGCTCTCATCTTTAAAGCCCGACCGCGCTCTGAGCTACAATTGTAAAGCGGATAACAAGCTCAACGTCGCTGTGAGTGCGATATGACGGTAGCCTCATCTCACGTGGATCAGCGTAATGATAACTCTCTGAATTGAGATTTAGACCTATAATGCATAGTATGTCCATATTACTGCGTATTGTATACACATCTCCTGCTGGGAGTTCAGATGATAATAGCTTTATCCAGGAGACGCGATCAGATCTAGCGAGATAACTAGATTTAATAAATGAGACCTCGCTCATAGTTCATTGTAGATATTTCCTCTCCCTAGACATCTACCTCGAGTCAGTCTTCATTTCTCAACCATCTCATCGAAGCAAATCCTCTCTGAACACTAGGAGTAGGAAGGACAGTGAGAGCGAAGCTCACAAGTAATGGTAATGCACTTCCGAGGTGTTGTCAATGGGCAGTACGAACTGACTACGCACAGGCTGGGATCTCAGGATACTTGAAGCTCTAACTTTGCCGTTCCATGATGACCTCTGATCGATGCTTGTGTTCGACTTATCTCCAATGGTCGCGAGTCATCGCCGGAGGAGATGAAGTCCCTCTGTAGTTGGAAAACTAAATACAAACTATACGAGTTTGAAATTAATGAACTGAAGGAGAGAGTAAAATTGAAATCCAGAGAGATGGAAAAACTCCAGAAAGAAACAGAAACTAATAGATGTATAGAGACCAGGGAGATAGGGAAAATAGAGGAGAGACTGCATGATAATGACGGGGTTAAAGGAACAGAAACACACACACACAGAAGTAGTGGAGGATAATGGGGGTGAGCTCGCGGACTGGGTAGAGACCCGGTGTGAGCAGCTTATGGCCGCCTCCAGGAACGAGGGGAGGGAGTATGCCCCTTGAGGCGAATCACGACCAGGTGGGTTCGGTCGTGCCAAGCGGAGCTGAAGGGACGAGTGCTGTGGATAGGTGCACGTGTAGCTGGGGGTATAGAGCCCCGGGAACCCTTGTGGGGACACGAATCCCCAGTGTGGTTGTCCCGGTGTGTGTGGTGCAAGGTGTGAGTGCGCCCCGTGTGTGGATGAGACCCCAGGTGTGAGTGCGACCCCGTGTGAGTGGTGTGTGGCATGTGTGCCGGAGTCTGCTGCTTCCCAGCGTGCCGTCGTGTGTGAAAAGGGCACCGCAGGTGGATGAGGCACCGTGTGTGGAGGAGCCACGGGTGCGGGTGAAAGACCATGGGTGGGTGGAGCGGCGTGTGCGCCAGAAACGGCACGCGTGTGCGAAGCACGGTGTGTGAGAATGCGCTATGTGAGGGAGACAGTGTGTGTGCGCGTGTGTAAGGGAGATGTCGGTGGGCATGCGCGAGCATCAGCCGCGTCTCCCGGTAGGGTGTGAGTGTGTTGGAGTGGAGTATGTGCGTCGTGACACGCAGGTGTGCGTGGGTGGAACGGAGACGACGGCGACAGAGGGACAGAAGCCGCGGTAGCGGCCGTAGCGTGTTGTGGACCGTGCCGGGTTCACGCAGCGAGCGCGAGGTCCGTGGCTGTGCAGCGCACGAGACCCCGTGCCGCTTGCAAAGTCGCGGAAACGCCAGCGGTGGATTTGCCGATCCCGTGGACGGACAAGGTTAGGCAGGTAGACGGATTTGGACCGGATGGGTTCTCCACGCGAGCTTGTGTTAAGCTCCAACGGGCAAAGCACATGTGTTCGCGTGGGGAGCCCTCGGAGTGCGAGGTTTGTTTTTGGGTGCGCAGGGTGACGTCATGGCTGCACGTGGGGTTGGAATCCGGCAGGAGGGTGAATCCCTGCCGGATGGTACCGTCCAAGAGGACGAGGTGCACGTGCAGCTGCATGACGTCACGGGCAAGGTGCAAAGTGCGCGAGCTGTGAGTTGCCGCGCTGGTGCTGCGCATAATTGGAAATACAAAATTAACGAAAGCAAGCCTCGCTTTCGGGTGAACAGGATTCCCGGGTAAGGGTGAAGACCCTCCATGGGCACAGGATGGAACTAGCTAGGGGAGGGTTAGCTTAGTTAGACGGCTTCATGGGGCAGGGGTAAGTCCTCATGGGGCCCGTGGAATGGATTAGGTAGAGAGATGTTAGTCAGATATTAGGATGGTAAATGGAAATGATTTTTGACATTTGAGGACAGTGACAGACTGTGGATGTGTAGGGGACGTAGCTTAGCTACGTAGTGTTAAAAGGAACGTGCTGTAGTTTAAGGATGACGTCGGGAGCACGAGATAGTTAGGGGAGGTAGTTAGAAGGATGGCAGAGATTCAGCGATGTGTGTGTTGGTGAGTTGTGTGGAAACATGTTGAGTGAGTGAGGCCAGCGGGTCTGTGTGAGTGGAGCGATTGTGGAATGCATGGTGCGATGAGTGATTGGGGGAGGAGTGACTCCCGCCCAAGGGACCCGGGGTCAGTGTAGAGTGAGTTAGCTGGGTTAGACAAATTGAAAAATGGAGGTCGTTTTGCTGTTGGTGGGAGTGTAGGCTCGAAACCCGTTTGGAGGGGTGCAGGAGCCCTGTTGACGGGCTGGGAGCTGGCTGCGAACGGGGAGTATCGCTGAGTGGGTACCCCGGGCACCGGGCTAGTCGGCCGTGGTAGGCCAAGGGCCCATGGGGCCGGGTTAGCGTAGTGGGCACGGGTGCGCCCTCTGGTGCGGGGGCCCGGAGCGCCGTTGGCCGCGTGGGCAGTGTCGTGGGCACGGGTGACCCTCGGAAAGGGGCCGGGGCGCCAGCCTGCCACGTGTGCGTTCAGGGAGTTGCCATGGGGGCACTCCCGGTGTTTAGGGAGCTGGTAGGCTCGGAGGCAGTGTAGTGCCCGGGGTGCCATCGTAGGGATTCGGCAGAGGGTCGTGCCTGCCAAAGGGAGCCACGCGCCCAGCCATGAGACCGTGCAAGGGCACGAGGGAAAATTTGAGGGCGAGGCCCGAAATTGTGAGGACACCAACACAGGCGACGGAATCTGGGTTTTTAGAACCAATAGATTAAGCGAGAGGCGCTTGTTGAAAGCCCCGGGTAGTTTAACAGTTAAATGGTTAGGGTAGATTAGGAAGTGTACCCCTCCGCCACCATCCCTTCGCTCTCGTTGTGGGCCGCTGGACCCACTTTGGGTTAGAGATCGCTGAAGTCTGGGAGGCCATCCTGAGGCTTTGTTGGGCCTCGGCACAGGACGCTAGCTCTCCCTACCCTCCGGAAGGGAACGTAGGGGTTGGGAATAGGCTAGGGACGATAGGTTAGCCGAACAGAGACAGTAAAGGGGGTTAGGGGACGATTATAGTGGGGAAGTAGGGAAGTGAAAAATAAAACAACAAAAAAATAAGTTGGGGGCTAAATTGGGTTTGCAAATTAAGGGGTGGGTATGGACAGTGACAGGCAAAGGCGATAGGTGGAGGGAGACAGGTAGGGTAGGTCCGAGTCCACCTTCTGTGTGGCCAACACCACCGCACTCCCTCCACCAACCTCCACTGCAAGGCAAAGGCTGGCCAACTTCATCGTCTGCGGCTGTGTGCTGCGGGGCTGTGCCGGCCAACTTCATCGGCTGGTTGTTTTCTGCAAGGCCTGTGCGGCCGGATCGTCTCTGCTGTTTTGCTGCAAGGCCTGTGCCGGCCGGATCGTCCGACGGCTGTTTACTGCAAGGCCTGTGCCGGCCAGTTCGTCTGCCGGTGTGTTTGCCTGCAACGGCCTTTTCTGCAGGCTATGTTGCCTTTACCTTTGCCATGTCATGCCCACTGCCCTGTTCACCAGCCCCGTTCAATTTTGCTTTGCCCCCCTTGTTCATTTCATGCGCGCCAGGATCGTCACAACAGTTTGCAAGCTGCAGGAACTGTCCTGTTGGCAGCTGCAACACGGGCCTGCAGTGGCGGCCCGTGCACCGGTTCTCTGTTGACTCTTTTTCTTTTTCCTGCAGAGTCCATTGATCCTGGGCCATGGAGTAGTGTAAAATTATAAGGTTAAGGTGTTAAGTTGTATTGTAAATATGAGTGCGCCCCCGGCATGTATGTGTTAGCGCCGGCAATTTTATTTAAGTCGTCCGTGTGAGTGAGTTTGTTTAGTTAGTTACTCAGCCCTCAGGTTATTTATTTTTGGGGACACGAATACCATGAATGTCGCACTCAGGGATCCGTAGGTAAAACGTACCAGGGGAGAACTAACAATGATGGCACACGATAATTTGACGACTCGGACGAGTCTGTAAAAAGGGGAGGGGGTAGTGTTACGGCTGTGGAAATTCGCATTACACCATCCAGGTCCCGTAGGTGAGAAATAGTTCTAAGTACATGTGTAGTTAGCCCAAACCCATTGTCTAGAGGGAATAAATGTGATTCATTCGGGCTGCGATCCTTTGAGTTAGGCGTTTTTCTGTTCTACCTTTGTTTTGAGCCACCCACGCCAACAACAACAACACGCCAGCAGCAAAAACCTACCTTCACCACTCGCTACCGCAAACCTCACATCACCGCCATACCAAACAGCACCATGGCCATCGGACACCGCCGAAAACCCTCCACCACCTTTCTCTACGGCCATTCCCGCACCACCTGTGGGCGCCGAGCGTCGAGCTGTCTTCAGCGAGACACGCGAGACGCGAGTGCAGAGGGCGGGTTTCCTGAGGAGAATTCGGATCAGGAATGATGCACGCCCACATCTGATCCACCCAATCAGGAAGCGCGGGGCGGCTAGGCCCCGCCTCCAGACGCGCCTGACGAAAATCGGCATATGCAAATTTGAGGATCAGGAATGATACACGCCCCCTTTCTCTCCATCCAATCGGCGAACGTGGCTCCGCCCCTGAGGTCGTTTGGATCCGATAATTTGCATATGGTGGGATCCCGAAGCCAATAAAAAGGCGAGCTCAGTGAGGAGTCAGTCAGTGTCGGAGGAGTGTCGAGTGTCGGTGGAGCAGCAGTATCGTGGGGCGAAGCCAGTAGAGCAGGATCGTGAGCAGTGTCGACGGAGCTCGAGGAGATCGGCGAGGCGAGATCGGTGGGGCAGACGGCTGCGAACTGAGGTGGACCTGGAGGCTCGCGTCGCGGGATACGAGCGAGCCAGCCATACTCCCTCCCCAGAGCATCAACAATTCCCCCTTTTTCCCCCGCGCTGAGAGAGTGCGACAAGGGGCCCGTTCCCACCCACACCAGCAGGTGCCCACGGAACCGCCGTGCAGCGACATTCTGCGGCTCGCCACGAGGGCGCGGGTAGGACCCTTCGGTCTCGTGGGCCTGGCCGCTCATCCAGGTTCCACGCGCATTAGGCCCACGGGCCCAGTCTGACTCCCTTGCCTTTGAGGGGGTCTTTTCTTTGCTTCGGTGTGAATGCGTGTTGTGGCGCCGTGTCTTGTAAGGTAGTAACTGTATAAGTGGTCCGTGTGTCGTGTAGTCGGTTTTAACTCTTTATATGTGCATTCTCTAAATTGTGGCTGTAAATACATGCTGTTGCTTTACGTGTGCTATAGGTGTATCCGTGAGCCGGAAATAAATGTGCATTGTTTGAACTGTTTTCCCGTTCGCTTCGTCTTTTCTTAATTGAATCTCCATCCTGCTTCACGTAAAGGGTTCGTAGTGGGTGCAAAACGCCCGGTAAATAATCTGAAACCGTCGAGGTCGACGATAACACCGCTCGGTTATCCCGATAGTACGGAACGGCCCGCCCCAGCGGCCGTGTCCGGAGTCGACCTGCGGCGAGGTACGATCGCCCGGTTTACATCCGCGTGGGTACTTAGGTAGGTCGAATTTGGCGAACAACCCTATCCTACGCGGGTGGCCGATTGGCACGATTGTGGTGAGGTCGAAAGGCCCACCCGTGACTGATCCCGGCGTTAGCCGGAGGGTCACGATGAATTGTCCGTCCGGTGGGCGAGGCGGTCGCGGTTCGAGTCGCGTGGCCGATCGCACGCCGACGGGCGCGAATTCGCAACAATACAAGCGAGCGATGGCAGTGGACACACACACACACACACACACACACACACACACACACACACACACACTTCTCCTTCTCCAGATGCAAAATCGAGAGTAATTTATCTTTGGCCTCAGAAACAAACAAACAAAACATTTATGTACATTGCCTTCAGAAAGTATTCACACCCCTCGACTTTTGTCACATTTTGTGTTATTACAGTCTTTCTGAATTTAAAATGGATTAAATTAAATTTTTATCGATCTACACAAAATACCCCATAATGACAAAGTGAAAAAATGTTTTTGGAAATTTTTACAAATTAATTAAAAATGAAAAGCTGAAATGTTTTGCATCTATAAGTTTTAAACCCCCTGAGTCAATACTTTGTAGAAGCGCCTTTGGCAGCGATTACAGCTTGGAGTCTTCCTGGGTATGTCTGTGGCAAGCTTTGCACATCTGGATTGGGGGATTTTCTCCCATTCTTCCTTGCAGATTTCCTCAAGCTCTTTCAAGTTGGATGGGGAGCATCGGTGAAGAGCAGTCTTGAGGTCTTTCCACAGATTCTCAATGGGATTCAAGTCTGGGTTTTGGTTGGGCCACTCAAGGACTTTCACGTTCTTGTTCTGAAGCCATTCCAGTGTTGCTTTAGCTGCATGCTTGGGGTCATTGTCCTGTTGGAATGTAAATCTTTGCCGCATCTAAGGTCTTTTGCATTCTGAAGCAGGTTCTCCTCAAGGATTTGCCTGTATTTAGTTCTATTCATTGTTCCCTCTATCCTTACAAGTCTCCCAGTCCCTGCCACTGAAAAGCATCCCCATAGCAATGATGCTACCACCACCATGCCTCATGGTAGGAATGGTGTTAGATGGGTGATCAGCTGTGCTCGGTTTCCACCAGACGTAGCACTTGGCATTCAGGCCAAGAGTTAAATTTTGGTCTCATCAGACCACGGAATATTTTGCCTCATGCTCTCAGGTGCCTTTCACGTGCCTTTTTGTGAACTCCAGGTGTGCTGTCATGTGCCTTTTTCGCAGGAGTGGCTTCTGTCTGGCCACTCTCCCAAAAAGCCTATATTGGTAAAGTGCTGCAGAGATTCTTGTCCTTCCGGCAGGACTCTCCCATCTCAGCCAAGGAACTCTGGAGTTCTGTCCGAGTGGTAACCGTGTTCTTGGTCATCTCCCTGACCAAGGTCCTTCTTGCCCAGTTACTCAGCTTGGTCGGATGGCCAACTCTAGGAAGAGTCTAGGTAATTGCATATTCTTTCCATTTCCTAATGATGGAGCTCATTCTGCTCTTGGGAACTTTCAACACTCTAGAAATTGTTTTATACCCTTCCCCAGATCTATACCTCCTCACAATTCTATGTCAGAGTTCTACGGACAGTTCCTTGGACTTCATGGTGGAGTTTCTGCTCTGACATACACTGTCAACTGTGGGACCTTTTATAGAAAGGTGTGCTTCCTTATAAATCATGTCCAATCAATTGAATTGGCCACAGGTGATCTCCAATCAAGTTGTGGAGACATCTCAAGGATGATCAAAGGAAATTGGATGCACTGAGCTCAATTTGGAGTGTCATAGCAAAGGGGTTGAATTCTTATTGATGTACGACATTTCAGCTTTTCATTTTTAATTAATTTGTAAAAATTTCTAAAAACATGTTTTCACTTTGTCATGATGGGGGATTTTGTGTTGATCGGTGACAAAAAATTTAAATTTAATCCATTTTTAATTCAGGCCGTAACACAACAAAATGTGACAAAAGATGAGGGGTGTGAATACTTTCTGAAGGCACTGTATTTGCAATGGCTCTCACACTCATACAGTTCCCACTCCCAACCACCCCCTCCTCCCAAACATTATTAATTGTAAACTTACACTGTACATCCACAAGACCCATATAAGACTTTCTCATCGCTGTTAAGAAGCACCTAAACAAGATTATGGTGTCTCCCTCAGGGAAGTCTGCCTGATGCATCTCGCTGCCACGTAAATATAGCTGGCACAAGGTCTGTGTATTTGCACGTCATGAAGATGTCCTTTGTCGAAGAGTTGTTTAACATTACTTAGTAATGACACACAGCATGATCTTTCCAATTGCAGACGTCCATTAAATAAATCAAGCCATTCCCGCAAGGTTCAAAGTCCATTCACTGGTAGCGATCCTTCGTATGTAAAGGTATAACACGCCTGTCCACTCGAGCCTTGCACCGGCCCACATGGTCTGGAGTTTGCAGTACGGGTAGCTACCCTTTCGGCGAACTGAGAAAGTACTCCAAGTCTTTCGTTGGGCAGAGGCACACCCCTTTCTCTCAGGTATGTCAAGTATTTTCGGGTTCTTTTAGAATCTTTGTGAGCCATTTTAGGTCACAATCCTTATCTCGCACACACGATATATATATGTAATTTAGGGTGCCCCAAACCACTGTTTCTTGGGGTTTCTGCGCATGCACACCAAGCATTCTGTCACGGATTATGTCATTTCAAAAGTCCCATATTATTCAGAGCCAAAAACATGCAAGACAGTCAGCAAAGATTAATTGATTGGGACTGTTATCATCTGCGAGGACTGGAGGATCAGTGGCTGTCTGCCAAACCTGAGGGTGTGATTGATCCTGAAATTATATTTGTATTTTGGATGTGAATCACATGCCAATTCATCCTGTTATTTCATAAATCACAAATGAACAGAAACCATCCACACTTCAAAGTTAAACATTCCTGACTCCAGAAACGATACACTTGTTCACAAGAAATGTCCAGCAACAACTTTTAAATGGTGGAATAAATTTTGCATTTAGAGTTCAGAAGTTTATTAATCATGTGAATGCAGACCATGACAATTGAGGAAGGAAACCCAATCATTAAATATGTAACCTGCAATGTTACAATTATCCACTCCTGAACTGAGCTATCCTGGGAATTCATGTGAAAATCACGTCTCCTACAGAATCCGCATACATGTCGGCACAGGATCCATGTCAATACCCTCCATACATGGACCACCCATGTGATCCAAGTCAGCTTAGGATTGGCTAGGTGTCATCTAACACCAACTGAGTTTGCTCATGCCATCAGGATGGCTCAAACGAGGTTGACTCAGACTCCCATTGCTTCCCAGTACCATGCTAACTGCAGTATCATTTATATGGCACTGCCAGGCACTGTCAAAGTGCAATCAAACAGGACAGTTTATGGAGAAAACTCTTTCGGGTCACTCAAGGGATATAACCCCTCGTGAAGATAGTTATCTTGTCCTTTCTGGAAGAAACCACTTTTCAACAACACAATCTATCTCGAATGACTTGCAAAGAGCATCAAATTTCAACCAGACAACTTGGAACAGGCTTCATAATGCCAGTGGTGTGAAGTCCTAAAGAGCACTATTGTGCATCCCTCATTAACAGCATCATGTGCAATGGATGGCACAACATAACTGGAAGATGAATTATTGGTGTCATGTTTTTTTCACTGATGCATCAAGATTATCAGTTCTCGATGGAAATGCTTAAATCTGGAGACGAGGTGACAGTGATTTGCCAATTGTAACTAATGGTCAAATGATCAGCTTTGTTGGGGGCTGCCTAATAGTACAGGCTGGCATACAAGTTGCCAGAATAACTGATCTTGTCATTGGGAGGGGTGTTATGACTGATGTGAGATACAGTGAAGAGATAATTAAGCCTATTGTCATCTCACTGGTTCAATAGAAAGGTCACAACTCCATCTTTGTGGATGACAATATCTGTCCACACCACACTTCAGGGCCACAACATCAATCTCATGGACTGACTTGCACAATCTCTGGACTTACATCTGATTGAACATGCTTGCACATTCTGTCGAAGTGTATTTATGGTTTCTAAGTGTACCCACATTCTATTGAGCAACTGGGAGTGCCTCTGGTCAAAGAATGGCACAACATCCCACCATCTGATTTGATCGATAACAAGCCGTTTACAAGCTAACAATGGAGTCACAAGTGGTCACACATCATTAGCCCTTAAAGGACCAGGGATACATGTGTCCCTAAACTTTTAAGTGGTGTATCTCCGATATTTTCCATGAAATTTTAGATTACTTTATGTTTGTACATTGGCAAATATTGTAGCTAACACTGGCTAAGCGCTTTTGTCTTTTCTATCATTGTTCTTATTTTTGTTTATTAGAAAAACTTGTATTTTTTGTCTTGCATACTCTTGAATTTCAATTCATATTCGTGATTATTATAGCCAAAACTAATAATAAAATTGGACTTGTAATTGAAAATTACTTTCAAGATGCTCGGTTCTTCAAAAAGATTAAATCAATTTCTGCTAGTGTAAACTTGTCAGTGAACATTTGTCGAATTGCTAATTTGCATCTCATTTTAGATAGCCAACTTGTTTCAACATAACACCTTCACCTTGGCTTATACTCGCATATGTTTGTTTCTGGAAAGTACAGATCAATATGCCAGTCCTCTTCAATCAGGAAATGAACAAATTTTTACATATATATATATATATATATATATACCACAACTTACCACGTTTATGGAAATTACCACAAATGCCAGGAGAGGCTAGCTGACAACTGGAAAGGCAGTGACTGCTTGGAGAGTCGGCTGACAGCTGGAAAGACAACGGCAGCTCGGAAAGACTGCACGAAGGGGACAAGGGTTAGCAGCCCAACGTACCAGTGCATACTAAATGTCCCCACCCATCTCATCAAGCTACAGACACTATTACAAGTAAATACCCCCAAGGTTACCCGAGTGGGGGGGGGGGGGGGGGGTGAGAATGAGGAACCTACTCGACCTGATTTACAGGATAACGACTTGGAACATCCACCTAACTTGCTATTGTGCGAGAGAATTCAAGACTGTGAAAGGAATGAAGATACACCATACAAGAATGGGGTGCCTGCAGAGGGAGCAACACATACCATCCTTTAAGGATGATAGTCAGATGGTCGAAAACCCAGGCCAGGAGTCAAACCACAGTGCCAGGGTTCACGAAGCTCATACTCGGCAGACATCTGGAGTTGTTGAGAGTAAGGAGAGAATTAAATGGCCTCCATGAAGTAATGAGTCTACTTAGAGACAGCTTGATGTGAAGATTTGTCCACAGCGCGAACGCTCACACTGAAGGGTCTAGTTTGGAAGAAGCTCGAAGCTATGAGTAGCATATGTTAAACATACTGTTTGGAGTGGTTTGGTGCAAGGAAGAAGGGAGAACAGAAAACACGACAGCAGTCCAATAGGAAACAGGTTGAGATTCAGGATCCTTGAGGTGACAACAGCGTCGGCCCAGGAAGCAATGGAAGAATGCCACAGAAGACCAAAAACCAGGGTTACGAGTGTTGTACGAAGAGTTCAGGAAGAAACTCTTGAGGCTTAGGAGAGCAGAACCAGCGAGGAAGGGAAAGGAGTCGCAAAAGGGAAGCATTTCTTCAAAACCCATATGGATTCACCAAGTTTCTTTTCAAGCAGAGTAAGAGTGGAACACTTAATGTGCGAAGGGAAGAATTAGAGAAGCATCTCAGGGAGACCTATAGCGACCTAAACTGTGAATCACCCCCCGTGTAATGAATGATTTACCAAATCCCACAGAGCCTGGAATACCCTTTGATTTGAGTGATATGAAATTGAAGGAAGTCAAAGATGTTGTCAACAAAGCAAGAGACAAGAGTGCACCAAGAATAAATGGAGTAGCACACTGTCTTTATAAGAAGTGCCCAAAAGTATTGAAAATTCTGTGGAAATTGTTGACAGTTGCATGGAAGAACTCTGTTGTTACAAAGGAGTGGTGTGTAGCAGATGGAATTTATATTCCCAAAGAGGAGAATTCAGAAGGTGTCGAGCAGTTTCGCCCCATACCACTCTTGAATGTGGAGGGGAAGGTATTCTTCAGCATTCTGTCAAAAAGGATGATAGATTATATGCTGGAAAATGGATACATTAACATATCTGTGCAGAAAGTAGGAGTGCCAGGCTTTCCAGGGTGCCTGGAGCATGCTGCAATTATTTGGAACACTGTTCAGGGTGCAAGGAAGGAAAAGAGAGACCTTCATGTAATATGGCTTGAGTTTGCCAATGCATATAGTTCTGTCCCACATGTTCTCAATGAGAAGGCTATTGGGGTGGTTTGGATTCAAGAGAAGGTTAGAAACCTCATCAGGATGTATTATGATTGCCTGGCGTAGGCTTAATGGTTCGGGTGGTGGGCTTGGGATCCTAGGATCCTGAGTTCAAATCCCCCTTACCTGTTGAATTAATACCAGGTGGGGTTGACTCTGCCTGTCATCCTTCCGAAGTTGGCAAAATGAGTGCCAGCTTGCTGTTATCCTGTGTCGGAGTGGCGACCTGTCCAGTATTGCGCCCAATAGCCAAGGAGACTGCTTAGACAGCACCAACGCTCTGCACAGAGTATGTTCCCAATGGATGGATGGATGTATTATGAGCAGATCTTCATGAGGTTCACAACCCCTTCATACACTACTAATTAGCAATCCCTTGAGTTTGGTATTCCCATGGGGTGTGTTGTGTCACCTTTGGTGTTTGTCATGGCTATGGAGTTAATTATTCAAGCAGCAGAAGGTTGGGGAGAGGGAATAGAGCTCTTATCAGGCCAAGTTATTCCTCAATGCCATCCTTTATGGATGATATGACATTAATCACGAAAGAAACAGAGGTGATGAAGAGAATGTCAGCCAGACTGAATGAGTTAATTTTATGGAGTCGGATGAAGTTTAAACCCAAGCAGAGCAGGAGTTTGTCTTTGGCAAAGGGAGTGTACAAGTTGGTAAGGTTTCAGATTGCTGGAGAGAACATTCCCACTGTAAAGGAGGAATCAGTAAAGTCTTTGAAGGTGTTACTCCTTACCCTTAACCGGCCGCAACCGTGTAGTGGAGCTGCAGAAGACTATTGCAGATGGACTAGAAGCCATTGAGAAGTCAGGGTTACCTGGTAAGTTCAAGTTGTGGTGTTTTCAGTTTGGTCTGCTTCCACAAATTCTGTGGCCAATGCAGGTGTATGAGATCACATTAACAAGAGTTGAGAAAATGGAAAGAGCAATTAGTAGCTATATTAGGAAATGGCTAGGTGTTCTGAGGTCTCTTGCTACCCTGGCTCTACTTAGTATGAGCACAAAGGTGCAGTTGCCAGTTACATCAGTAAATGAGGAGTTCAAGTGCTGCAAGGCCTGGTTGCATCTTCTGCTGAGACTCTTCAGATCGAGTGGTGTGAAACACTCAAACCTGAAGTATATACAGGAAGAAAGTGGGATGTCTCGAAGGTTGTACAGTAGGCAGAGGAGGCATTAAAATTTGGAGAAGTAATGGGAGCTGGACAAAAGGGAAGGTGGTGGGATCCATCCATCGATTGGGACCATACTCTGTACAGAGCGTCAGTGCTGCTGAAGTAGTCTTCTAGGCTATTGGGCACAATCCTGGATAGGTCACCACTCCGACACAAGATACTCAAATGGCTCAATCATCCCAGAAAGCTGGTATTCATTTTGCTGAATTCAGAAGGATGATAGACTGAGTCAACCCAACTGGTGTAATTCAATGGCTAAGCGGATTTGAACTCAGGACCGAAGGATCCCAAGCCCGACAACCTAACCATGAAGCCACACTGGGATAGTGTGTGATAGGATGGTAGAAGAACAGGTGGTGGTTAGTTGTAAGCGAGGAAAAGAAGTATCATCATCTGATCGAGCGTACTCGGGCATTTTGCCTCTGGATGGCAGAAATAATCTACAGTGGTTGCCAGTCCTATTGTAGATCGCGGTGTTCGCTTGAACCAGTCTCCCCCGAAGGCGGAGTGCACTTCATACTGTTCTGCAAGTATATTAGCAGTCGCTAATTAGTGCCTCATCTACCCGCTGCCATAGATGATTTTCTGACCTCGAATGGCTCAAATATCCCAGCAAGCTGGTACTCAATTTGCCGACCTCAGAAGGATGACAGGCTGAGTCAACCCCTGGTGTGTATTAATTCAGTGGCCAACGGGGCTTGAACTCAGGACCCTTGGATCCCAAGCCACTACCCTAACCACTGAGCCAACACCAGGATTATTAGAAGTATGTATGTATATATATATATATAGTTACGGTTGTGGAAATTCGCAGAGCACCATATAGGTCCTTAGATCAGTTATGCCGATAAGTCTGTGTTCAGATGGATTTCCCCACCGATGTCTAAGGGAATTATTCGTGTGATCAGGGCTGTGAATCTTCAGTTAGCCGTTTTTATTTTACTATCGTAATTTTGGACCAACCGCTTCACAACAACCACCCCACCACCACATCACTCTGACCAACCGCACCACAACCACCACCTTCTCCACAACGCCAACCACAACCACCTTCTCCACATTGCCAACCACCATCTCCTAAACCGCATCTCCCCCAATACCCAACAACGAAACAACATCGCTTCACCTTCAACTCCGCGGGCGCCGCCATCTTAGCGCCGACCACGGCAAGATCGCTGTAGACAAACGCGGGGGTTCCTTGTTGCCAGCGACGGTGATTTCTACCACGTCCGCTCTTCCTTCAGCGTCGATGATCTCTACCAGTCCGCTCGCTCCAAGCTTCGCCTCGGAATTCGGATAAGGAGATCAAGAGGGGCGGAGCCATGGGGGTCAGAGGTGAAAGAGCGGAGATCAAACCTCGCCTCACGAACCCTATAAAAGGCGCGCAGAGCGCCAGTTCAGAGCAGTTGGTCGGGGTTTGGTGTGGTGTGAAGACCAAGGTTTGAGTCAAGTGGAGGGCGGTGAAGGTCTGGGTTCGCCGAGCAGGACGGAGCTGGGAGCACAGCAGGCCAGCCGTGCCACGCAGAACTGCGAGTTCGTGTGTGGGACATGGGGAGAACCGGAGAGAGGTCGCCAGCCAGCATCAAACGGTCCGAGGTGATCGGGCTTCGGGACAGTCCGAGCAGCGCTGAGGACGGACGGGCTCTTAAAGAAGCATCAACTCTGAAAGGGCATAAGACCCGTTCGTTCCTCTGAGGCGTTGCCGGCTGGGCCCAATCACCAGGCCGTCGGACGGGGCCTGGGCCGGGCCGCGTCACGACAGCTGCCGTGGGGACGGGACGTCGTGGATCGCCCCAGCGAGGCACCTCGAAGGTGAAGGTAACCAGCCCGGCCTCGCGGAGCTTCTGCGGTCATCACAGCTCCGTGAAATAAAGACCCAAGCGGTCCAGTCTACCCCTCGTCTTTCCTGGGGTTTTTCTTTCTTTCTTTTGAATGAATGCTGTGGCGCCATGTCCGTAAGTAGAACTGTATAAGTGTGTACATAATAAATAGACGGTGGTAGCTCTTTGTCTTGCTCGCGTCTTGTCCCTACCCCCATTCGTTGTATAATTGCATACCTGCATGACTGCATATGTGCCGCTATTTCAATGAATGTGCTTGTTCAAATGTTAACCCGTTTGTTGCGTCCTTTTCCCTAATTGAACTGCCGTTCTGCGTTCGGAATACAGTATAGTTGGTTTTTAAATAGCTGATAAAAGTGATCGGGTCCAACGGGGCTGCGCGATAATACCCCGCTCTGTTATCCCAAAACGAAGCGAGCTGCTTAAGCGGCTCGTTTCCAAGCGGCCCGTTGAGGTACAATCTCTCGGTAATCTACCCGCACGATTAATTAGGTAAATCGAAGATTTGGCGATCGGACCCTGTAGCGCGGGTAGAGTACGGACAAGGTTGTGGTGTGGTTGAAAACACACCCGTGGCTGGTTTTCGGCGTTGATCCGGAAAGCCGCGACTGGATTGTCCGTTCGGTGGCGAAGCGGCCGCTATTGGTTAAACGCGGTCGTTCGCATGCCGGTGGGCGGGAATCCACAACAATATTATATATATATATATTACTAAACTTCATCTTTTATGTATGTATGCATGTTCCCAAAATACAGCCAAAATGGTACACAATAGCACAAAAATGTTCAGCCATCTTACTCACCCTTCTCATGCGGTGTGCAGTATCAAGTTTCGTTAAAATTGGGCAACGAAAAAATTATTAAAAAATCAATTCCCGATTCAGTCAAGTACTCTTCGGGAGAATTTGATCAATGCAAACAACTCAGCGGTATAGTTCGCTGGAGCTATCTTTTTGCTTGTTTTTTTTAATGATTTTTTTTATCAACCGCTGTCACAACGGGAACCCAACGGGTTCACGGGTTTCTAAATATATACTGTATATATATATATATATATATATATATATATATATATGTATATATTGTTACGGTTGTGGAAATTCACAGAACACCATTCAGGTATCCCAGAGATCAGTTATGTCGATAAGTGTGTGTTCAGATTAGATTTCCCCACCGAGGTCTAAAGGAATTATTCGTGTAACCGGGCTGTGATCTTTGAGTCAGCCATTATTCTTTGCTATCTTTATTTTGGACCAACCGCTTCACAACAACCACCTCCACCACCAACCGCATCTCAACAACCACAACCGCCTTCACAACACCACCTTAACCACAACCGCCCAACCACACACATCACAACCACCTCAACCAACCAACCACTATCATGACAACCACAAAACGCCAGCCACGCCACCATCATGACAACCACACCGCCTTCACCACAACACAACCGCATTTCCACCTCAGCACATCGTTGCCAGAAGCCTTGCATTCATTAAAGGAAAGCAGACAACGGCCCCCCCCAATGAATAACATCTCCGCCGGCCAACGCAGCAGGAGCCCAACCCTCAGAAGAATGAAAACGGCCCCGATTCAGCGAGGAAAACGCCCTTGTTCTGGAAGTTTCTCTCGCGCGCCGGGAGGAGAGGGGGGGGCTCCGTGGATAAAGGTCGGAGGCGCTGGAACGCTGGAGAGAATTGAGGCGCTGGAACGCTGAGGAGAGTGTCTGGGAGAGAGAATTGTGGTGGTGGTGGAAGGATTGTGTGGTGCAGGAGAATTGTGGCGCAGAAGAGGAGAAAGAACTGTGAGGGTGGGACGAGCGAGAGGTCGGAAGAAGGAGGACGGAGTCCCGAGGGTCCACCACACAGTCACTTTTCTTTCCGGGGTTTTTTGAGTGAAAGTCTGTGGCGCCTTGTCCTTAAGTAAACCTGTTTAAGTAATTGTACATATAAATAGACCAACGGTTGTAGTTCTTTCTCTTGCTCGTGTCCTGTCCCTTACCCCCATTGCATTAATTGCTTTGATTACATACGTACCTGATTGCATACATGACTGCATATGTGTCGTGTGTGTAATAAATGTCCTTGTGTGAATGTTGACCCGTTCGTTGCGTCCTTTCCCTCAATTGAACTGCCATAATTAAGTTCGGAATATCGCTGGTTGTTAATTACCGATAAGAGAATCGGATCCGGCGGGGCTTGGCGATATACACTACTCGGCAAATCGCAAACGGAGCAAGCTGCTTAGCGGCTCGTTTCCAAGCAGGTCCCGTCGAGGTGTAAATTTCCCGGCATTTTTGTCTGCGCGCATAATTAGGTAAATCGACAATTCGGCGATCGGACCCTGTCGCGCGCGGACAGAATAGCTGGCTGATTTTCGGTGTGATTGATACACACCCGTGGCTGGATTTCGGCGTTGTTCCGAAAGCTGCGACTAGGTTTTCCCGTTCGGTGGCGAGAGCGGCTGCCATTGGCTAAAAGCGGTCGCCCGCACGCCGACGGGCGGGAAACCACAACAATATATATATATATATATACAATATACTGTATATACACATATATATACATATAGATTATAATATAATATAGATTATAATATATATAATATTGATTATATATATATATATATAGATTATATATAAATTAATTATATATATATGTAATTATATATATATAATATAATTCCAGCAATCTCTGTGTGTGTGTGTCTCTGTTGGGTGGTCGCTAGAGTACCTTATTTTCACTTTTCCGTCTGTCTGTATGTACAGTATGTATGTTTGTTTGTCTGTTTGTATGTAATGGACAGCTCTGGAGGCCAGAGGAGTCAACCGATTTCGATGAAACTTGACAGGTAGGTTCATACCACGATCTAGTTCAATGCTTTTGAGCACCGTTGCTATGGACACCCACCGTTGCCTAGCAACAGGACTTTGAAATTTTTGAAAAATCCAAAAAAATTGATTTTTTCGAAAATCAAAAATCGGCTTCCAGGCTTTTATGCGCACTATAATCAACCTCTTTGTCAAAAATTTCAGCCCGATCCGTCAAAAACTGTATGACTAGTATGCAATTATGTCGCGACCACCCATGTCGCCTACCGGCTTGTCTGTATGTTTGTCTGTCTGCGACCGTGTTTCTCGACGACCACCAGTCCGATCTGATTGAAACTTGCCAGGAATATTGCTGGGGACCTGCGGATGTGCCTTTCAAGGTTTGATATTAATCGGAGAAGCGGTTCCCAAGTTACGACCATTTATCTGTCGACCATGAGAGGACACAGTTATGAGTCACGAATGACGTCACAATGTATATTTATTAATTTTTTTTGTTTTCTTTTGCATGATTGACGTCACATTCTTCTTCTTCTTCGTTTGGTATGACGTCACAATCGATGCTGGGGACCTGAGTATGTGCCTTTTCAAGGTTTGATATCGTTCTTCATCCGTTTCAGCTGTTTCCCAAGTGTTTCCCAAGGTTTGAATTAATTGTTCAAATTATTAATTAATCCCAAGGGAAAGAGCTGTTTCCCAAGGGTTAAAAATGCTGTTTTTTCCCAAGTTTGAATTAATTATTGTGCTTGGTAGACATTTGTGAATACATTTACAGAGAGAGGGGCGAGAGAGGAGGGGGGAGAGGAGGGCGAGAGAGGGGGTGAGAGGAGGGGCATCACAATTCAAGAGAGGGGGAAGAGGAGAGGACGGAGAGGGGGGGTGAGAGTGGGGGCGAGAGAGAGGGGGGAGAGAGGTGGGGGCAAGAGAGGGGGGGAAGAGAGAGTGGGCGTCACAATTCTTCTTCTTCTTCGTTTTGATATGACGTCACAATTGACGCTGGGGACCTGAGTCTATTTCCCCGGTGTTTCCCAAGTTATGGCCATTTATGATACGGTTGGTCCGATCTAATTCAAACAATGCCCCAATCCAGTCGTCGTTTACGAGAGCGAAGGAACGAAGCTGCACATACTGGCATGCACCTACGGGCACGCACTAGTATATATAATTATATATCTACTATAATTCCAGCAATCTCTGTGTGTCTGTCTGTCTGTGTTGTCTGCGACCGCCGTTTCTCGACAACCACTCCGATCTGATTGAAACTTGCCAGGAATATTGCTGGGGACCCGTGGATGTGCCTTTTCAAGGTTTGATATTAATCGGACAAGCGGTTCCCAAGTTACGGCAATTTATTTATCGACCAATGATAAGACACGGTGCTATGACGTCACTTTTGATGTCATAATTAATGTTTTTGTTTTTTTTGCACGATTGACGTCACAATTCTTTCTTCTTCTTGGTTTGGTATAACGTCACAATCGACGCTGAGGACCTGAGTATGTGCCTTTCAAGGTTTGACATCGTTCTTCATCCGTTTCAGCTGTTTCCCAATGTTTCCCAAGGTTTGAATTAATTGTTCAAATTATTAATTAATCCCAAGGTTTGAATTTTCCCAAGGGAAAGAGCTGTTTCCCAAGGGTTTGAAAGCTGTTTTTCCCAAGGTTTGAATTAATTGTTCAAATTATTAATTAATCCCAAGGTTTGAATTTTCCCAAGGGAAACAGCTGTTTCCCAAGGGTTTGAAAGCTGTTTTTTCCCAAGGTTTGGATTAATTGTTGTGCTTGGTAGACATTTGTGAATACATTTACAGAGAGAGGGGCGAGAGAGGAGGGGGGAGAGAGGGGGGCAAGAGAGGGGCAAGAGAGGGGGCGAGAGAGTGGAGGGAGAGAGGGGGTGTCAATTCAAGAGAGGGGGAGAGAGGGGGGCGGAGAGAGGAGGGGCGAGACTAGGGCGAGAGAGAGGGGGCATCATAATTCTTCTTCTTTGTTTGATATGACGTCACAATTGACGTGGGGACCTGAGTATGTTTCCCCGGTGTTTCCCAAGTTATGGCCATTTATGATACGGTTGGTCGATCTAATTGAAACAATTCCCAATCCAGTCATAATATATATTACATATATATATATATTATATATATTATATATATATATATAATACATATATATATATTTGTTGTAGATTTCCGCCCGCCGGCGTACGGGCGGCCGCGTTTAGCTAATAGCGCCGCGCTCGCCCACCGACATAGCAATCGAGTCGCAGCTTTCGGAACAATGCCGAAATCCCGCTATGGGTGTGTTTTAATGCACACCACAGCCTAGTCAACACTCTACCCGCGCTCCACGGTCTGATTGCCGAATGGTCGATTTACCTAATTAATCGCGTGGGCAGACTACCGAGAGACTGCACCTCAACGGGGCCTGCTTGGAAACGAGCCGCTTAAGCAGCTCGCTCTGTTTTGGGATAACGGAGGCGGGGTATTATCGCGAAAGCCCCGTTGGATCCAATTCTATTATCGGCTATTAATAAGCCAGCTATTATTTCGAATGCAATTATGGCAGTTCAATTAGGAAAGGACGCAACGAACGGTCAACATTCACACAATGACATTTATTACACACACGACACATATGCAGTCATGCAGTCATGTATGCAATCAGGCGAGGCAAACAAAAGCAATGCATCAAGCAATGGGGAAGGGGGGGGGGGGTAGGACGCGAGTAAAAAGAAAGCCTACAGCCGATGTCTATAGTTTATTATGTACAGTCACTTATGCAGTTTTACTTATGGGACTGGCGCACGAACACACACACACAAAACCCAGAAAAGGAATGAAAGAGAAAACGTGACCGTGTGGTGAGTTCCCCGAGCTCGTGTCCTCCACGATCCGACTCCGCACACGATCCAAAGTGACTCCGTCACGACCACGACCCAATCCACGAGTCCAGAGAGACTGCGAGAGCGCGCGCGATCCAGCGAGCGTGATCCAGCGAGCGCAGCCAGAAGCGCGCGCGATGCAGAGCCCTGAGAGAGATCCAGCGAGCGCTACCAGCGAGCGCGCGCGATGCAGAGCCCAGAGAGAGACAAGAGCTTCAGCGTACACACACACACACCAGAGCCCGCGCCTCCTCCTTTATATCTCGAGCTCCGCCTGCCCTCGCCTCCCACCCCTTCTTCCAGCACGCGCGGGAAACTTCCAGAAGAAGGGCGTTTTTTCTCCTGGATCGGGGCCTTTCTTTTGCCTTTTTTTTCATAGCTTTCGTTGGTTTTTGTTCCTCTCGCAGGGTTATTCGTTGGGGGGAGGGGGTGAGGCCGTCGTCCCTTCTCCCTCGACGAATGCAGGCTTCTCGCAACCGTGTGCCGAGGTGGAAACATGGTGGTGGTTGTGGCGGTTGTGGTTACGGTGGTTGTGGTAATGGTGGCGTGGCTGGCGTTTTGTGGTGTCATGATGGTGGTGTGGTTGGGCGGTTGTGGTTAAGGTGGTTGTTGTGAAGGCGGTTGTGGATAAGGTGGCTGTGGTTGTTGAGATGCGGTTGGTGTGGTTGTGGTGGTTGAGGGGCGATTGGTCCAAAATAAGATAGCCAAAGAATAATCCTACCTCAAAGATCACAGCCCGGTTACACTAATAATCCCCTCTAGACCTCGGTGGGAAATCTATCTGAACACAGACTTATCGACATAACTGATCTCTGGGATACCTTTATGGTGTCCTGTGAATTTCCACAACCGTAACAATATATATATATATATATATATTATATAATATATATATATATTGTTACGGTTGTATATACATATATATATAATATATATTATATACATATACATATATATAGTTGTAGAGCCGGGCGTCGGTTGCGAGCACGACCGCTAGGTGGAGCAGTAGGGTCGACTCTACCGAACACCCGGAATCTAAATCGTACCTTTCGGAATACTCCGAAAGGTACGGGTCCCTTACAGGACCGTGACTCGTTAATAAATCAACCACGTGGGACAGGGTTATCTGCCAAACTTCAAAATACCTCGAGGCCCACGTGGCGAGCTACCGAGGATTCAGACCCTCGACGGGACGAGCCGTATGCATGCTCGACCCGTGCGTAACCCGAGCGGATGGTTACCGAGGTCCCGTCGGTCCAAATGTACAATTTTCCGCTTCCCAAATTTCCCAACACACACCGTGCTAAGCCAATGAAAGAAACACAAAAACGAGCCGAAACATTTTAACAGGGGATTTATTTATAATGGGGGCAGGGGGAGCACGCAAGGAGCAGAGTTATCCGATTATAGAAAATGCAGTATGTACAAGGCAAAAAGCACTTATCCAGGTTCTACTTAAAGACGGGCCAACAGACAGACGCACACCCAAAAGAAACGAAAGGGACCTTCCCGCTCTTGCGGTCTTCGACGAGACGAGCGAATCAGACCGGCGTCGAGATGCGACCAGCCCAGCGTCGACGAGGCAACCAGCGTCGACGAGATGCGAGCAGCGCTTGAGCAGACCACGTGCTCGAGCTGACGGAGAACCGACTCCAGCGACAGGACGAGATGATAGCAGACGCCGCGACAGGATGAGCTGAGAGCAGACGCCGGCGACAGGACGAGATCAATCTCCCCTGTTCGTCCAAAATCCCCAACCTTTTCTCTCCAGGAGGGAGGGGCCTCCTTCCCTGACCACTCGCCTCTTGATTGGCCGGACCCATCGCGCGATTCCCTGGCTGCCCTCCATTGGACAGACGCACGGTAGGCGGGGCAACTCCCACCCTTCTGGGCGGAGTCCCAAGCGGAGGCGTTTGTGGCTCCGCCCACCTCCTCAACTCTGGCCACGTGCTTAATGGCGATCGTGTTGAGTCGGAAACGGGGAGGGTGAGACGCCCGCTCTTTGCCGATTGGCTAAGGAGGGACGCCATGCCTACGTTAGACTCCGCCCACGCACGCGCTTGCTGGCGAGCGCGCGAATAATTCCACGGGCAGAGTGTTGTTGCTGTGAGAGCGAAGATGGTGTGGATGTAAAATTCCTAACTATAAAAATAACCAATGTCACCCTTAGGGTGACCCGTATCTTGCCAAAAGGTGACCACGTGTGACTTCTTTAAGGTCACACTGAGGTGAACAGAGCTGCTATCCACTAGGAGCGACTCCTTGAGGAATATCTGCCTACGAGAGATTCCGATGAGAATCGTTCTACAGAGTAACCATGAAAAATATGCGTTTGCCTCATAACGTCACCAAATGACGTCATAATGTCTCAAGCTTGACATATCTAGAAAGCACTCATCCAGGTGTTCAATTTGAGGTACTACACGATATGGTTCCTAAAACTTGAAAATTTTGACCTTGGGGTCAAATATGTTTGACCTCAGGCGCTAACCATGAAGGTCAAGGCCAATCGCCACCAAAAATTAATCAGCTGAGCGCCAGACCATGAACTATATTCCCATGAAGTTTGAAGACGATCCGATCAAAATTACTCAAAAAATAAGGGTTTCGTCGACTCCCCTGATTTGCGACAAAGTGACCTTGACCTTTGACCTTGACCTTCAAAATTTTATGCGCTGAAAGGGACCTCTATAGGCCTCTGATATGCGAAGTTACAAAAATTTCAATGATAACTGTGTTCTGCGAATTTTTTATACGTGATTACAGACAAACAAAAAAAAATAAAATAAAATAACTTACAAGCTGACTAACATATCTTGCAAAAACTTCGTTTTGGCAAGATAATAACTCACAGCGCATGTATGTAATTCCCATTAGACACAGGTAGGGGCCCTAACTAGAAAACACCCACTTATCGAAATAACTAAGCTACGGGGATGGCTGTCTGTGTGCACAAGGCTTCCAGATTCGTAACAATATATACATACATATAATATATATATATATATATATATATATATATATATTATATGCATATACATACAGATATAGATATAGATAGGTATATATAATATAGATACATATCCGTGTTCTGAAGACACTCTTTGCTTCGTTTTTTTTTCGTCAATATATTAGTATACAATGGACAAATATTCTCACGTAACATGATATAATGGTTATATGTATATATCCTGTCTTGATTGTTGTCTCCCTCCCCACCTACCTGGTCCAATTTTTTCGACTTGTCAGGCATGTGGTGGTTTAAAATTACAATTATTTATTACTAACTGGCAGAGATCAGAAATTGGTCAAATGTGTTGAGGTGATCTCAATATTAGCATAACTATCTTTCAGGGACATTTATAGCAATCTCTGTATCCACCTCTGGAGACAAAAGTTGTTGTTTTTTCCAGTGTAAGATTTGTACTTTCGTTTGCCCTTTTCCTTTTTTGATTCGGTGGTTACAGCTGCTATGGAGATGATCACGTAAGCATGTACTGGGGGGACATGTACAATCACGGAGGGAAATGGATTCACTTTTGGAGCAACTGAAAGCAGAAAACTTGGACCCGAGGGACTTCGTTTAGCCGTTAATGGTAATACCTAAACACAGTAGTAAGTGCTTCGAGCGTCTTACATTCGGGAATTCTCCGATAAGAATATTTCGTGAAGATTGATTTTGGAATTGCACAGTTTGACTATACAGTATTAGTTATCATATCTTTCATTGATGACTTAACACCTTGGTACATTTCGTCACACTTTAACATCCCAATCTCCACGCTATATGATTGACTAGGGTGCGAGTCGAGAGGACAAGGAGTTTTAAAAAGGGTGGAAAGTACTTCAAATTCAGTCTGTGCTTCTTGAATATAACTCTTACTTTACTGTACTGCTATTTCTCTTCATTCTATTCTAACACCCATGAACTTCAACTTCAGAGGGTGGGAAAAATGGGAGCATGCTTACAATATCCAATTACCTTGAACTTGGGGAAGTCGAGATGCTTGTTGAGTCTTTCAAATCACCAATACGTCTCTGTCTCTGTCTCTGTCTCTGTCTCTCCTTCTCTCTCTGTCGCGCTCTCGCTCTCTCTCTCTTTCTGCCACGCCTTCGTGAAGGGCGTGGTTGGTGAAGAGCTATTTTTATTCCAGAATAGTCCAGTAGGACAGAACCTTTTCAACAGCAGTGGAAGCAAGGAGAGTTTGGCTGGAGTTCATTGAGGGACAAGCTGTGGTTGGCAGGAAACTTTTACACTATAGGCTGATCATGCAAAATTCCATCAAGATCAAATTTATACCTATTTCCAGACTGAGGTCACCAGTTTGCTTCAGGTTTTTACCTTTTTGGCCATTTTAGGGATGAACTGAAGATTTAAGAATTTTGTTCACGGAGGGGATGGGTGTGGGGGGAATGGTATGTTTTTTGCACTCCTTTGCATAATTTATTTTGGGGGGGTGGGGGTGGGGGGTAGCAGCACACATGCTTGCCAACCCTCAAAACTTTCAAAATACTCCCTTTCCAACTGAATAATTGCATTGTATTAAAACAAGTAAACTAAACTTCGAAAGCGGAATGAAGAACTTGTCTTGCTGGGTGAAGACTAGTGTCTATCTGTGTTCAGCGGACAGGAAGAAGAATGTATGGAATCAACAGGACGTTGATTGAGGGATGCTAACCGCCGTGGGAAGCAATGAGAAGCTGATGTTTCAGGTATTATCCCTTCGTCAGAGCAAAAGAGGCTCTGATGAAGAGTTTACAACTGAAATGTCAGCTTCGCCTTGCTTCCCACGGTGGTTAGCATCCCTCAATCAACGTCATATTGATTCCATACATCAAACGTAGAAAGTGTTCCTGTTCCATTGCATTTAAGTTCATTTCATTGCAAAATACAATGGAAATGATGTATGTTTGATTAGAATAATAAAAGTGCAGTAAACATCGTTTATTTACAATTTTTGGTTCAATAAAGACGGTGTGTTGGAAAGGGGGTGGGGGACAGTTGGAGGTGGTTCACTCACTTTATCTGGACCTTTTTACTCCACCTGGATCTGCCTATAATTTTGAGGGAGGTACAGAGAAGTTATCAGGTCATTGGAAAAAGGCAACACATTGGATGAAGAACACAAAAGTTTTGATTTTCCTGCAAAAATAATTAAAGGAGAGGTTTGTGGATGAGGTGAGAGAGATGAAGAGGACGGTGTTTTCTGCAAACGTAGCAAGGGGAATGGTTATGCTGGGTTCGATTTATTGGAAGGAAATTGTCTTGGGCCAATTGTGGAGAGTTCAGGAGGTACAGACAAGTTTCTTCTTCACACCTATCCGTGATGTTCTGCCCAAATTGGTGAGCCTTTCCCGGTGGAAAGTAAAAGTAGTGTTTGTGTCCTACGCCATAAAAGAGGAATATAGTGTTGGAGTACCTGTGGCATTGGCATGAGGATGCTGTACATTTGTCATAAGTTGCTTGAAGTCCTTCAGTGTAGCATTGTGTGCGCAGCAAAAAAAGCAAGAGAGTTCCTGTTCACATTGGAGGATTGTGTTTTGAGGAAGGTGAAAAAACTCTCAGCAGAATGGCAGGGCCGGATTTAGGCATGGGCAAGCTGGGCAGTTGCC
>CM068957.1:87994766-88006467 GCA_035128595.1 Eptatretus atami | reverse complement strand
CACAACCAGGGGGCCTCCACATATTTCATGCAAAAAAAAATTGTAAGGAAGAATGTATTTGTGAGTGCCTGAGATGGTATTGGATCGATTCGTTGACCGGACGAATAATTCTCCTACTCCGTCTATATGGTCGTCTTAATCAATCTTCCGAACTCGACAATGCTCGTCTTACTCCTGTTTGTTTTCGAGTTCAGATTCTCTCTGTAAAAAACTCACATACACGCTCTAAGTGTCGGGAACTGTCACCTATGTCGGGCAGTAGTGACTCCCTCACCTCAGCTATATGATCGATTAGGACTCACCGAACTGCCGTCCGCTTGCGAGGATAGGTGGCCTCCACTACTGAAGGCTGCCCAGGGGTCACCACGTGTCTAAATCTGGCCCTGCAGAATGGGTTCGAAATGACAAGTTCAAGAACAGGCTGAGGATGTGAAGGGCACAAGCACATTTCGAGTGCAGGATGGTTTTTCCACCAGAAAAACAATCAATACTATCCTAGTTACACCGAGAGATATAATTGAAGCTCAGTTGCACATTCACTGGTTAGAACCTAAGGGATGTTGACCTTTTAGCGAGGGATTTAAATAGGACGTTGAAAGAGCTGGCCAAAACCTCAGCCAAAGCATCGGCTTGCATTTGGGCAGAGTAACGATGATTGCCAATGACTTATTTTGTTGGATTAATTATCTCGCCCCCCGGAGGGAGGGAGCGGGATATTGTAATCGTCCGGTTTGTTTGTCTGTCTGTTTGTTTGTTTGTCTGTCTGTCTGTTAGCAACTTTACGGCAAAACGGCTTTAGCAAACACTATGAAATTTAATCCACAGGTGGGCAATGAACCTTGGACGACCCATTAACTTTTGGGTCCAATTGGATCAAAGGTCAAGGTCAAGGTCACGAAAAGATCAAAATCGTTTTTCGCTCATAACTTCGTCAAAAATGATCTGATTTACTTCAAACTAAGCTTATAGTGAACCTTATTCTATTTGTCACTTATATCCTACCCATTCCTACAGTGAAAAATCCATATTTGTGAAGATCGTAGGGTCCGAAGTTTTGGGGTCATGGTCATCGGTCAAAATTACTATTTTCCATTAAAACTAAAACATGGTTACGAAAATACAACTTTACGGGAAAAACGGCTGGCTCAAACACTGTCAAATTGTATCCACAGGTGGGTAATGAACCTCGGACGACCCATTAACTTTTGGGTCCAATTAGGTCAAAGGTCAAGGTCAGGTAACGAAAAGGTCAAAATCGTTTTTCGCTCATAACTTCGTCAAAAATGTTTAATTGACTTCAAACTAAGACTAAAATATTCCTTATTCTATTCTTATAAGCAACATTCAGGTTAAGGATGTATCAAATTTAAATTTGATCCGCAAAATAACTTTATGCCTTAAATGGGCTGGATTTGTTGTGACTGGCACCTCTTGTTGATCTTGAAATCATTCATATTTATATTGGAAATGTTTTTGTATTACAAAGACAAACTTTGTACGAACTTCGGAGTGTACAGCCCTTCGAGACATAATAGACATTTTTTCTTTACAGTACGGGACTTTCGAAATGACGTATGATGCTCATGAGGCTTTTTGCGCATGTGTGAACGTTTTCAGCATATCGCTTCCAGCAACTGAGACACTTGTAACCTACCGGCGCGAGCGTGAAATCTAAGTCAAATCATCTTTTAAACATAATTTTCAGCATTTAAATGAAGGAGCGACAATTTCAAGATCTATTCATCCATCCATTGGGACCACACTCTGTGCAGAGCGTTGGTGCTGCCTAAGCAGTCTCCTTGGCTATTGGGGACAGTCCTGGACGGGTCGCCACTCCATCATAGGATACCAGTAAGCTGGCACTCATTTTGCCGACCTCAGAAGGATGACAGGCAGACTCAACCCCACCTGTTATTAATTCAACAGCTGAGGGGAATTTGAACTCAGGATCCCCGGATCCCAAGCCCACCACCCTAACCATTAAGCCAACACCAGGCATACAGATGGACGGACAACCCGAAAACATAATGCCTCCGGCGACTTTGACGGTGGAAGCATAAAAATAGTAATAAATAAATTAAACAGTTATCATTAATAATAATAAATTTCACAGCAAATTATTTGATGAACGAGATGCTTTTCTAATCCACATTGTACGAATGCCTTTCTTGGACAGAAACATTCCTAAAAAGCTTTCTTATGGTACAGGTGAAATAATCATTCCATGAACAGGTATAACTAGAAGGGCACTCGGTCGAGAGGATACCTCTACAAAGCTGATTAGTTCATGTTTTGTATCCCACTGATAGGCTGGATCTGGATTTGGACCTGAACTAAAATTTAATTGGCTTGCTCTCGCCACCTAACCAACTCACCCACCAAGTTTCGTCCGAATCCATCCATAACTTTTTTTTAATATCCTGCTACATGTCGTTTTAGCCCTATCACTACTCAATGGTGATGAATCACTTAAGATTCTCAGATCTTGACAAAAATCAAATCAATTCTTCCTTGTTATATACCCGACCTGCCCACCAAATTTCGTTCTAATCCGTCCACAATGTTTTGAGATACTTTGTTCACAAACAAACAAATGAAAAATCACTCATTGAGAGACAACTTGGCAAAACAGCACAAATCTGAATGGCAGTCGGTAGAGCGCATACCTCTGCCAGGTGGAACAGTTCACGTTTTGTATTCCACTGATGGGCTGGATCTGAACCAAAATCCAATCCGCTTGTTCTTGTCACCTATTCAACTCATTCACCTTGTTTTGTCATAACTCGTCCACAACTTTTTGAGATCTAGTGATATATTTAGTTTTTGGCCCTATCTATCAATTTTAGAAATTGGGCCTGTGTTGACATTTTGATCTTAAAATTTATTGGTAGTTGAATTCAGCGACCTGACATGAAAAAGCTCTTCAAATTTCAAGTCAATGGGATGAAAATTGAGGATTTTAGAAATTTGGTCTATGTTGACTTCAAAATTAATAGGTGGTTGAGTTCAGTGATCTCATATGCAAATGGTCTTCAAATTTAAAGTTAATCGGATGAAATTTGAGGGTTTTAGAAAATTTGGCTCATATTGGCCTATTGGCCTATGTAGTTCTTTTTTGGTTGATCAAATTTTATGAAACTTCATTGCGGAACCGTCGCAGGGTGGGTGACATTAATCTCTGAAAATTTCAGAACAATCGGTTGAGCGGTTTAGGCTGGAGGTGAGCGGACAGACAAACACACAAAACACAAACAAACGGAGGTGATCAACATACAGTACTTGTCAAAAAAAAATATAAAAATTTGCCAAGTAACAAAGAGACAGGGGTAAAAACATAACACCATCACCTTCGGTGATGGAGGTAATCATTCGGACTGTGAGGACAACCACACACTCAGCATTGAACTTGTCAACAGATTAAAACAACTAGTGAGACGTTTTACTAACACGGGGAGCTGCAGTTAGAAGATTAAAATAAATTTTCTTGAAGATCATAAAACAACACCAAATAGAATTGGTGAAATACAATACGAATAATAAAAAATATTATTAATGAGATATTTATATAAATACATGATTAAATGTACTGGTTAAATGCGTTTGTAAAACCGTTTTAAGCGGTTGCTCGGTGATGCATTGCACCATGTAGAAAATCCGTTATAAATAGCCGTTTGAGTGTTTGAATATTTGAATAACAGTTTGATTCGGAGGTAAGTGGGGTGGGGTGGTCATGCTGGTTGGTGGACATGTTGTATTTAAGGTAAGATGTGCATGATTTAATGTATTATCATATAATAGTATGTAGGATGAGAGTTGTAACTATGTGATAATACATTAAATCATCTCGTGAGTGGAGTCTGGTTAGTGATGTTGTATTTATGGGTTGACTGATTGCCGGAATGCAACTGATGTTGAGTAATCTACTGATGTGGATCCGTGACCAAGGTTGTGGACCCGCCGTTTGGAAAGGTTCTGCGCTGAAAGGATCGAAACCTCGATGAAGAACGGTGCCCAGCTGATTATCCGTGCGGTCAGGAAACCATTTAACTGCTTACAGGTTAAGGTTCTGACTTTATGGAAGGGAATTGTGTTTTGAAGCTTACAATTTAAATTAATTTGAATACAGGAAGTTGTGAAATTATTAGTGGGGCAACTTAGCATAACAATTGTGCATTTTGTGAGGAAAGCAATCTGGCACACTAGTAGCCTATCATATTATGAACAGATTTGGATATTGGGTCATCTCAAATTCAGCCGCTGATGGCTGTGGCAGCCATTTTCCACTGCCATCAAAAATTTGAGATGGCCCAATATCCAAATCTGTTCATAAATGATAGGCTACTAGTGTGCCAATTTGGTGCTTTCCTCACAAAATGCACAATTGTTATGCTATATTTAGCTAAGTTGCCCCACTATAACATCATTTACAGCAATCCTTAAAATTATATTCTATTTTTTAAGGAACAGCTGATACTGTGCAGTACAATTATGTGTGTGTGCATTTTAATTTTAAAACATTGCTCTTTGTTTGTGAGCCTACCTTCTCTCCATCGTCTCGGCGGTGAAGCGACTGTGGAGAAACGTTGGGGAGCGCTCGGACCCGGAAGCCACGTGACCTTCGCGCGCTTTACAACCGACCAATCAGATTGCTCAGTTACATTCAGGGGTAAGCCTGTTCAAAATACTCGGGTTGTGTTGATTTCACAAGTTTCTTGTAGCGTGTTCGTCAAGTGGTGTCAGCACTCCAGCAAGCACTCTATTCGGAACCGTTGATAAGGAATGGCTGGCTTGGTAAGCGCTTGTTAGCTGCTTGGTAACTGAACACACCCTGAGTCGATTAACATCCAGACGTGTAATAATTGACTGCAATGGTGATTATTTAATGAAACGGCAAAGAATTCGATCTTTACGGGACGGGTTAACCCCCCCCCCCCACCAATTGGCGTGTTTTAGTATGTCCTGTCCTCCCACTAGCGGCAGCGCTATCTATATGCCATATTTACCTTGACTCGAGAGATTTGGGGTTCTTTCCACCCTGAACCCCCACGGCTATGAATTTGATTTATTGCCTTCCCGGGCACACCCTTAGTTACCGCCTTTTTGGGTGTGGTCACGTGGTGCGCCCCACAGCTCGTGGCAATCCCCGAACACGCAACAATATTTTACTGGAAAACCTATCAAAGTGATTGGGAGAGAAAATGTCCATGATGTTTTCAGCTTTACACAACTACATACTTACCTTCGCCACGAAGGTGGATGGAGGTTGTTTTCACTCATGTTTCATACAAAGCAAGTTCGAGTTGACGAAAAACTGGTTGGAGGGAGTCCAAAGCGGGGGTTTTTTATTTATTTATTTATTTATTTTTTACAAACGTAGTAAAAACGTTGAGACGTTGTCAGTGACACAAAACACACCAGAATCCCGAGATAGTCGTTTATTGATGAGGTGTCTTGCAGCTGTTCAGTACTCATCTCAAATGTTCACTTTCTGTTACAGTCCGAGTGAAGACTCATCTCGACGATCGTGGAGCACCAAACGAGCAGAGATCAATCAAACTGACACGGCAACGACCTGACGGACGAGTCTCTTCACGTGACTGTGCTCGGCATCGTATTCACCACAGGCTTCCTTGGCCTTTCTGACGAATCTCTCGGAGGATCAAACTGGTTTTCCAGGAGATTGTTTTGCATGTGAGGAGATCACGTGACCTCATTGGACGACCGTCCCGGTAATCGACCTGTTCTTTCGACCTCGTGAAAATATATTTTCCTCTTCGGCATTACTGTGAGGTAGGACAAGTGTGTGCTGAACGACTGTAAACAGAAGGCCAAATCATGACTTCCCGTCTTCCCTTCTCATCAACGAAAACAAGCCTGGTGTGGCTTAACAGCCTAGATGGCGAGCTTAAGATCATAGGGTCTTGAGTTTGAGCCCCTGTTGAGCAGTTGAAATAATATCAGGTGGGTTATGTTATGTTATGGATTTCAGAATCTGATCTGACTAATGCACACAACATCCAGGTCCTCAGACAGTTATTTCCATAGATGCATGTCCAGAATAGACCCATCCCTTTGTCTGGTGGGATTCTAACTCTTCGATGCATTGGAGAAGGGTATAGAACAGATTCCCTTTTTTATGGGATGGCCTTTTCCTCTTTACGACACATTCTTGCACGCGAGATCGCCATTAGCCCAACGGAGGCTCGTCTATCCCCTTTCCATCAGGACACACTGGTTTGGAGGTGGACGATTTATTTATATTTGGACTTACAAGACATTTGATTAAGCACACTGCGGGCTTTTCCTGAGCAGTTATTCTGACGGTCAAATACATCTGTGGATCATTTACCTCACCCACCTCTCTTTCTTTGATGTTCAACATCCACCTCTCTTTCACCGACGTTGACGTCCACCTTTATCCATCGACGTTTGATGCTCCATTCGGCAGCTCTATGGATGCTGGCTGGCTCTTGTTCATGTCGGGTTGAACGAGGAAGGGATGATCGTGAGATTGATGGTTGGAGGTCACGTGCAGCGATGCGCCAATAGGCACGGTGGATTTGGCTGAAGTCTGCTTGAGGCTCCGCCCACAATGATCACTTGATCAGGTGGAACTGATCAAAAAGAATGGGAGGACCGCTTTCCTTACAGCTCCTGACCGTTGGTGACAGTTGGTGAAAGTTCCTGACAGCTGGTGACGGTTCCTTATAGCTCCGGAGAGTTGGTGAAAGTTCCTGACAGCTGGTGATGGTTCCTTACAGCTCCAGAGAGTTGGTGACAGTGACAGTTCCTGACAGCTGGTGATGGTTCCTTTCAGCACCTGACCGCTGGTGACAGTGGTAACAGATGGTGACGGTTAAATCGTTCCTGCTGGTTCTGCTCGGTACCTGCTCTTGACGTACCTGATTCTTGGCGTACCTGATTCTTGGCATCCCTGGTTTCTGGGGGTGACAATGTGACGTCGATTGGTGTTTCAGCCTGTTTGTGGGTGGGTGCATGGCGAGGAAGGGCACTGGCACGGACGAAGGCACGCTCACACATTTTGGGTTATTTTATTTGACGCACGACGACTACTGCCTTGGTAAGCCGAGACCGGATTTCTCTTCCCCCCCCCGATTGATCTGCTGGGTACCCTTGTCTTGTGTTTAATTGTTAAGTAAGGCATCGAGATAAGTATCTGCTCTTTGTCTATTTCTATGAATGCCTACTGAATTCTTCATTTGTTTGAGATTATTTTGATTGATTTGAATTCATCTGTTGACACCCCAAGGAAATAAAAAGTTATTTTGTTTATTTATTTTTCTTCATAATAAATTCCTTGTTGACGTTCCCACTTGTCCGTGCTTGTCTTTTCCTTCCATTGATCCAGCATTGTCCGAACCTAGACAGACTGGGAGGTAATTACCACACGACTTGACCAATAATAGTCGGCGTGCACCAGCGATAAATGCTCGGCCGCCCTACTTAAAATCAAGTCAAGGTAAGATTGGTGCATCGCCGAGGGCACGTTCCCCGGTCAGGAAGCCATGTGACCTCTAGTTAAACGGAAAAATTAGACGGTGAACACTGGAACTCGTGGTTAACTGATTGGCGTTCGTGGTTGTTAAGCAACCCACCGCACAAAGTTAATTGTGAGCGGTGGCCCCAGGTCCGGCTCTTCCGAGGAGAAACGAGGATTAACCCCCTCATAATACACTCGGTACCCTTGGCCGTAACAATATTTTCCTCTTCGGCATTACTGTGAGGAGTGATTTGGAAAGCACAGATCGATTGATTCGTGGTGACGGCAATATAGTCAACGTGATCGGAAGGGACGTGATACTGTGTGCAGAATCCTGGAGGACGTCGACGTGGCCTTCAGTGAGGGAAAGCTCATGACGTCATACAGACAATGGACGAGACACGAGAGACTGGAGTGACACCTTGCAGATCGACTTCAGATCTATCAGTCTGTGTGCCAATCCTTGCGAGTGGAATGGAAGTAAAACATTACGTTTTTAAAATTGATCGTACTTTCCATCCAATACGGGTTTTCACCACATTTAAACGGGTCTGCGGGTTTTCATAAACAAAATGGTTCAAACTCGGAAATACGGGTCACTTGTCATCTATGGTGTTTGTCTGTGGTCTGTGAGCAGGATAACTCAAAAAGTTATGAATGGATTCGGACGAAACTTGGTGGACAGTTTGGGTGTGTGTCAAGTACAGATTGTTTCAATTTTTGGTGAAGATCCAGATCTGATTCCAGATACGAGAGTTATTTAATTTTTATGTGATTCTTTACCATTGAGAGATGGGGCTAAAAACGATATTGCATGATATGTCAAAAAGTTGTGGATGAGTTGGTTCGATGACAAGAACAAGCCGATTCAATTTTGGTTCAGGTCCGGATTGAGATCCGACATGCCAGTGGGATATAAAATGTAAACTGTTCGGTCTAGCAGAGAGCAGTATGCACTCTACCAAGTGCTGTTCTAGTTAGCTCACCTGGAACGTAGTTCTGGGGAGCTTTTGGGATGGTGCGTCGTCCATCCGTCCACAACCATTTGCAACTTCTTCTCCGAAACTACACACATGATTTTGATGAAACTTCACTACAGCCTTCATCACCCGGTATGTACCAGAATTTTGTTCATTGCAGGGTCGGATTTAGGAAAGGACCAACGGGGCATTTTCCAAGGCCAAATTCCAGGGGGCCCACGAAAAACATACTGTTGCGAATTCGCGCCCGCCGGCGTGCGAACGGCCACGTAACTCGAATCGCGGCACGTCGCCCACCGGACGGGCAATTCAGTCGTGACCCTCTCGGAACAACGCCGGAGGCTAGTCACGGGTGGGGTTTAACCCCAACACGACCATGCCAATTGCCCACCCGCGCAGGATAGGGTGCTCGCAAATTCGATCTACCTAAGTACCTGCGCGGATGGTCGACCGGGCGATCGTACACGCCACAGGCCGACTTCGGACACGAACCGCTTAAGCGGTCCGTTCCGTGCTACAGTGATAACCGAGCGGTGTTATCGTCGGCCTCGACGGTTCGATTAATTACGGGCATATTAAGCCCACTACGAACCCTTACGTAAGCAAGATGGAGATTCAATTAGAGAAAAGACGAAGCAAAACGGAAAACAGTTCACACAATGCACATTTATTTCCCGGCACACGGAAAGCACGTATATACAGCCATACAGTCAAAATGCACATAAAGCAACCAAAACAATAAAAGCAACAACGACGCAGAGTTAATACCGACTACGCGCACACACGGCAACACTTATACAGTTCTACTTTACAGACGGCGCCAACACACATTTACACAAAAGCAAAGGAAAGAAGCCACCCTCATAGACAAGAGGCAGACAGGCCCGTAGGCCAAATGTGTGCGGGACCTAGGAGCGGCCAGGTCCGCGAGACCGGGGGGGTCCTACCCGCGTCCTCGTGACGCGTTGCGGGCTAGCCGCAAATGTGGCCGCGCGGTTGTGCCCCGACTCCGTGCTCCTTGGCGGGTTTCGTTGGCACCACGTGTGGGGTGGGTGGGAACGGGGCCCCCTTTTGCACTATCTCAGCACGGGGGAAAGGGAGATTGTTGATGCCCTGGGGGAGGGGAGTGGCTGGCTGGCTTGGGTCCCGCGACGAGCGATCCACACCGCAACCTCTGTCCGACCGCCGTCCTTCCTGCCTCGGACCCGAGCTCCCTTGCCTGCAGTTCCACCGTCTCCCTCCCCGACTCTCCCGATGACACTCTCTCGGCGACTCCAGAACCCAACTGACTCTGATGACACTCTCTCGGTGACTCCAGAACCCAACTGACTCTCGATGACACTCTCTCGGCGACTCCAGAACCCAACTAACTTCATTCGCCTTGCGCTCGCCTTCTTATAGGCTGGCAGGAGCAGCTAATATGCAAATATTCGGATCAGAATGACCTCGGGCGGAGCACGCTCGCCATTGGTCGGAGGAAACGGGGCGTGAATCTCCCCTGATCCTAGAATTTGCATATATCGACTTCACACACATGCGCCTGGAGGCGGGCCAAGCCGCCCGCGCTCGCTAATTGGACGAGGAGAAGTGGGCGTGAAGCGTTTCTGATCCGAGTTTTCCCCTCGGAAGGCTGCCATTTGCGCTCGCGGCTCGGTGCGTTCGGCACCAATCGCCGAACGGGCCCGAGACAGCCCGACGTTCAGTGTTCACAGGTGGTGCGGGAATGGCCGAGAAGGAGAGAGGTGAAGGTGGTGGAGGGTTTTCGGTGGTGTGTTGATGGTTATTGTGCCGTTTGGGATGGCGGTGATGCGATGATGTGGGAGCGTAGATGGTGGCGTGGCGTTGGTTGTGTGTGATGGCGGTTAGACGTGGTTGGTTCAAAATAAAGATAGAACAGAAAAAAATGGCTAACTCAAAGCGTCGCAGCCGCGATTAATCACATAAATTCCCTCTATACAACGGGTTGGGCTAACTACACATGCACCTATCAAGATATCTCACCTACGGGCCCTTTATGGTGTAATGCGAATTTCCACCAGCCGTAACAATACAATACATTTATTTATTTATAAATATAGTATGGGTGACCCTCGTATAACATGTGTTCTGATAACACATTTTCACGATAGTGTGGGTTTAATCAACAACAACAACAACAACAGCCACCACCACGGCGCTGCATCATTCTGAGCAAATAGTTCACTCACAGCGGACGCTTTTGCCATGTTACATCATTCTGAGCAAATAGTTCACTCACAGCGGACGCTTTTGCCATGTTACATCATTCTGAGCGAGTTGTTCATGCTCCGTAATCCTGTACGAGTCGTTCATGCTTCATAATTCTGAGTCATTCCTGTTCCATCATTTGAGCGAGTCATTCCTGCTCCATCATTCTGAGCGAGTTGTTCATGCTCCGTCATCCTGAGCAGGTAGTTTGTGCTCTGTCATTCTAAGTGAGTCATTAGTGCTCCATCATCCTGTGCGAGTCATTCCTTCTCCGTCATTCTGAGCAAGTCGTTCGTGCTCCATCATCGTGAGTGGGTTGTTCTTGCTCCGTCATTCTGAGCAGGAAGTTCGTGCTCTGCATTTCTGAGACGATAGTCGTTCGCTGCCCCATCACCGTCGTATTGCTGAGTATTTCCGAGTGGTTCTTTCCGTAGCCATCCGCCATCCTTAGTGAGTCATTCGTGCGGCTCCGTTTCGCCGTGTGCGAAGTACCCGTTTCCTGGACTTTGCCAATCATCTCGTGAAGCGAGGTGTTGTCCTACTGTCATTCCAGTCAGTGGCAGAGTCGAGCCGATGTTGTTGCCGTGACTCCCTCATTTCTTGTACAAGTCTGAGTCTGTTGAGGCTGCCATAATGGCCCGTGCCTGGCCGTTCGCTACTCCATGCATCGTGAAGCGGATGTTTGTTCTGACTCCAAGTTTCTGGGACAAGGGTCGTTCCTGCTGCCAGTCATCCGCCCGTCAGCAGAGCAGTTCCTTACTGCTCCCATCATGCGTGGAGCGAGTTGTTCCTACTCCATCATCGTGAGGACGGTTGTTCCTACTCATCATTCTGAAACAAGTCCGTTCTTCTACTCACGATCATGTAGGAGCCAGTTTGTTCTGCTGCCCATCATTCTGAACAAGTCGGGGTCCATTTGGCTGGCCATCATCACCGTGCGAGCCGTAATCCTAGGACTGCGAACACATAATTCGTTAGAGCGAGTTAGTTCGCT
>CM068957.1:87945531-87955810 GCA_035128595.1 Eptatretus atami | reverse complement strand
TTGCAGGAATTCCATAATTCACACCCAAGTTACCATTATTTCATTCATGATAAGCAAGGAATTTTTGCCTGATTGAGTTGATCAAAAGGTTGCATTGGGTGGTTTGCCATTGCCTTCCCAACAGCAGTTTGGACAGGAATTTGTCTTTAACATATACCGGAGATCAAAAGAGCAGAGTACTACGCATACGACCAGCGACCACTTACACAATTTTCTTCACGGACTGGGCGACAACACACGACGTTCAACAAACCCAAAGAAATGGAGTCGCGACTTCCCTTAGGTGCTGATCCTGCGCGACCGTCCTTCTGCGTGAGACTCCCCGCTCGAGCGTGGTCGGCGAGGCCTCTCCGGCGCGCCTCGGCTGCTGTGCTGGCTTCGAACGCCCTGGACGAGCACGCGACAGGGAGAGCATCACCTGGCGAATCCGGAGCAGAGGACGAGCGAGCGCCGACGCAGAGGCCAGGAGCAGAAAGATCTCCAAGCAGAAACGACGAAGAGATGTAGGCGAAGCATCGACGACGAAGAGGAGAGAAAGAGCAGCCTCGACGTCCGCGTCTTATCGCCCGCGTTTCGCTCCACCTCTATCGAGGCGCTTCGAGAAGGGGGGCGTTTCCCATCTCGTTCCTCCTCACATGCGTCTTGTGGGGCGAGGCGAACGTCGACGGCTTCAAGCGGCAAACGTCGTACGTAGACCGTGAGGATGGCGTTCGTTGGTGTAGGTAGCGTGGTTGAGATGGTGGCGTGTTGTGAGGTGGTGTGCTGGCGTTGTTGAGTGGTGGCGTGGTAGCGTTGTGTTGGTGGTGAGTGGGGTTGGCGTTGTTGTTTTTGTTGTTGGGTTGAAGATGGTTGGTTGAAAATAAAGCAAGAACAGAAAAAACCTAACTCAAAGTGTCGCAGCCAATGAATCACATTATTCCTTAGACAATGGGTTTGGGCTAACTACATGTACTTCAAATATCACTATGGGACTTTATGATGTTGCGAATTTCCACACGTAACACTACCCTCCCTTTTTCAGCTCGTCGCGTCGTCAATTATCGTGGTCCATATGTTGTGTTCTTCCCTCCGAGTCGTTTTACTACGGACCTGAGTGCGCATTCATGGTATGCGTGTCCCAAAATAAATAATGAGGGCTGAGTACTAACTAAACAACTCATTATCGGACACTTAAATAAAATTGCGGCCAAGAAGATCATGCGGGGGCGCAATCCATATTACTTACACAATACACAACTTAGCCTTACCTTATAATTTACACTAACATGGCAGGATCAATGGACTACTGCGGAAAAGGAGATCAAAAGGAAACGGTGCACGGGCGCATTAGCAGGCCGTGTTGCAGCTGCCAAGCAGGACAGTTCTGCGCTTGCAACTGTTGTTGATGATCTGGCGCGCATGAAATGAAACAAGGGGGGGCAAAGCAAAACTGAACGGGCAACGCCGATGTGGGCAGTGGGATGGCATGGCAAAAACAGGCAGGCAAGCATGGCAGACAAGGCCGCAGGAACAAGCGCTAAACAAGGCCGCTGACAGGCAAACAAGCCGGCAGACAACTGGCCGGCACATGGCCTTGCAGTAAAACAGCCGTCGGACGAGTCGGCCGGACGGCTGCAGAAAACACAGCTGCGATGAACGTTGGCCGCTCTTGCGTGCAGGCAGGGTTGTGGTAGGAGTAGGTGGTGCTGGCCAATCGCAGAAGGCCGGGCTTGGACCTACCTATGTCTCCTCACGTATCGCTTTGATGCTCATGTACATATGACTCCCTTAATTTGTCAAAGACGAATTTAGCCTATTTTTTTTGTCGTTTTATTTTCATCCTTCCCACTATAATCTCCTAACCCCTTTATATTCGTCTTGTTCGGTAACGCTATCTCCATAGCTACTCAACCTACGTTCCTTCCCGAGGGAATGTAGGGAGGGCTAGGTCTGTGCCGAGGCCAACACAGCTCAAGATGGCCTCTCCCAGAGTTCGTCGATCTTCACCCAAGTGGCGTCACGGCCACATGACGAGAGCGAAGGGATGGATGGTCGCGGAGGGTACTTCTAATCTCCTATCCATTTAACTGTTTAAACTACCCCGGGGCTTTCAAAAGCCGCTCTGCGTTAAGCTATTGGTTCTAACAACCGATTCCGTCGCCTGTGTTGGTGTCTCACTATTTCGGGCTCCTCCAATTTCATCCCGTGCCCTCACACGGCTTCGCGCTGGGCGCGTGGTCCCTTTGCAGGCACGACTCTCTGCGAATCCCTACAATGACCCGGGACTACACTGCTCGAGCTACCGCTCCTAAACAAACCGGGGAGTGCCCCCATGGCAAATCCCTGAAAAGCAAGTGGCAGGCTGGCACCGGGCCTTTCGAGTCACCCGGCCCAGTCACTGCCAGCGGCTACGGCTCCGGGCCCCGCACCAAGCGGCGCACCGTGCCACTAGCTATCCCCGGCCCCCATGGGCCCTTGGCCTCCAGGCCGACTAGCGTGCCGGGTGCCCATCAGGATACTCACATTTCGCAGCCAGTCCCAGCCCGTCACAGGGGTCTGCTCCTCCAACAGGTTTTCGAGCCTACATCCACAACAAAAAACGACCTCATTTTCAATTTAACTAACCACTAACTCACTCTAACTGACGCCGGGGTCCTTGGCGGGAGTCACTCTCCCCACACTTCTACGCCGATGCATTCCAACATTCGCTCCACTCACACAGACCGCTGTCATGACACTCACACGTAATTTTACCACTAACAACTCTCAACCATTATCGTGATTTCTGCACTCACTGGCTCACATACATCCTAACTAACTCGTGCCCGTAATCCCCCTACAACTATAGGACGTTTTTTAACACTACGTAGCTAAGCTACGTCCCTCTACACTCCAATAGTCTGTCATGTCTCCAATCTTTCAATCCATTTCCAACTAAAGCTCACTAATCTCTACTAATCATTCCACGCCCATAGAGGATTAACGCTGCGCCATGGAGCCGGTTAATAAGCTAACGCATTCCCTAGCTAGTTTATCTGTGCCCAGGGCAGGGGGGTCTTTCACCCCTTGCCGTGGAATCTGTTAACTCGACGGAGGCTTGTTTTGTTAAATTTTGTATTGCCAAAGTTACGCGCGCAACCAGCGGGACATTCACACTGCGCTCTGCACCTTGCCATGACGTCATGGCACTGCACCGTACCTCAGTCCTCATGGACGGTACAATCCGCAGGATCACGCTCCTGCGGATTACCACCCACGTGCCAGCATGACGTCACACTGCGCACCCCAAAAGCACCCTCGCATCCGAGGGGCTTCCCACGCGAACCAACTTGATGCTCTGCGTTGGAGCTTAACACAGCTCGCGTGGAGAAGCCCATCGGTCAAATCAGTTATCCTGCCTAAACTTTGTCCGTCCGCGGGATGGCAAACATTCACGGTGCGTTTCCGGACCGGGCTTCCACTACGCAAGCGAGCAGTGGGGGCCTCGTGCGCTGCACAGACCGGACGCTGCGCTCGCTGCTGGGGTGAACCCGGCACGGTGCCCGAAGCAACTACGGCCGGTACCCGCTTTTGTCCTCTGTCGCCGTCGTCCTCGTTCACCTCAGCACACTGCGTGCACAGAGCATCGACTCCAACCCTACAGGACTCTTCATACCGGGGAACGCGCTGCATGCTCGCGCATGCCACAGCATATCCTCACCACGCGACCCACCCCACTGGTCTCCTCACAACGCCTCTCACACACCGTGCTTGCCACGGGGTGCGTTTCTGGCGACAGCGCTCCACCACCGTGTCTTTCACCCGCCCCGTGGCCCTCCCACCGTGCCTATCCACTGCGTGCCTTTCACAACGGACGCTGGGAGCACGCACTGCTCGGCCACACGCACCACACCATCCACCGGGGTCGCCTCCCCCATGCGTGCCGGAAAGCACGCATCTCCGCACACTCGCAACACACCCTGCACCAAACTGGGGACGGCGTCCCAAAGGGTTTTACGGGGCCTCTATTAAGACAAAGCTACCGTCACCTATCCAAGCATCCGTCCTTCAACTCCGTTGGCACCCCGACGCATGGTCGTGATTGCTTCAGGGGCATACTTCTCCACTAGTTCTGGAGGCAGCCATACGACTCGATACCGGGTCCACGTCGCGAGCCTACCCCATTATCCTCCACTCCTCTGTTGTGTGTGTTTCTGTCCTTTACCGTCATCTATCACTGCAGTCTCTCCTCTAATTTCTCTACTCCCGCAGTCTCTGATACATTTGTTATTCGTTTGTCTCTGTGTCTATTAGACCTGATGATCTTTCCTGGCGTTTTCCTTACTTTATAGGTCAACGTTGCTTATCTCCTTAATTAGCTCCCGTCTTCCCTTGTTTCAGCTCTTGCTCTTCAGGTCTCCGCGTCCTCATCCTTGCTTTCCGTCTTAATTTGTTTTTTTTCTCTCCTCCAATTCTTTCCCTCGTGTTTATACATTATTAGTTTCTGTTGTCTCTCGTGTCTATAGACTCTGCTTCTTTTGGATCTTTCCTTATCTTACATAGGTAACTTGCTTTCTCCTTAAGTCGCTCCGTCCTCCTCTGTTTCACTCCTTGCTTTTCAGGATCTCCGCGGTACCTCCATCCTTGCTTTCCGTCTTAATTGTTCTTTTCTCTCCCTCCCATTCCTTTCACCTCGTGTCTATACATTTATTAGTTTTGTTTCTTCTGGGTTTTTCATCTTCTGGATTTAAATTCATCTCTCTTCAGTTATTAATTTCAAATCGTATAGTTTTTTGTTTTCTCCACAGTTTTTGCTCTCATTTTCCAATCTCACGTTTCTCAATTGCTCATTTCCTTCTGTGTTTATCGATGTTTTTGTATCTCTGTATCCAGCCTGCTTTTTCTTTCAATTGGTCAATGCTTCATAGTTCTTTTTGTTTTCTATCCCATTGTTCTCTGTTCTTACCCTGTCCAATTCGTTGTGTCTTCAATCTCTCATTCTCCTTCCTGCTTCTTCGTTGCTGCTTTCAACTTCTCCTCGTATTCCAACTTTTTTTTTCCTTTGTTCGTTCAATTTTTCAATTCATACTCTTCAGTTTTTCTATCCCTGTCCTCTCTTGTTCTATTCTAGTAATCTTGTTATTTTTTTCAGTGGCTGATTGTTCTCCCTGTGTAGATCTTTGTTCTTTTCAGGTCTTTTCTTGTTCCACTCGCAATCTCGTGGTTTCTTCCATGATCATTTCATTTTCTGTTCATTCGTTTTCATCATTACTCTTTCTTGCATCTCATTCTTTAATCTGGCTTCGCTTCAGCTGTTTCGATTTGTACAGCTGTGGTCTTAACGTTTCATTCTCCGTTCTGTCTTTCGCTCTCTCACATCTCAAGCGTTTTGTTAACTGCAGAGCTTTTTTTCTAATTCATCTCATCTCTACACTCTTTTCCATTTTCTTCCAACGTTTATCTATCTCTTGGCATTCCATGATTCTCAGCACTGGGCAATTGGTGTTGAGAGTGACGCCCGTTCGTCATTCCGTTGCGCATTCGCGAGCCATAAATACCGTCGTCGTGCTGCGCTGAGGTGCGATCGCGCCGCATTAATGGATTCAGTTTGCCGGCAAAGTGGGGCTCAGAATGTCGGTGAGTCGCCCCGTATTCACATTACAAGTAGTACATCCGGGCCATGGATCTAACTTACTACAACAATAATTTCTACCTCCCGGCACCCGCTTCGCTTGAGAGCATCTATTCCCCACGTAAGGGCGTTAATTTAATCGCTCGTAAAATTAGAGGGAATCGGGGGTGCTCTCTCACTGCCTGGACGATTCACACTTGAATTTAGCTTGGGCGACGCGGAGGGAATTGAATCCACTGCCTGACACCCGTGTTTGGCGAATCGGCGCCGTACGCGTGCGAAACTCGGAGAGCAGTGATCGATGGATCCGCTCGCCACACGGAGGACATTCAGAAAATCGTGACACCTAGCCGTACTAGCGCGGAAGCAGTCACGGGTGGACTTCTCGAGACACTCAAGCAACCCAGTCCGCATTCACCGAAAGCGGAACTCGGGTGGAATCGCCGAAAGTCGATATAACCTAAGTACCCGCGGGTAACCTACGAGGGGATTGTACCTGCACGGAGACTTCGGACACGATCGCTAAAAGCGCTCGTTCCGGGCTACGGGATAACGAGCGGTGTATATCGTCGGCCTTTGACAGGTTCAGATAATTTAATGGGCTCGGCAGCGAAACATTTACGTGAATACCGATCGCGGAAGAAACAAAGAAGGAAGGACGGAGCGACACGGGGGAGAAATTCAACAGACAAGCATTGATTCTAACAAACTGAACCAATAACACTTAGCACACATAGAAAGCAGACAGTACGTAGAAAGATGCCCTAATTATCAAATAGAACAAAAGAAATGAGCACGATATATCAAAATACAGAACAAAAGAAGCAGAGCTACTACAGAATAAGCCGGACAACAAACAACATACGCCACTTAACACATCTACTTCAACGGACTTGGCGCGCCACACACGTTCACAAAACCCAAAAGAAATGAGAGATCGCGAACTCCTTAGGTAGCTCGATCCTCTCGCGACGTCTCTGCGTGAACTCCCCGCTCGAGCGTGGTCGCGGGCCCTCTCCGGGCGCTCGCGCCTGCTCGTGCTGGCTGCTCGACGCCTTTGGACAAGCACGACCGACAGGGAGAGACGCGAACCCCGAGCAGACAGGACGAAAGCGCAGCGCCGAACCAGAGATAGCGCAGAGCAGAAAGAACTCCAAATGCAGAAGCAGAAGGAGAGAGGGCAGAAGCTCGACGAGAGAGGAGGAAAGAGCACCTCAGCACGCATGCCGCAGTCTTATCCGCGACCCGCCGTTTCGCTCCACACTCCTTCGAGGACGTTCGAGAAGGGGGACGTTCCGTCTCGTTCTGCCACCATGCGTCTTGAATGGGGGGCGGGCGAAGCCGTTCGACCGGCCTCCACAGGCGCAACCGTCGTACGTAGAACCGCTGAGGAGAGCGTTCGTTGGTGTAGAGTAGCGTGGTTGAGATGGTGGTGTGGTTGTGAGGGTGTGGTGTGGCTGTTGTTAGAGTGTGGCGTGGTTAGCGATTGTTGTTGTTGCGTTGAGTGGGGTTGGGATGTTGTTGTTGTTATGGCGTTTGAAGAGAGTGAATATGGATATCGCAATAAAGCGAACAGAAAAACGCCTAATCAAAGAATTAGTGAGAAGCCCGAATGAATCGAATTAATCTCCCTCTAGCAATGGGTTTTGGGCTAACTAAACTGTACTTAAGAAATAGCCTAATCACAAACCACTAAGTGGAAAAACTTTATGATGTTTGCGAATATTTCACAGCCGTTAACCTCATATATTTCCGTGATTTGTGGTTCACGTGTCGCGGCTAGTTTGACTTGTTCTGCGGATCACAGAAGTAACGTGATAGTTCGGAGAAGCTTACGTTATCCATCAAGAACGCATGAGGTGCTGGAAGCAAAAAAAAGTAAATAAATGGGTTTGAAACAGTGAAATCGTATTCCACTTAGCTGCATTAAAGTAAAATTAATACTAGATCCTGCATCAGTTACTTCTCAACACCCACCGACATGGCGCCAGAGCGCGAGTATAGACTAGTTTAGGTTAAAACTCTCACTTTAAGTGCATTATATCATCAATCTCTTAAAAGCTTTGGTCTATCATTGTGAAATAAAATGATTTCTGCCTCTCCAATTAAATCTAATGACTTTATCCATACAGATAGAGGCCATATAAAGGCACAGAGACTGCTCTTACTGTCCGCTTCCATAAGAAAGGCGATCTTGGAGGCAGAGGAATGGAATGTCTTTTGATAAGGCTGCAAGGCTGTGTTGTTCATTCAAGAGCACCGCCACCCATAATTGTCCCCCAAAACATGGTTCTATTTGCTAAGTGCGTGCTTGCTAAAGCTTTGTCCTGGTATACTTGGATGGTCTGACTTGTAAGAAAAGATCAGCAGATATATATAAGAAGGTATTTGCATGATAATATCACGTTAATTATTCATCAAGATTTCAGGAAAATCGATAATTCATCCACCAAAGTTACCATTATTATCTGTCAGTGGAAGTAAGCAGAATTTTTGCCTGATTGAGTATTGATCAAAAGGTGCAATAGGTGGTTTGCCATTGCTTCCCAACAGCAGTTGGTCAAGGATTTGTGCTTTACATATGACTAACGAAATGTCATCTATGCAAACTTAACATATCTCTAAGATAATAAAACAGTTCAGCTAGTTCACGCCATCGAGGGATATTGATGTGCTGAACATCATCAATCACTTAAAATAGAGGGGGAGATCGGGAGAGTGAAAACTCCGCCGCCAATACTGTGGCTCACTCAATGAAGCCTTATATCTTATCATATATGATGTCAACAGTGGTGAACAGTTATAGTTCTTTCTCATTTTTTTTGGGGGGGGGGGGGGGGGGTGGAAATACTTAAACATTAAAATGCAAAAAAAGAATCGAAATTTTGTTGAAAAAAAGTTGCAAAATTTTTTTTTTGCTCTAACAATTTTTTGGGGGGGGGTGGAATCATTAAAACATTAGAAAGCGAAAAAAAACATTTTTTTTTCTGCTATGGAGGGGGGTTGGGGGGGGGACAGAAGTCGAAAATTCTAATATGGCAAATGATAATCTTGCTATAGGTAAAAACCCCCCACCAAGTTTCGTCGAAATGCTCAATGAGGATTAGTAGTTTCAGATAATCAAACTGTTGCCAACAAGTAATGGAAGACAACAAACGAAAGGGTGAAACAGATAAACCATCAATCTTCGAGTAGAGGGAGGTTAAGACATTCAATCATCACTTTCATAAATATTTCGATCCAATTTAAGTAAATAAATGAATTTATGAAAATTATTTCTCACTATATACGGGCGAGATCTGCAATGAGCACCAAACAGAAACAATAGCAGCCCAACTCGCCTTTTTCAACTGGATATGAATCGATATAGGGCTCCAGCGCATTTGAAATCTGTTACAGGTAATAAGCGGCTGAGTAATATAAAAATCCCAAACTGGAACAGGAATAGCGAAGCCTCCTAAATGGACTTCACTTTAAACAGCTCAAGTGAGAAGGGTGGCGTACGTGTCGCTCGCGACTTCGCGTTATATCAGACGAGCAAAAATATAACCAAGAGCAAATGTGCTCGAGACTTACATTTACCCGGGCAGAAGCAAGACATAAGCATGCATCATCATTTTTTATTAACTCCGATCGAAGATTGACGGAGATTCTGTTTCAACAGTAGCACATTTCTGTGTTTGATTTGTTTGTATTTGTGAACAGTATTACAGATGAAAATTCTCGGGAATGGGAGGCGGAAACTGTTGTGGGGGATTTGTGGTATAGGTCAGGATCATGGGCATGTGGAGATTTTGATTGGTCCCCCCGACCCCCAAAAAAAAATTTAGAGAATTTATTTTTTTTTTTTGCATTTTACATGTTTTAAGTGATTTACAACCGCCCCCCCCCCCAAAAAAAAATTGAGAAAAAATTTTTTTTTTTACTTTTTTTCAACAAAATTTGATTTTTTTTTTGCATTTCTACATGTTTTAAGTGATTTCACCCCCCCCACAAAAAAATGTTGGAGAAAAAGAACTATAATGTCAGCACTGTTGAATCATATTATGATAAGATATGAAGGATCACTGAGTGACCCAGCATATTGGCGGCGGAGGTTTGCCTCTCCGAGTGCTCCCTCTAGTTAACCTCCGCCATTGAATGATGGAGGAGGTTACTGTTTCACCTGTCTGTTTGTTTTGTTTGTGAACAGCACTTACGGAAACTCCTGGAACGGATTTTCGACGAAACTTGGTGGGGGATTAGGTATGCTCAAGGATCATACCATTAATTTCGACATGGTCCAAAGTCCATATGGAGCTATGGCAAAGCCATTTTGAAAAAAATTTTGAAGATTTTTTGTTTATTGCATTTCTCCAATGTTTTAAGTGATTTCAACAAAAAAAAATTAATTTGTAAGAAAAAAAAAATGTTGCACTTTTTTTTAAAAACAACTTTCGATTTTATTTTGAGAAATAATTTTATTTTTTTTTTTTTGCATTTCTACACTGTTTTAAGTGATTTTCCAACCAAAACATCTCTACTTACGACCGCACAAAACACGTTAGAAATATGCACCTTTTTTTTTAAAAAAAATTTCGATTATTATTTTTTTGGCATTTTACATGCGCGTTGATCTAGTTTAGTTTATTCAATCGTGGTTCAGAGAGTCTGATCGATTTGACCTACATGAATAGGATATCAGGTTCA
>CM068957.1:87911433-87924362 GCA_035128595.1 Eptatretus atami | reverse complement strand
GAGAGAGATAGCCACGAAGGTGACACCAGGGTATATTTTTTATTGGTTTGGATGGCATCTTTATTCAATGTCATTGGTTGATAAATCTATTTTTGTATTTCAAAGTTAACAATAAGCTCATGCGCCATTGCTGTTTTAGAAGGATTGGTAAGGTTCCTTCTCTTTTATTGAGCATACAGTCATCATGCAAATTAAGTGTTTCTTCTGTCACAAGAAGCATCATATTTCAGCTTGCGAGATGTTTGGTGGTTGTACTATGGCAAGATACGCTAAGTTTTTTTGCAAAAATATATTTAGGCATTCATGAGGAATTGTCAATGTAAAGCTGTATGGTTGTACCTGGTTGGTTGACTCTTTGGTGGTTACTGCTCTCCAGAGGGTTCATGGAGAAGAAGGCATCTACTTGTTGTACTTAGCATGGCAATTTTGAAAAAAAATTGGAAGAAGTCGCCATAGATTGCCATTGTAAGTAATTGGAGAATGTATCAAATTGTGTCTGCGTTTGGTTATAGCCTCATTATGACAAAATTGTCAGCACCCTCCTGACGCAGTAAGAGTAATCAAGAAGACCTGCTTACTTTTTCTGGGTGGAAAACATGGGTAGCAAGTATTTACTCTCCACACTAAAGTAGCCATGGTTTGATAATTATTAGCAATTATGAATGATTTGGGTTTATGTTTTGGATTGTTTATATTTTTTTATTTGAAATATTGTTTATTATGGTAAATGGGGTAATGTTTTAACAAAATTTATTTTGTTTTTGTTTATTATTATAATTTTGGAAATATTTTTTTGTTGGGTGTTGGGTTTTTTGGGGAATTTAAAAATATAATTATAAATTGGTTAAAAATAATTAAAAATGGCTCTGGATTACTGAGACATATGTTTTAATCACGAGTATTGCATGGTGGCCACTGCAGTTATATTATATAAGGGCATCATGCTGTGTGTGCATGCAGTCCACAATGGTGGACTTCCCACATTTATATACTTACTGTCGTGGAATGTTGGTGCTTAACTGCTCAAGTCAAGACATCTATGGAGCTGTCATGTTCACAATCGCATGCCTCGCTACAAGTTTTGCCTTTCAGTGTAAATTGAATTGATGGTTAAAAGGTTTTGAGTCCATAGGCATCATGGCTTGTGAAGGATGGCCCCAGTGAGAGGCGTGGTTGTTGTTGTACACATTAATATGCGCTGCCATCTCTCAAGCAGGCTTTCACCATGGGTTAAATGCAGGTATTTGTATAGATTATTTCAAACGATTGTATCTATATTTTAAAAGGAATGTGTATGCTGTCTCCGCTTGTTTTTTTTTCTAAACGGTACTGCGTAGTACATTGATATTGGTTTGTAAAGTAGCAATTTGATTTACTGGTTGTAAGGCATAATTATTTAATGAACAAAATTGATGTGTTTAACAATGCCATTTAAAAATCCGTCTTTCGTCCGGAGGAATGAATGTGAGAGAACTGGAGCTGTAATGTGCGCGAACATGATTGATGCGGAATGGAATAAAGCCGATGAGATGCTATATAAGTACTTTTCGAAGCTATATTAAATCTATAATCTAACAGGTCATGCAAGAGAGTGAGGTGGATCCATGAGACGTCTGTTTTAAACACTTTATGGGTCATTTTCTGGCTAAAAAACCTCTGGCATGTTTATTGTAGCAAATAACTTTTCTTATGACCATCATCATGCAGTTTCTTCCTGTAGAAGGGTCTGCAATTATGCCTTGGGGTTTTAAATAACTGCATAATGCCGCCAGTTTTCTTTTTGTTTGTTTGTTTTTTCATGACCAGAATTTTGGATATTTCTGGGGTCCTGAGCATGTTTTATTGTGCAGGAACAAAGGTCGGACGTAGTAAATGGTATTGTAAAGAGTCACGTGGAAATAGCACATTACTTTTCTAAATGTTCCAGAACGATCCACAGATAATTCCATGCTGCATGAGCTTAAAATATCCCGCGCGGTAGAAGTTGTTCAAACGCAACAGCTACACACGGCTATCTTGGAACCTGTCTCGTCGTTTTTTAATGAGTGCTGGCTCTCGATGGTGATCTTTCAAGGGATATGTGATTCATTGTATCATGTGAGACGTGAGATGAGGTCTAGCTGTCATATTAAAGATGAAGAAGGTTTTTTTCATGGCCTTTTTTTCGAAGTGCAGTTAGGTTTTCGAGTTTGAACGTAGAAGGCATTGGGTCCCTTTTAGGCAGAGGAAAACTAATCGGTAATGCTCCAGCATCCAGAAGAGCGGTTCCATGAACTTTTCAGGCAGAGGTATTCTTTGCTTTTCTTTTTTTGGAGATGTTGGAGTGATTCCATACTATGCTTTGTTGCTTGATTTCTGGATGTGAAATGAATGAACCGGCTTTCATCACATCTGATAAGAAGGGAAGTCAGCACCCGGTGTGAATGTGTCATGTATGACAAATCCATGTTTTGTGTTTCTCGTAGCAAACAGGAACCAACAGGACCAATCTTCGATATCCAGGGTGCTAGTATCTCTGTGTCACATGGTATGCGTAGGCAAGGTTCTGTGATTTCCTACAGTCAGCTTCGATCCTCACAGATAGCGCATAGAACTGCTACTCATTGCATTCAAGTTCGTGGCGCTTTGGCGCCACAGCACTGGCTATCGGTCGATGTCCATGTTTCCATTTGAAGTGTTTCCCCACCTTCTGAACACTACTGTGCGTGCAAACATCTCATACACTAACTCAATGTTTAGTATCTGCAGCTGGTTGTTCTCTTCACGGGAATTGCAATCCTGCTCGTTGGTAAATGATGTTTGACAGCCATTTTTGTCACAGGATGTGAGAAACCATATGTGCATGCGCCGAGCCGTGTGAAATGAAATGGATAGAATGGATGGATGGAGTCGTAATAACAGCGTGTTTCGAAAGATTCTGCACAAATTGTGTAGAATCAGCTGATTGCTATGATTTGTATGGTCTCGTAGGCGAAATATGATTTTTACCACTGATTTTTATCGATGCATTTTAAGTGTTTTAATTAAGTATCATGTCCTTTTTGTATGGCCGCTGAAAACTTGTGTTATCGATGTGGATTTGTGAGATTTGAATGAATTTATTTTTTTTTACCTTGTTAATAAATTGTCTGGTGATTGGGGTTTTTCTTTTTCCTTTGACTTTTTTTGGTTCATCATTGAATTAAAAAGGGACTTTGGAATTGTATCATCAGATTTTTCAAAAGCAGAATGAAATCGGTAATTTTAAAAGGAAAGCTACCTTGCAACAGATGCTATATGCAATATTTATATATCTTGACTAAAACTCTCATCTGTGCATAAATTTATGTATGTTGTATGCTTCCAGAAAGTACAGCAAAATAGTACTGATATTGAAGCATTTTTTAGGGCACTGACGTCACTTCCTGGGTGGCAGTATTCAAGTTTTCATTCAATCGGGCAGACAAAAAATTTATTAAAAAATATTTCTGTTCAGCGAATGCGTCTTGGAGAGAACTTTGATCATGCAAAGCAACCAGCGGTAAAGTTCGCTGTGAGCTTCTCTTTTTTTATTTTTGAATATTATTTTTAAAATTCGAAACATTTTGTTGACAAAAAAGAAAACGAATATTTTAAGCAGAAATATAAAAATTCACTATTTTGATCTTACTTCCGTGCTCATAATAATAAAATTGTGTTTAGAGATTACGTAAATAATTTCTTGTGATTTCTTTTCCCGTTTTGCTTTTTTACATTTGACGCGCATATCAATGTTTCGTTAAAATCGGGCAACGAAAAAATTATGAAAAAAATAAATTACCAGATCAGTCAAGTATCTTCGGAGATTGATAATGCATCAACTCAGCGGTATAGTTGGCTTGGATGCTATTTTTTTTCATACCGCTGTACAAGGGAACACGGGTCTTGGGTCGCTCTGGTAAAGTTTTAGAACCTCTAATTGTTTTTGTTGCGGTAGTGTATGATTTTTTTATTTTTTTTACCAAAACTGATGATTTAGGAGTTTGTGACAGTCAAGATGTGTTTTTAAGAGAATGTTCTTTAAAATAGGTCCAAAATTTCCAAAGTTTTTTCCAGTTGTTCCTTTCTCTTTTTATTTCATTTTTTTTTGACCATTGATTGTTCTGTTCTTGTACGTGTTTTTAAAATTTTTTAATAAGGGTTCTCCGTCTCTTGTCCTCGGCTGTCTCTCGTCCTTCTGCTCTGTCTCTCTCCTCTTTCTTTGTCTGTCTCGCTCCTCTCTCTTCTCGGCTCTGTCCCTCTCCCTTCTCGCTCTGTCTTCTCCCTCTTTCTCTTGTCTGTTTCTCTTTCTCTCTCGCTCTGTTCTCTCCTCTCTCTCTCTCTCTCGTCTGTCTCTCTCCTCTCTGCTCTGTCTCTCTCCTCTTTTCTGCTCTGCTCTCTCTCCTTCTATGTCTGTTTCTCTCTCTCGTCGCTCTGTTCTCTCCTCTTCTGATTGCTCTGTCTTCTCCTCCTTCTCTCCGCTCTGTCTCTCTCTCTCTCTCTCCTTCTCTCTCTCCTCTTCTCATCCTCTGCGTCAGTCTGTCTCTCCTTTCTTCCCTTCTCTCTTTTTCCCCCTCTCTCTCTCCCTCGTTCCTTCTCCCTCTCTTTCTCCCCCTTCTTCCTTCTATTCCTCTCTCGTCTGGTCTCTCTCCTCTTCGCTGCTGTCTTCTCCCTCTCCTCTTTCTCTTGCTTGTCTGTCTCTCTTCTTCTCTCTCTCCTCGCTTCTCTCTCTCTTCTCTTGCTCATTCTGCTCTGTCTCTCTCCCCTTTCCTTGCTCTGTCTCTCTTCTCTCTCTCGCTTGTTCTCCCGTCCTTCGTCCTCTCTCTCTTCCCTCTCCGCGTCTCTCTCTTCTTCTGGTCTCTCTCCGCTCTTCCCTCTCCTCTCTCTCTTCTCTCGCTCTGCTCTCTCCCTCTCTCGCTCTGGTCTCTGCCGTCTTCTCCGTCTCTCGTCTGTCCTCTCTCCCTCCTCCTCTTCTTCTTGCTTTCTTTCTTCTTCTCTCTCTTGCTCTGTTCTCTCCCTCTCTCTCTCTATCTTCTTTGCTCTCTCTCTTCTCCCTCCTCTCTCCTCTCCCTCTCCCTCTCGTCTCTCGTTCCTCTCCGTCTCCATCTCGTCTCCTCCTCTCCCTCCTCTCTCTTCTCTCTGTGTGTTCCTCTCTTGTCTGTCTCTCTCTCTGTTCCTCTCTCTCTATTTTCTATTCTCTTGTCTGCTTCCCCCCGTCTCTCCCCCCCGTCAATTTCTACCTACTCTCGGTCTGCTGTTCTCTCTCTGTTGCTCTGTCTGTCTCTCTGGCCCTTCTGGTTTTTCCTCGGTCTTTCTCTCTCCTCTCTCTTCTCGCTCTGTTCTTCCTCTCTCTCCCTCGCTCTGACTCTCTCTCCTCTCTCTCTCTCTCTCCTCTCTCTCTCTCTCCTTCTTCTCTCTCTCTCTTCCTGCATCTCTCCTCCCCCACTTCCTCTCCACCTCCCACTCTCTCCCAGCCTCCACTCCCACTCTTCCCACTCCCCTCTCTCCCACTCCACTCCTCTCCCTCACATCCTCTCCACACTCCTTCCTCTCTTCCTCCTCCTAATTCCTTTCCCCTCTCCTCTTTCCTTTCCTCCCATGTCTCCCTGTTCTCTTCCTCTTCTCCTCTCCCTCTCTCTTCTCTCCCCTCTTATCTCCTTCCTGCCCTTCTCCCTCCTCCCCTCAGCACCCATTCACTTGCTTTGAGTGTGAGTGTGAATGTCACTTTCTTCTCATCTCTCATTTTTCTTCATGTGAATGCTCCAGCTCCACCATGTTGAAAAATTTCTGTGGTTCACTTCGATATCTTGATCAACCAAAATGCCAATTTGGTTGCTGCACAAATGGGAATAGAGGTCTATCAACTTATCGTCCATGTTTCTGAGGTAAAGTTCTCAGTCTGCAGAGAAGTAGTGTTTCGTATGACGATCCTTCCAGAGTGATCGGGTGATGTGTTGAGATTGTGGATAGAGGTGAACCAAAGAAATTAATTTCTGTGAATAGAGATTTCACTTCTGTCCTTAATATAAATAAATGCACCTTAGTTGGCCCATCTACTTGTCTATAACTTTCACAATAATGCGTTGTATATAAGCCTGCACATGTTACCGTATTTACAATACACTGCAGATAACTGGTTCCACAGGCTGTTTGGAAGGGAATTCGTTCGGATAGAGTGTGGAATATCAGGAGTTTGCTAGGAATGTTTTGAAGCATAAAGCTGTGGAAATTTCCATGTTTAGCCAATTCCACACAAAACCAGTATGGTCTTTTCTCCAGCATCTTCCATTGAAATTGATGCTGGCAAATCGATTCATTGAAAGAAAAAAGAAGGAAAAAAAAAAAACTTGTGGTTTCTTTTTTTGCCCTCGGCCACAAACACACATGGTTAGTGTCAATTCTCTAATTCGATGATTAATCATTATTGCCTTGTTATTGGGTATGCATATTTTAATATCAGTACATCAATTATTGTTGAGATTTCATGATAGTGTTGGTATAGGCTCACAATGGATTGCTTAGCCTGTGATTCGATCTCCAATGTTAGGATCTTCTGTTCATCATACTTGATCCACCAGTGGTTGCACTATTTCAGAACACCCTTCTTATGATATGATCTGTCTTTGTTCCTTTTTACCGTACTTGTGAAAAATTTAAATGATCTCATTTACAAAATAATTTCAAATAATTATCGACCATTTGCTTTCTGGCACTTGAGCAAAATCCCCTGAGGGAGGTTAGCCTGTTTAATTTCCATTTATCAGCAACAATTTGGAGTGGTGGTATAGTGGGATTGTGGTACAGCTAGAATGGGAAGCATGGTCTTTATATCCAAAATAAATTTCTCCTACTTTGCTTATTTCTGAATGTATGACAATTATAACTTTATTGCTTTATATCATGGTTGATTGATACCAACTCATATAATCAGGTATATTGGGTGTGATCTTGCAACAGAGAAGAAGGAAAGTCTTCCAGAACATGAATCTGCTGAAGCTCTGCATTGCCCTCTCTCAACTCGATAACCTAAGCTGATTGATGGTGAGCTTAATTATTATCAAACCTTAGTGTCTTTGGTGTTGTTAAACGATTAAGTTGGCTGGCTTAAGTTTATAACATCCTGAGTCAAGCGATTAACGCATGTTAATTAACACAGAATGGGTTGACTCAGCCTGTCCTCCTTTCGAGGTCGGCAAAATGAGAATAGCTCCAGAAGTAATCATTTTGAAGTATCTGTATCTGAGGGGAGAACCCATAAGGATTGTGCTCTAGCATTAATCCTCCACAGCCTCTTGCCTCACAGCACAAAAGAGTGGCTTGGCTTGGTGTCTCTTAGGGTTTCTAAATTGCAGAGGAATTCCACACTTCGATGCACAATGCTTGAATTTTTATTTATTTTAACCCAGCAATGTATTTGTATGTCATAAGGCAGGGATGAGTCTGACCACCTATATATAATATATATGTATATGTATATATATATATATATATATTAATATATAAATATTTAGTAGATTATGAAAATGAGACACCACCCACATCTCGTCACTGTGAATGGAGGGAATTAACATCAGCTCTACACATCATCATTAAACGGTGGGTAGGATTAGTATAAACAAATTGATTCAGCCATGCTCTTCAGCTGAAGAGCTGCAATAAAGCACCATGAAGGCTACCAAGGTAAGCCCTTTGCTGTTTTGCAAGCTCATGGAGCCACCTGGATTTAATTGATGAGTGAAGCTATTGGTTATTCCTCTAACATCCAGGTGAGAGAATTGTGGTGGGTCTTTATTATTTATATGTTGAATGTTTTGATGTTTGCATGTGGTACATGCCTTAGAGCCTCATTGGTGTGCATTTCTTGTCTGCAGCTGTTCGCTGATGGTTTCACCAACAGCGATGAACCGGTCCGGCATCTGAGCGGTGTGTAGATTGGGATTCTAATGTGTGTAGATTTGTGAAGTGTCTTACAGCTCTGGAGTGAACTCTGGGAAGAGGTTTTGAAACAGCAAAGGGCTACTTGGTAGGCCTGTTTGGGGTGTTTATGCAGCTTCTTGGGCTCGAAGAGCATGGGAGGAGTCACGATATATATAATAATATATAAAATTTAATAAATTATAAACTAATTTTAAAATATTTTATTAATATATACCTTTCCAATATACTTATATATTATTTTATAATTTCAAAAATTTATTAATAATTTTTAAATTATAAAATATTTATTTAAAAAAAATATATATATTAAATATGTTTTAATTTTTTATTTAAATATTTTTTTATATATTAATGTTTAATAATTATAAAATATAATTTAATATTTAAAATATATAAAAATATAAAAAAAAAAAATTATTAAAAAAGAATTAATAATTATTAAAAAATAATTAAAATTATATAATTAATATTAGTATTTAAATATATTAAAATTTTATATATATATATATATATATGTATATATATGTATATAATAATTATGTATTGCACATACCTTGTGTAGCATTTTTTAGCTTCAATAAACAAGTTTATGTACCCATTTTTCATCATGCATCAATCTTGACAGCCTTAGTCTTCAAACAATTATAAGCTCCTTGCTATGTAAGATCATTGCAAACAGCTGTGCAATTGCAACCCTTGTGACTTTCCCAGTGACTTTGAGTCTTCGCATGAACACCCTCTGGCGGCATCCTGAGTAGCATGCCAATTTGGCTGAGATCGCAAAAAACTGAAGGAGCTGGCGAACAAACCAACAACAGAGTTTTTCGTCTCGACTTTATAATATATATAGATTGTTGGCTAAGATTTACGCTGTGAGATTGACGCACTCGTACTTTGTTTTAATATGTTGGTGATACTTATAGCACTTATGTTCGGACGTGATGTCTATTTACTCCAGTCTTATGTCAATCTATGTGATTGAAACTTGTGAGGAGAACATTTTACCTGTCTTGTTTGTTGGAAGCCAAGTTTGTTATCATGAATTGCCTTTTTGGCTATCCAAGTTTTTTCAATGAACATTAAGTTTTTTCAAATGTTCTTTCAGGCCCCTTTCCTCCAAAAACATTTTTACACGCTGCCAATGATTTATTTTATTATATTATGAAATTGGAAGCCTGTTTGGTTTGTGTTAAAATGTTATTATATACTGCTGATTGTTTTTTTCTATTTACAAAACATGCCAATGCTTTGATTTTAAACTCATGTTAAATTAAAAAAAACAAAAACATTGTTTCTCTCAAAAAGAGGAAAGTAACATTCATTCTTTACTCCCTGGGCTAAAACGTGGAATTACATCACCTTTAGGGAAGTAACTTCCTGAAATAACTGATATCAAATTAAATATACAACTTAATCTTGGTGACCAGCTTTTCATGACTTGTTCATTATTTTTTATGAGTCGACATACTAAAATTTCTCAAACGTTGTCAGGTGATTAATTTTACCAAATTATATTTTATAACATTTGGCATTTACAAATGGAAAGACCGATGTTGAAGATCACATCAACATAAGTGCAATTTATTTTATTGTGAAGAAGTTAAAGGAGGGTGAAGAAAGACAAAAATGCTGAAATTTGGCTGAGTTTATTGTTTGCACCCCTGCAATGCTGTAGCGATAAAGTAATCATTCTTCTCGCTTTTGGTTTTGAGTGTTAGTGTGCCTAAACAGTATAAAAATGCCAATGATGCATGATGCTTCATTTGCTGTATAAAATAAGTTTCATAAACATTCAAATGTTGTTAAAATCAGCCCGATAGTTCAGAATCAGCCTAATCTTCAGCGAATTCTAACAAATCCAGATTAATATTAATTCCTCAGATGTGTTAAAGGCTGTCTTTTTGTGAAGTAGATTGAAAAGATGTAAAGTTGAGCTAACAAGAAATATCAATTATTTCATATAATGTGCATTTTTCGTTTTCATTTACATTAATATTTCTATCATTCTGCTGTATCCTATAATGCATAAGCTCAACGCATGAGCCTTGGATCACTGTTAGAAGAAAAATAATATATATCTCCTTTCAGCAACATTGCTGAACAGAATTGATATACAACCATATCTCAGTTGGGTTAAAAATTACCTGCCTACCACCCTCTCCTCCCTACTCTTTTCCCTGGTTCACTTCATTATTTTTATTACGGTAGGCGACATCGCCGCTGTTTATATTTTCTTATTAAATTGCAAAATATTGGTTCATCCTGTTTTTTTAATGGTAAGATTAGAATTTCTATTTACAACTTTGACATTTATGATTACACACTGCAACAGTGGTTTTATTTCTGCTGATAGAGTAGAATGTTGAATGTTTTTATGTACTGTAGGGTAAGCAAGACTGTGCAACATGATGCATTGTAAAAGTGATCTTAAAATTATGTCAATTGTTTTTTATTTTATTATTTAGAATGGTTCCAATTTTTATATATATATCGTACTAAATATTGCAATTGGTGTCTTCTGTCTGAGCGCAATACATACGGTCATTACTTAATCCAATTGACCATACTTGACAGGAATGACTAAGCCATCATGATGGAGATTGTAGTGATTCATTCCCCCCCCTCCATAAGGGGGTATTCCGCGTTAGAGGTGATATAGATAGTCATCATTTTTCAGGGATCTTTTTCGGTGTTTATCCAAGCATCTGTCTATACAAAAATGATAACAACAACCAATGTCAATAGCAATGAAATATTAATGTTATTACAAAATATTAGTAACACAAATAAATATCGCCCTCCAAGGGTTTTTTTTTCTTTGGGCCAACGCGCCCTGTTAATGTGTATAATGCTTATTGTGGCATTTTCATGGGGCACCTACTTGACGTTAAAGAAAAATTATTAACCAAAAAGTATGATTACCTTTTTAACAGTCGCTACTGTTGTTTACATAATTGAAGGGAGGAACCCGCACGTTCTGGAACATTATATGCTTATCCGCGTCTTCCAAAGATTAACAGTACAGCGAGCTCAATCTAACTGTAATGTACATACCGAGAGAGAGGCTAACACATGACCCTTGCATGTCAATTCCATAGGAGTGGTGCACTAGTATTACAGAAAGGGAGAGAAGAATCGGATTCCTGGTTGAAGGCAACCTCATGCTATCAGATGAGAAGAGAAGATGCGAAATGGGAGTGTTAAGTTTTAATATTTTGTACTAACATAGTAAAACTTCATTTTGTGGTTCTATGAGTTAGTGAAATGGGTCACACTGAAGATTCTTCTTATAATTCTGAATTGCTCGAAACTTCATCACTTGTGTGTTACACATTTAGAATCGGATAATAAGCGTAATGCACCTTTTTAGATTTAGTGGAAATCTATCACTTATACGTATTCAAAAATCCATGACATCACTTGTTAATGGTAATGTTCTTCGGCTTGGCTGCATAGATGTCAGTTTTTACATCAATGGCAATTTTAATTGTCATACTAAAACAAAGGACTCTAATACACTTTCAGTCAATGTATAGTATATATCTGTTTAGCTCGTTGACAAGTTTTGGATTTTCCATGTCCGGGTAGGGTCTCTATCCCTATGTTCTGTTGAAATTTCCGACTCTGAACAATTATTTCTTCATTCTACTTGTGTTTAGTCGGCAAATTTGATTAACGTCTGTTATCTGGTTCATTACTGAGTTTTAAATGCAAATAATCTCAACTTCTTTCATGGTTATGATCAGATGCTTCACTGGTGTGTCCATTTTGACCTGTTGAATAAATGTTGTTTGCAACCTTTATTGATAAAGGGTCCCGTAAAACACCTTCTACGACCCTTGATTGAACAACGTTGTTTTGAACTTTACAACTTTGAACAGCACCAAACATTAAGAAATTCGGATTAAAGTTTATGTGTCAATAAAGCACGAAACTGTAGTGTTTGAGCCTGATTATATTCCAAGAGATAGATGGATTTAATAGAATTTTGGGTAAGGTGGTTTGACTAGGCTACTTTATGTAAAAAGGGTGCTGAATCAAAAAAAGCAGTCATTATTGACTACTTACTCAAGACAAATGACATTTTACCACCTTTTTGCCCATATATGACTCATGATTCGGTCAAATATTCTGGGTAGGTGGGTTTAATGCGAAATTTTGGATAAGATTATTGACAAGCTATTTTAGGTAAAAGAAGTTTGCGATTCAAAAAAGCAGTCATGTGACATCATGCTCAAGACACATGAACCATTTAACCCTTTCCGGTAGACATATGACGAACCTATTTGGTCATTTATCTGGTGCCGCATGTTTGAGAATGTAGAAGGGTGCACATCTTTGAAATTGTATCAATAAATTATGTCTGTTTCATGATGATATCATGACAGAATAAATAGTATATGATAAATATATTAATGAAGAAGTAACCAATGGCCGAAAATCGCATCGTCTGTTCAGTATTTGGCCCAAGTGTCAATAGTTTGAAATTTCCATGTTGGGGCATATCGCATGTTGACGACGTCTTTTCAGAGAGGGTGCAAATCGAACAATGATGTTAAGATTCTAATTGTTATTAATTTGTATTTTCAGTTTTCTGTTTGCAGGTGGGCAGCATCCTTGAGTGGCTCAGATGAATATCATGTCTTAGGCTACATCTTTACTGTGGCAGTGCGACAAGACAGTTCATGTTTTTTGGGACATGTCCGTGAGGAACTACCTCCAGGCAAGTCTGAAATTAAGATATCGAATTTTTTCCTTTGATATACAAACAATGGACAAGCCTGTAAACTACAAGGCTTGTGTTGCTAGAGATGTTGCATGGACGATATCTTGCAAACCAAACACACAAACACCAACGTGGTCTGGCTGGAACGCCACAGTAAGCAAAGATGATTTACCGGCTCAGAAGATAGGCTATTTGGCAAACATCGGAGCACCTCCTACACGGCTTGGTGTAGTTAATGAAACGATGAAAAGAAACGTTACCCTGGCTG
>CM068957.1:87884224-87894981 GCA_035128595.1 Eptatretus atami | reverse complement strand
AGAATACCAGAAACCATCTAAAATTGTGGTCCCACAGATGCACAAGCACAACAGCCAGCTTAAAAATAAAGCAATGAAGTCTCAAATTGAACAAGTTGAATGAACAAGTTGCAAAATAGAAAATAAATCACATACAACGAACCACAGCATGAAAAATGACTGGATAACCTTCCCAAGAGAAACCGTCACTCACTACCATGGTATACAATGTACAGCAAGGAACGTGTTCGTATTCCAAGTGGAAATCTGCCCTCACCATGCCCGTTTACAACTCTCCGAACAACAAGGATCACAATTTCCCAAACTCAATCAGCCACAAATGTGCAAAAGAAATTTTTTTTTTAAAGGAGGGTATTTATAAAAAGTGCTTGAAACTTCTCTGCAAACAATGCAGCACATGCTTGTACTGTAGAAGGGTGGAGGAAAATGTGGAGAATGAGGAGACGGAGACGTACAATTGTGCCGATTCTGCAGAGTCAACTGAGATAGTGTACAATCGAGCAAGACCCTTGCCAAAGGGTCCAACTTTTAACTCGGCACAGTCCAAATTATTGCATGCAAATTGGATGTCAAACACACCACGAAGGAAGAAAAGCAAATATTTACAAATAATAATGCACAATGCTGAGAAAGGAGAGAAGTAGCAGCCAAAATAAGATGACATCTCACCTCACAAAAAAAACAATACCATCCCGAACCTTCCTACCCCCACCTACCATCACCAACATTCAACTCGAAGTTCCTTTACTGGAATTAACATTTTCATAAGGCCATGTGATCTACCCTCCAAGCAATGAGAAAAGGATAATGTATACCTCTCCCAGCCCACAAAAAGAGGAAAGATTTCAGGAACATTAGTGTGCAGTCTCAACAGTAACACAAGTCTAAATTGTTACAAAAACAGACAAATCGAGGGGGGGGGGAGGCAGGGGTTCGTGGACAAATTTCAAAATTGCGAGTGCAGATGTTCAATGGCATTGGCCACAATGTGAAGGGGAATTGGGGGGGGGGGTCAGTTAAGCTGCAGAGAAAGCAAAGAGTGGATAAGGAAGAACAACAAGGTCAAGTTTAATCTAGCAGGAGCAAGCATCCTTAGCTGGCTGAGTGTCATTTGGTAGCCGTCCTGGTTGGGATGTAGCTGGTTTGTGCTGGACACCAGATTCTGCAGCATTCAGGTCGAGACTTCCATCCTGAATGTTCTGGTAGATCTTCTTCGCAGTCTCCAGGAAAGCTTCCTCTACATTGTCACCCCTGAATTGAACAGGGGGTAATGATTCAACAATTTGGTCAAGTTGCTTTCATCCGATACAAGGTCAAAATGGATGCAAATCTACAACACACTTGAGGTGAAATACTTGGTGAACCAATGAGAATACAAAATCAAGCAGTTCTTACGTTTTTGCACTTGCCTCCAGGAACAGCAAACCTGTAATGAGAAGGAGGTCTTCACACTCAGCAGGTAAACACTTAATCAACTAGCATTTATTTGGGAATAAAGGACGACCAGTTTTGCTGGTGAAGGCGAGTGTTAATCTGCGTCGGTGGACAGGGAGAACAATGGTTGCAATCAACAGGATGTTGATAGAGGTACACTAACTGCCATGGAAAGCAAGAAGAAGCTGACATTTTGGGTGTTAACCCTTCGTCAGAGCAAGAGTTTTATTGCTCCAACAAAGGGTCAACGCTATTAACCCTATTTTTTTTTTTGCTTGGCATACATCAATCACTGGCCTGTTATTTATTTATTTATTTATTCATTTCCAGGATCTAAGGATCGTAGTGGTACATGCACACAGACACAGAGGTTGGGGGGGGAGCTGCCCTCACCTCCAGGGCACTCAGTGAGGCCTTTCCTGAAAAATTTCCTCTTCCTATTAGATGCCAACCTATGGGGCTTGGCAGCATATAGGAGAGTCCCTTTGATGAAGTCATCCGAACCGATCTCAAAGATTTTTCATCTTATTATGGATGAGGACGTGGCAAGAAGAATCCAAATAAAGCAGCATGACACTTTAACTTGGTCTTGTGAAATCAATAAGACAAACGGGATAAGACAAACAGCAGCTAAACGGTACTTGCACATTTGGCTTCATACTGTTGGACTTGCATTCCATTGAATGGTGTTTGGCCGCATTTGAATGAAGAGCATCAACTATTAGAATTACATATTGTAAGTACCAAGTCTTATTGTTAAGGATTCGGCGGTGGCGGGATTCGCACCCTACTCTTGACAGCCAAATGTTGAAGATTCGGCGTCACTTAACAGCACCGCCGTCTCCGGGGTTACAACGCCGGCTAGTTCGGCACAGGTCTCGGGTCACGCGCCTCGGATCGCGATACCAAAGTACACCTGGGCCTTACCAGTTGGGGAAATAGACCCCGGCTACAGACTGGGTTTGTCAGAGACCGAGCGAAGTCTGCCAGTCCGTAGCCCGTTTGGTTTTAAATACAAATCGAGCGGATTGTTCCTCAGCAAGGCACGAATAAATTCAAGGCAGCAACTTTCATATGAATCAGCCAGATTTATTGGGGACACATCGGGGAAACACAACACAAGCAAAACATTCACGAACGTTACAATTAATCTATAACCCGCTCTTAACTAGGGAGCTACGGATACGGGTTTCGAAGGGGGCCCTAGCGAAATAAACCTTAGACATGCAGCCAACATGCAGACAAGACAGTGTACTTGGTAGTGCCTCATGAAGGAGAGGAAAAGTGTCGAAGGCACGAATGCGGCTTGTGAGAAGCCGATGTAAACCGATTCGAGCACCCAAGCTCGAGCATGCAGCGTGGCAAGATGGCGCTCGTATTCCTTTTCCCGGCACCGCTCGCGCATGCCGCGGCGCGTCCAGCCCCCGTATGGTCGACGGCACAAGAGTGAAAGATCTATGGTGCGTTCCAGCTGGTTTCTCACAAGGTCCAGTATACAAATCCAGGTCCAGTATACAAATCCAGGCCTGGCCTGTTCTCCAGACTAGGCCAAATCAGGGTGTTGGGCTCCGCAGGCGGATCGATGGTATCACAAGACGTGTCGAGCCGTGCAGTGAGTAAGGACAGTCAGAGGCTCCGTGACTGGACTCAGAATCAACCTGTGGATGACCTCAGGCTGGATCCATAACCGAGGAGGAACAGCCGGCCAAAACCACTCTTCACAAAGCTGATCGCCGACTCACTGCAGTTCCCAGACCGACAAAGCAGCCAGTTCCTTTCAGGGTGGGCCTTTCTCACAAAGCCGATCGCAGACTCCACACTAGCAGTTTCTCCCTTGCCTTCTTGGGGTCACTCTTCTCACGAAAACAGATCCCAGACTCACAAAGCAGCCAGTTCCTTTTGCCTTTTTGGGGCGGGCCTTACGAACCACCTCCGGGGACCCGTGATTGGTCCATCGCTCGAGACCGCAAAAGCCCTCCGCTAATCGGGTCGCCGGCACGTCTTGACTGACTGTCAGAGCGCCGGGTGGGGCTAGCTAAGAGGGGGGAAGGAAGAAGAAGGCGCCTCTCGGTACACCACCAATGTATGAACACTGGACAGCCTGCTACACCTCCCGACACACATGTAACGTCCGATTACCAAACAACCTGGCTAAACATGCATAAAGGGGGAATCTGGGCTGATCCTATATTTAATAACACACTAAGGGCCCATTTCCACAACATTATTTCCCCACCTGCTGAAAAAAACTTCAACATTCTCTTCAATCTCATTCCTCTGTGCAGGTCTTTAAGACAGCAGTTAACCACCATCTCAGATCATCCCCAATCCAAATCCATGATCTTTTCCACCTCCTTGACACCCACCCCCCCCCCCCCCGACAAAAATCAACTTTTTCTTCCATCTTCATCTTGTCCACCCCCTCGACCCCTCATTCTTACCCACATCCCTTGTTTGCCCATCTCCTGTCCACAAATCGTACATACGGATGTCGATAGTCCACTATCGAAGAGCTGAATTACGTCTCCTGTCCATGATTGCATATGGACGAGTTCTTTGTTAACAAGCAGAAATGTCGTGTGGCCGTGCTGCTTTCAAACTCCGGTGGAGGAAACCTTCTGCATTTTATTTTGCGTGCACAAGTTTTTGGTGGCTAACCATATTATCAGAAAGGTATCGTACTCAAGCCGATGCAACAATTATATTAATTGATTTGTAAAGGGAAAGAGTTCCTTACACTACAACTACATTCTTTCATTTCATCTCGATTCCAAGTGGTTTTGCAAGATTTTTTTCATTTCCAAAACGAAAATTTTCAAAATTCATCAATTCCTACGTCAATTAAACTGCACAAACAAATGTGAGCACAAAGTACAAATCAATACTATCTATGCATTGTTATGTTTTCTCATAACACCCCCTTGATCCCCCCCCCCCACCCCCACTCCTTGTGCAAGCCACAGCCAGGGCAGAATATTTTCACTTGCCAGTCTACTGCCTTGCAGAAACAACTCCTATTGGAATACCGACCCTTTACTGTATTATTTGCATGGTAACAAAGGGTGAAGTTTAATATTTATTTATCCAAGTTGCGAGAGGTATCAAAGATGAGAAAGACACGAGAAATGCACAAGACAACAGATCAGACATACTATATTCACTCGATGTAGCACGCCTGAGCATCTTATCCACCTCTTCCCTCCACATTTTTGTCAGTCTGTTGACCATCCATTATAGCCAAGTTCGCCCATTTGCCTCAATTGCATTTGTGAAAATAAAATTCCGACAATGAGCTGACAATAACTATTTGATGGAAGTGTTTTTACAGCGCGTGCGCTGTATACAATTGCACCGAGTTTGAAATGTCCCCGGCGTCGTCTACCACGTCTCCGGTGGGTCCGGTGTCCCCCCGTCGCCCCCCCCCCACGTGCCTCAAGACAGCCAATGACGGCCGTCGGTAGATGCAGTGCGTAACCTCGACGGAAATGCCAATTGACAGAAATACCCGAGTATTTCAATGGAAATTTGTGAAACTAATGTGTTATATATGTGAAAACCATTTAATTTATTGCTTGACGGAAAAAAACGAAGAAACGCTCCCCCTCATGTACGAACGAAGAAAGACGTCACTTCCGCCCACCATCGCATTTCGCGCCATCGCCGAATGCTGAAAGCTAAGTTCTTCTTATGCTATCATTGTTTTGCGGTCCCTGCCACGCTGTATGAACGATTTCATTCCTTCTGTTATATACAAAGTGCTTATCACAATATAACAAGATTTTTACATTTCAAATATTAAGTACGCTTTTTAATTGTTTTTCAACTGAAAAAGCATAAATTGCATATTTAACATTAGTGTACTCATTTGCTTCACACACACGCTGTATTGAAGGATTTCACTTGTTTGAAGTTGCTTTGGGCCAATTTCACCCAAGTATCAGAGCTCATCAAAAGCCTTGGCAAAACAGTTTTTAAAAACCCCCAAAAAAACATTAAGCTTGGCAGAAATGTTTCAAATCATGGATAAGCTCGACTTAAAATAAATAAATAAATAAATAAAAAAGAAATGAAGCATTTTACAATCAGTAAGTTTTCAACTTACCATTCTCCTCAGCAAACTGTTTGGCTTCTTCATAAGTCACATCACGTTGGCCTCCAAATCAGCCTTGTTTCGATCAGAAAAATTACCTACAAGAATGTGATAGAGCAAAGCAACACAATCAATTTATTCAATGGAAATATGTGCTCATTGCAGTCTGGGGGCCAAAAGCCAACCGACTAAATACTTTCCTCTTCCATGGTCAACAAAAAGGTCCATTGTTAAGAATATTAAGAATGCTAAAAACGGCAAAACTGCACCAGCGTAACTTTTAACGGCAAAGCTAAAAGTAGCCTCTACATTAATATGGGAATAAAGAAAAAGAATGCTTTCACCAATGTAAAAATAACATGGAAAAATAAAAATAAAAGAAGAAGACAATGTTCAGTCTTAAAGTTTGATCAGAGGGATTTATGTAGTTTCTCTCAAATCAAGGCATTTTCTCAAGATCCTTAAATTGATGACATATCAAGGATTTACTTTTCAAAGAGAGCTGAAGTTTGAAACAATGGTTTGCAAGCAATAACAGCTTTACTTCCAAAGGTTACAATAGGTCACTATTTTCCAAACACAGACAATCTCTGATAGATCCTCAATGCATTATGGATAGGGATTTGAAGACCAACTTTGTGTAAACATCTCATGCTTCGTATTCAAGCCGAGGTTGCTTTTAAAGCTTTTGAATACCACAACCACACACTTGAAATCAAAGTCGAGATATGCTTCGAGCTAAATTGAGGACGACGACAATAAGGAAGGAGTCTTAACACTTTCCCAAAAACATGACCACAAGTTTTGGAGAAATTACTGTCAGCAGATAACAAAAAAAAAAGATCATAAATAATCATAGCACACGTTGCAGGTTTGCCAACAAGCGGAACATTTGGAGAGGGATATACCGTATTTGGGTTGGTGAGGTTCCGAGCATCAGTCAACCAGCTGCTCAAATGATTGTATGTGCTCCGCCTGGAAGAGAAATGCACGCTATTTAAGCACAGTGACAGGAGAGCAAATGTAACCAAGGAATTATTTAAATGTGCAGTTTTACAAACCAAGTACGGTACTGACAAATATTGAATACACCTTCTTGAAGTGTGTCTGCACGATTACCACGAACTGGATCGGCAGTGAGCAATGTTCCAAAATAAACAGGTTGCAACAGAGGGGCCTTTGAATGCACAAAGGTCCGACATCAGTTCCCTCATTTCCTCCATTATCATAATCGAAAGAACATCGAGAAAAATCTGACGTTCCAACTGAGTGATCAAATCAAATCACTGTCATGAAATAGTCAACGTCATGATCAAAGTCATTCGCGTGCTTTGTAGTTTTGTTTCATCCTGTGTGCTTGGCAAATTTTAATGGATGCTCTGCAGCTTATCAGGACTACCAAGACTAAAGCAGGAAAGTGGAGCATTTGATTTTCAATTACACATTAGGGATAAAATAGTTGGTTCATATTACACTGAAATGATTTTCATGTTCAAGTCAACAGAATCCATTTATAGCACATTAGTTTCCAAGAACAATGACTCTCCCCTGTCAAGAGCCAAAGCCATTAATCTGCAAACCTTGAATGTAAAAAAACAAACAAAATACAAAGCACTTTTACTTGTCAGCTCCTTTAAGATGGATGTGATAAGATGGAAAAATAAAAAAAACATTGTTGGTAAAAAAAGCATTCACGAATTTGGTTGAGCATTCGACTAGGGGTCGCCGAACCAGTACAGACTGTATTCACTCACTTTAAATAACAACATGACATGTCAGCAACTTCCTCTGCTCACAGTTTTGATTCTCATTTCTATAATGGGAAGTCAGTCAATACAACTTCCTACACAACAATGTTAAAGTTCAGCTTTAACTTGATCCACAACATATCCTGCAATATTTATTTTTTCTTCAAAGTTGTCATACACAAGACGATCATTAGTTGTAGCAATTATATCACTCAACTGTTAAAGTGTAATATAATTAGCAAATACAACCCGTCCCTTTGCTGACAGGAATTTGGGGGGGAGGGGAGAGAGGAAGAGGAAGAGAGAAAGGGGGGGGGGAGGGAGGAGATCGAGAGTAGAGGGTAAAGAGAGGGGAGGGGAGGAGGGGGAGGGAATTCCGGCAGATGTGATGCCCAGTTTAATGTTCATCCGAGGGATGGCACACACATTGATGAAATCACCTGCCTGTGAAACACCGGGATGACAGTTTATAGCTGGGTTGGGATTCAAACCCAGGCTAGACAGCTGAGAGCGAGCATGCGTACCTCGGCTATCCTGCCATGGTATGGTGATCAATTGCTTTGAACCCACTGAAAACTTCTTTTTTTTTTTTTACTCATTGTAATCCAATTTATTTTTCCAAACTGGATATCCCACAGAGAAGAGCCACAATATTTCCACGGAAGCTTGTGAGCACTCCCAAGTGGATGAGGTACTCATGCAAGAATTCCAAATACACGATTGAAAAATAAACGAACCGTTGAATTTTTTATATATATGTGTATCTACGTCAAAGTGACAGGTCATATAATGAAAACAGATCACACAAAAGGGGAAACGTCATGCAAAATAAAATTTCACATTTTCAGCAGGCGAGCCACTGCCTGAGGCACCACGACACCGCGGAGGCAAACGCAAGTGGGTGGGGCCTGAACTTTGTTCAAGTCAATCAATGTATTCAAAGTGACAGCGCGAATACTTTTGCTGTGTATCGCCAGGGCTTGCAACCAAGCAGCTTGTAGAGCTCTCACCGAGTGGCTGAAGCACTCAAGCAAGCACTCCAATAAAAACGGTTGATAAGGAACAGTTGGCTTGGAAAGCAATAGCAAGCCGATTGTTAATTGGACATACTGCAAAAACCAAAACATCGGAGATTTAACAATTTCAGATTTCAACTCCAAATAGACAGTTATTACTTCCACCACTGAAGTTGAAGGAGATTATGTTTTTACCCATTTCTGTCTGTCTGTGTACAGGATCTCAAAAGTTGTGGATGGATTCAGATGAAATTTTGTGGACAGGTTGCCCGACAGAAATTTTTTTTTTTTTTTACGACTACTACAATTTTTTTAATGATTCTTCACCATTGAGAGATAGGCCAAAAACAATATATAGCACAATATCTCAAAAAGTTATGGACAGATTTGGACGAAACTTGGTGGACACATTGGGTTGTTGCTCGCAAAGATGGATTGATTTGATTTTGGTGAAGATCCGAATCCGAATAAGAGAATTAATTTTCAAAGTGATTCTTCACCATGGGAGATAGGGCCAAAAACGATATAGTACTGTAATAGCATGATATTTCAAAAATGTATTGGGCCCGATATGTTCTCGTGGATCAGGCATTACGTGGTGGAGGTATGCGCTCCACACGTGCCCTTCTAAGTTTAGTCCATGTGATCTGATCCTCAAAACTGAAATTATATTTGATTATCCAGGTGACACTCATATAACATGTTCTGATGCGTTTTCGCAACAGCATGGATTTAAGTCAACACCACCATAACCGCGCCACATCATTCTGAACGAATCGTTCACACACCGCAGGCACTTTTGGCCACGCTAAATCATTTTGAGCGGCCGAAACTATGGCTACAAAGTGTGTAACAAGTATCAGTGGAGAAAATGATAAAGTGAAGTAGTAGCCAAGAAGGTCTCATTCCTTGGAGGTGAAATTAAAAGTTTTACATTGGTTTGATAGAGGTGAGAGCACATTAATATAAAGAGAGATGGGACTTTGGTTCTCACTAGAATCACTTTCGTGATAAAATCCGTAAGAGCACTCACTCAGACAACAACAACAAATCTCAATGTTACCAAAAACTGCAAAATCTCGGCCTGATGTTATTGATAAAATCACGAAGATGCTGACCACGTGGATAAAGCATTAAAACTATCAGAACATGCCCTTGTCTGGAATGGTTATTCAAGAGAAGGTGAGGAGCTTGTATGGCAATCTAACCAAAGATACCAATGATCCAGTGCCATTTTCTGCCAGTCATGAGTGGTTTGAACATTTCAAGAGTCTCCATGCATTCCATAATCTCAAGTTTACTGGGGAAGCTGCTGCTGCAGATCATGCTGCTGTCGAACAATTTCCAGCTGTTTTCAAATCAGTGATTGCAAATGGAGGGTACACACACAGCCACGTGTTTAACCTTGATTAAACTGGATTTTATTGAAACACATCGCCTGTCCCACTTTCATCTCCATAATCTTCATCTCCATCACCTCTGGTCTGAGGCAGTAATTGAGTTCAGAGGTTTCACAGAGGCTAAAGTCAGTGAAGCAAGGCAACGGATTGTGGACATAGCCCTGCAAATGTGATTTGAGGTAGTCACGAAGATGATGTTGAGGATTTGCTTCTTTCACACCAGGGAGGAGCTGAGCAGTGAAGATCATCTGGCTCTGGAGTAGTAGCACATCAGCGAGGAATCGGAATAAAGTCCTGAAGAAATTGTGCCTGTTAAAACCCTCACGCCGAAGGTCATGGCTAAAGGTTTCAAATTGGCCGAAGAAGCGGTGGCCATCTTTGATGAAACAGAATACCGACTGTATGAGACGTTCCAAGGTGGGGGAGGAGAATGGAGAATTATGCTATGTGATTTCGTTTTTGCTAGTCTTTTAATTACATTGCAGGGTGTTCGTGACCAGGGGTGTTGATGAAGAAGAAGATGAAGAAGAGATCATGCGGGGTGTTACGAAGAAGAGATCTTCTGCGGGGTGGTTACGAAGAAGACGATCATCTTGCGGGGTGTTACGAAGAAGACGATCATCATTGCGGGGTGTTCGAAAGAAGACGATCATCATGCGGGGTGTTACGAAGAAGACGATCATCATCATGCGGGGTGTTACGAAGAAGACGATCATCATATGCGGGGTGTTACGAAGAAGACGATCATCATCATGCGGGGTGTTAGAGAAAGACGATCATCTCATGCGGGGTGTTACGAAGAAGACGATAATCATCATTGCGGGGTGTTACGAGAAGACGATCATCATCATGCGGGGTGTTTACGAAGAAGACGATAATCATCATGCGGGGTGTTACGAAGAAGACGATCATCATCGACATGCGGGGGTGTTACGAAGAAGACGTATGCATCATCAATTGCGGGGTGTTACGAAGAGACGATCTATATCATTGCGGGGTGTTACGAAGAAGACGATCATTCATCAGGGGTGTTACGAAGAGAGGATATCATCATGCGGGTGTTAACGAT
>CM068957.1:87865452-87884199 GCA_035128595.1 Eptatretus atami | reverse complement strand
CCTTGTTTGCCCATCTCCTGCCCACAATCGTACATACGGATGTCGATAGTCCACTATCGAAGAGCTGAATTACGTCTCCTGTCCATGATTGCATATGGACGAGTTCTTTGTTAACAAGCAGAAATGTCGTGTGGCCGTGCTGCTTTCAAACCTCCGGTGGAGGAAACCTTCTGCATTTTATTTTGCGTGCACAAGTTTTTGGTGGCTAACCATATTATCAGAAAGGTATCGTACTCAAGCCGATGCAACAATTATATTAATTGATTTGTAAAGGGAAAGAGTTCCTTACACTACAACTACATTCTTTCATTTCATCTCGATTCCAAGTGGTTTTGCAAGATTTTTTTCATTTCCAAAACGAAAATTTTCAAAATTCATCAATTCCTACGTCAATTAAACTGCACAAACAAAATGTGAGCACAAAGTACAAATCAATACTATCTATGCATTGTTATGTTTTCTCATAACACCCCCTTGATCCCCCCCCCCCACCCCCACTCCTTGTGCAAGCCACAGCCAGGGCAGAAAATTTTCACTTGCCAGTCTACTGCCTGGCAGAAACAACTCCTATTGGAATACCGACCCTTTACTGTATTTATTTGCATGGTAACAAAGGGTGAAGTTTAATATTTATTTATCCAAGTTGCGAGAGGTATCAAAGATGAGAAAGACACGAGAAATGCACAAGACAACAGATCAGACATACTATATTCACTCGATGTAGCACGCCTGAGCATTCTTATCCACCTCTTCCCCTCCACATTTTTGTCAGTCTGTTGACCATCCATTATAGCCAAGTTCGCCCATTTGCCTCAATTGCATTTGTGAAAATAAAATTCCGACAATGAGCTGACAATAACTATTTGATGGAAGTGTTTTTACAGCGCGTGCGCTGTATACAATTGCACCGAGTTTGAAATGTCCCCGGCGTCGTCTACCACGTCTCCGTGGTCCGGTGTCCCCCGTCGCCCCCCCCCCCCACGTGCCTCAAGACAGCCAATGACGGCCGTCCGGTAGATGCAGTGCGTAACCTCGACGGAAATGGCGACAATTGACAGAAATACCCGAGTATTTCAATGGAAATTTGTGAAACTAATGTGTTATATATGTGAAAACCATTTAATTTATTGCTTGACGGAAAAAACGAAGAAACGCTCCCCCCTCATGTACGAACGAACGAAAGACGTCACTTCCGCCCACCATCGCATTTCGCGCCGATCGCGAATGCTGAAAGCTAAGTTCTTCTTATGCTATCATTGTTTTGCGGTCCCGCCACGCTGTATGAACGATTTCATTCCTTCTGTTATTATACAAAGGTGCTTATCACAATAATAACAAGATTTTTACATTTCAAATATTAAGTACGCTTTTTAATTGTTTTTCAACTGAAAAAGCATAAATTGCATATTTTAACATTAGTGTACTCATTTGCTTCACCACACACGCTGTATTGAAGGATTTCACTTGTTTGAAGTTGCTTTGGGCCAATTTCACCCAAGTATCAGAGCTCATCAAAAGCCTTGGCAAAACAGTTTTTAAAAACCCCCAAAAAAACATTAAGCTTGGGCAGAAAGTGTTCAAATCATGGATAAGCTCGACTTAAAAATAAATAAATAAATAAATAATAAAAAAAAGAAATGAAGCATTTTACAATCAGTAAGTTTTCAACTTACCATTCTCCTCAGCAAACTGTTTGGCTTCTTCATAAGTCACATCACGTTGGGCCTCCAAATCAGCCTTGTTTCCGATCAGAAAAATTACCTACAAGAATGTGATAGAGCAAAGCAACACAATCAATTTATTCAATGGAAATATGTGCTCATTGCAGTCTGGGGGCCAAAAGCCAAACCGACTAAATACTTTCCTCTTCCATGGTCAACAAAAAGGTCCATTGTTAAGAATATTAAGAATGCTAAAAACGGCAAAACTGCACCAGCGTAACTTTTAACGGCAAAGCTAAAAGTAGCCTCTACATTAATATGGGAATAAAGAAGAATGCTTTCACCAATGTAAAAATAACATGGAAAAAATAAAATAAAAGAAGAAGACAATGTTCAGTCTTAAAGTTTGATCAGAGGGATTTATGTAGTTCTCTCTCAAATCAAGGCATTTTCTCAAGATCCTTAAATTGATGACATATCAAGGATTTACTTTTCAAAGAGAGCTGAAGTTTGAAACAATGGTTTGCAAGCAATAACAGCTTTACTTCCAAAGGTTACAATAGGTCACTATTTTCCAAACACAGACAATCTCTGATAGATCCTCAATGCATTATGGATAGGGATTTGAAGACCAACTTTGTGTAAACATCTCATGCTTCGTATTCAAGCCGAGGTTGCTTTTAAAGCTTTTGAATACCACAACCACACACTTGAAATCAAAGTCGAGATATGCTTCGAGCTAAATTGAGGACGACGACAATAAGGAAGGAGTCTTAACACTTTCCCAAAAACATGACCACAAGTTTTGGAGAAATTACTGTCAGCAGATAACAAAAAAAAAAGATCATAAATAATCATAGCACACGTTGCAGGTTTGCCAACAAGCGGAACATTTGGAGAGGGATATACCGTATTTGGGTTGGTGAGGTTCCGAGCATCAGTCAACCAGCTGCTCAAATGATTGTATGTGCTCCGCCTGGAAGAGAAATGCACGCTATTAAGCACAGTGACAGGAGAGCAAATGTAACCAAGGAATTATTTAAATGTGCAGTTTTACAAACCAAGTACCGGTACTGACAAATATTGAATACACCTTCTTGAAGTGTGTCTGCACGATTACCACGAACTGGATCGGCAGTGAGCAATGTTCCAAAATAAACAGGTTGCAACAGAGGTGGCCTTTGAATGCACAAAGGTCCGACATCAGTTCCCTCATTTCCTCCATTATCATAATCGAAAGGACATCGAGAAAAATCTGACGTTCCAACTGAGTGATCAAATCAAATCACTGTCATGAAATAGTCAACGTCATGATCAAAGTCATTCGCGTGCTTTGTAGTTTTGTTTCATCCTGTGTGCTTGGCAAATTTTAATGGATGCTCTGCAGCTTATCAGGACTACCAAGACTAAAGCAGGAAAGTGGAGCATTTGATTTTCAATTACACATTAGGGATAAAATAGTTGGTTCATATTACACTGAAATGATTTTCATGTTCAAGTCAACAGAATCCATTTATAGCACATTAGTTTCCAAGAACAATGACTCTCCCCTGTCAAGAGCCAAAGCCATTAATCTGCAAACCTTGAATGTAAAAAAACAAACAAAATACAAAGCACTTTTACTTGTCAGCTCCTTTAAGATGGATGTGATAAGATGGAAAAATAAAAAAAACATTGTTGGTAAAAAAAGCATTCACGAATTTGGTTGAGCATTCGACTAGGGGTCGGCCGAACCAGTACAGACTGTATTCACTCACTTTAAATAACAACACTGACATGTCAGCAACTTCCTCTGCTCACAGTTTTGATTCTCATTTCTATAATGGGAAGTCAGTCAATACAACTTCCTACACAACAATGTTAAAGTTCAGCTTTAACTTGATCCACAACATATCCTGCAATATTTATTTTTTCTTCAAAGTTGTCATACACAAGACGATCATTAGTTGTAGCAATTATATCACTCAACTGTTAAAGTGTAATATAATTAGCAAATACAACCCGTCCCTTTGCTGACAGGAATTTGGGGGGGAGGGGAGAGAGGAAGAGGAAGAGAGAAAGAGGGGGGGGGAGGGAGGAGATCGAGAGTAGAGGGTAAAGAGAGGGGAGGGGAGGAGGGGGAGGGAATTCCGGCAGATGTGATGCCCAGTTTAATGTTCATCCGAGGGATGGCACACACATTGATGAAATCACCCTGCCTGTGAAACACCGGGATGACAGTTTATAGCTGGGTTGGGATTCAAACCCAGGCTAGACAGCTGAGAGCGAGCATGCGTACCTCGGCTATCCTGCCATGGTATGGTGATCAATTGCTTTGAACCCACTGAAAACTTCTTCTTTTTTTTTTTTACTCATTGTAATCCAATTTATTTTTCCAAACTGGATATCCCCACAGAGAAGAGCCACAATATTTCCACGGAAGCTTGTACAGCACTCGCCAAGTGGATGAGGTACTCATGCAAGAATTCCAAATACACGATTGAAAAATAAACGAACCGTTGAATTTTTTTATATATATGTGTATCTACGTCAAAGTGACAGGTCATATAATGAAAACAGATCACACAAAAGGGGAAACGTCATGCAAAATAAAATTTCACATTTTCAGCAGGCGAGCCACTGCCCGAGGCACCGAACGACACCGCGGAGGCAAACGCAAGTGGGTGGGGCCTGAACTTTGTTCAAGTCAATCAATGTATTCAAAGTGACAGCGCGAATACTTTTGCTGTGTATCGCCAGGGCTTGCAACCAAGCAGCTTGTAGAGCTCTCACCGAGTGGCTGAAGCACTCAAGCAAGCACTCCAATAAAAACGGTTGATAAGGAACAGTTGGCTTGGAAAGCAATAGCAAGCCGATTGTTAATTGGACATACTGCAAAAACCAAAACATCGGAGATTTAACAATTTCAGATTTCACTCCAAATATCGACAGTTATTACTTCCACCACTGAAGTTGAAGGAGATTATGTTTTTACCCATTTCTGTCTGTCTGTGTACAGGATCTCAAAAAGTTGTGGATGGATTCAGATGAAATTTTGTGGACAGGTTGCACGACAAGAATTTGTTTGTTTTTTTTACGACTACTACAATTTTTTTAATGATTCTTCACCATTGAGAGATATGGCCAAAAACAATATATAGCACAATATCTCAAAAAGTTATGGACGGATTTGGACGAAACTTGGTGGACACATTGGGGTTGTTGCTCGCAAAGATGGATTGATTCGATTTTGGTGAAGATCCGAATCCGAATAAGAGAATTAATTTTCAAAGTGATTCTTCACCACTGGGAGATAGGGCCAAAAACGATATAGTACTGTATAGCATGATATTTCAAAAATGTATTGGGCCCGATATGTTCTCGTGGATCAGGCATTACGTGGTGGAGGTATGCGCTCCACCACGTGCCCTTCTAAGTTTAGTCCATGTGATCTGATCCTCAAAACTGAAATTATATTTGATTATCCAGGTGACACTCATATAACATGTTCTGATGCGTTTTCGCAACAGCATGGATTTAAGTCAACACCACCATAACCGCGCCACATCATTCTGAACGAATCGTTCACACACCGCAGGCACTTTTGCCACGCTAAATCATTTTGAGCGGCCGAAACTATGGCTACAAAGTGTGTAACACGTATCAGTGGAGAAAATGATAAAGTGAAGTAGTAGCCAAGAAGGTCTCATTCCTTGGAGGTGAAATTAAAAGTTTTACATTGGTTTGATAGAGGTGAGAGCAGCATTAATATAAAGAGAGATGGGACTTTGGTTCTCACTAGAATCACTTTCGTGATAAAATCCGTAAGAGCACTCACTCAGACAACAACAACAAATCTCAATGTTACCAAAACTGCAAAATCTCGGCCTGATGTTATTGATAAAATCACGAAGATGCTGACCACGTGGATAAAGCATTAAAACTATCAGAACATGCCCTTGTCTGGAATGGTTATTCAAGAGAAGGTGAGGAGCTTGTATGGCAATCTAACCAAAGATACCAATGATCCAGTGCCATTTTCTGCCAGTCATGAGTGGTTTGAACATTTCAAGAGTCTCCATGCATTCCATAATCTCAAGTTTACTGGGGAAGCTGCTGCTGCAGATCATGCTGCTGTCGAACAATTTCCAGCTGTTTTCAAATCAGTGATTGCAAATGGAGGGTACACACCAAGCCACGTGTTTAACCTTGATTAAACTGGATTTTATTGGAAACACATGCCCTGTCCCACTTTCATCTCCATAATCTTCATCTCCATCACCTCTGGTCTGAGGCAGTAATTGAGTTCAGAGGTTTCACAGAGGCTAAAGTCAGTGAAGCAAGGCAACGGATTGTGGACATAGCCCTGCAAATGTGATTTGAGGTAGTCAACGAAGATGATGTTGAGGATTTGCTTCTTTCACACCAGGGAGGAGCTGAGCAGTGAAGATCATCTGGCTCTGGAGTAGTAGCACATCAGCGAGGAATCGGAATAAAGTCCTGAAGAAATTGTGCCTGTTAAAACCCTCACGCCGAAGGTCATGGCTAAAGGTTTCAAATTGGCCGAAGAAGCGGTGGCCATCTTTGATGAACACGATACCGACTGTATGAGACGTTCCAAGGTGGGGAGGGAGATGGAGAATTATGCTATGTGATTTCGTTTTTGCTAGTCTTTTAATTACATTGCAGGGTGTTCGTGACCAGGGGTGTTGATGAAGAAGAAGATGAAGAAGAAGATCATGCGGGGTGTTACGAAGAAAACGATCATCTTGCGGGGTGTTACGAAGAAGACGATCATCTTGCGGGGTGTTACGAAGAAGACGATCATCATGCGGGGTGTTACGAAGAAGACGATCATCATGCGGGGTGTTACGAAGAAGAGATCATCATCATGCGGGGTGTTACGAAGAAGACGATCATCATCATGCGGGGTGTTACGAAGAAGACGATCATCATCATGCGGGGTGTTACGAAGAAGACGATCATCATCATGCGGGTGTTACGAAGAGACGATATCATCATGCGGGGTGTTACGAAGAAGACGATCATCATCATGCGGGGTGTTACGAAGAAGACGAATAATCATCATGCGGGGTGTTACGAAGAAGACGATCATCATCATGCGGGTGTTACGAAGAAGACGATCATCATCATGCGGGGTGTTACGAAGAAGACGATCATCATCATGCGGGGTGTTACGAAGAAGACGATCATCATCATGCGGGGTGTTACGAAGAAGACGATAATCATCATGCGGGGTGTTACGAAGAAGACGATCATCATCATGCGGGGTGTTACGAAGAAGACGATCATCATCATGCGGGTGTTACGAAGAGGAAGATCATCATGCGGGTGTTACGAAGAGGAAGATCATCATGCGGGGTGTTACGAAGAGGAAGATCATCATGCGGGGTGTTACGAAGAGGAAGATCATCATGCGCGGGTGTTACGAGAGGAAGATATCATGCGGGGTGTTACGAAGAGGAAGATCATCATGCGGGGTGTTACGAAGAGGAAGATCATCATGCGGGTGTTACGAGAGGAAGATCATCATGCGGGGTGTTACGAAGAGGAAGATCATCATGCGGGGTGTTACGAAGAGGAAGATCATGCGAGGTGTTACGAAGAGGAAGATCATCATGCGGGGTGTTACGAAGATCATCATCAAGTGGGGAGTTACGAAGATGATGCGGGTTTTAGTGGAACAAGGCAAATGAAACATTATAAAATCTTATTAAAATCTTTTAAAGTAAGAAGCAAATTAATTAAATTATAACGCATGTTGGTTCAATTGGGATGCAAGGAGAAAGGAAGAAATAAAGAATGAACAAAAGAAGGAAATAGGCAGAGTGAGTTTTTTTTGAGATAATATTTGTTTGTTTTGAAGCGAGGAGGGGGAAATAATTATGAAGTCGAGGAGCGTAAAAGAACTCTGGATAAAGCAGAATGAGGCACATATCTTGAGGTTTTTGCTCGTCTTCATGGAGAAGTGCGTGAAATTCAAACGCAATATGGACGCTATCATGGCACCTCATGCAGAGGTCTACAAGGACGTGAGAACAAGGCAAAGCAGACAAGGATCACCTCCTTCACAAAGTCTGATGGCCCTAATGACCATAAGCCAGGGATGTGGACATCTCAAGAACCTCCAACGCCCTCCATCATCAAAAGTACAATTTTTAGTGCCTTTCATGTTTCTCGTTTAGGCCAAAAAGTTGATAAACATTATAGTTTGTTCTCTCCTCACCATATTTTTCCCACAAGGTCTTAACTTTGCACATCGCTACTTTGTCAAATGTGGGGTTTTTCAAGAATGTAACCCATGCAAACGGGGAGGTTCTGCTGTGGATAAATTGCAGATATGACAAAAAGAAGCTTGCAAAAAAAGGCTCGAAAAATCAGATTTTCAACCTCGCTCGGGTGGACAATTTTATGCCCAATTATTAATGAGTATATATATATCGTTCTGCAAGATGGTATTCAAAGTCGTTCCAAGAACCTAAACAGCAGCACACACAGACATGAATCAAAAAGAAACTAAGATAATCAACATGGTTTGGATACGGCACTTTTCCAGGTGTAAAGGACCAAATGGCAAAGCCACAAGATCAAAGTCGGTTTGCTTGTTTTGTACACCTCAGTGCGTTTGGTTCTCCTGCTGTGCCCTGATGAAATATCCGCACCTGGTACAACGCAATATCCAGTCGGTGAGGGACTTGGAGAAAATAAAATTGTATTTTGAACACATCTCCAGCTTCCCCGTAAATGTTTCTACCAACGCCAATTCGCTTCAATATGGGCAACACGAAAATTCAAATAATTAGGAATAAAGACAAACTAATTGCCAATTTAAAGCATTTTCCGTGTACTACACGATGATAGAAAAAGAAAACTCCAAAATAATGAAGAAAAATTTCCAAGTACTTATCAAGACATACTGCCTCCAGTGTTGAAGTAAACTAAACTAGAACTACGTTGTCGATGGCACACCATCGCATTTTTTTTTTTTTAAATCGACCCCCCATGACCCCAACCCCTCTGGCCAAGCCCCTAGGGGTCATATAAAAAATCCGAGTGTTGTGCACTTCCCCATACATATATCTACTATGTCCCAAAGTTTCAAGTTCCTATTTCAAACGGTGTAGGAGGAGGTACAGGGTAAGACAGACGGACGTACTTGCGTACGGACGGACGGCGGAGACAATCACAATATTCCCGCCTTTCTTCGAAAACGCGGGAATAACAAATCAGAATATAGAACCAGCTTCTAAAATTAGACACCAATTTTACTCACAGTGATGGCCAGGATTTAGAAAACTTCTTTCAGGCATGTTATCATGAGCAAGCACCACTCAAATACTTCCAAGCACGTCAGTTGGTCTTATGTCTCGTTCAGAAATCAAATTTGCATTCAAACACTTTCAGATGCATAACAGCAAAACACAAATCACAATTTCATAATTGAACACCCACTTTCCAGAATGTGGTGACGTGGTACCCATATAGCATCAATATCGCAGCCCAAAGAAAAAGCTTTCCACAAATGACAGATTTATACACACTTACCTAGTGATGTCATAAACCATGAGTGCACCAGCAGCACCGCGGTAATAGCTGCGGGTAACAGCACGGAAACGCTCCTGACCAGCCGTGTCCCAGATCTGCAGTTTAACCTTCTGGCCGGAAACCTCAATTATTCGTGTGCCAAACTCTACGCCAATAGTGTGTGGACAGTCCGCCATGACTAGCACACGGAGGGGGTGAGAAGGGTGGGGGGAGGGGTGTGGAGCGTCACTGCCAGGTTTAAAGGCTTGTACATGCTTTTGACAAACATATTATTATTTAAGTGCACAACAGCAGCAATAACAGTGACAAAGCATTACCAATTGTGTGCAAAATTAGATTTTACTTGCAAATTCACAGCGAAGACGAGCCTCATCAGGAATAATATTTGGTTATTCCAAACCAACTGAAGCAATGCAAGAAAAATTACTCATCTGGGGGTTTCGGGTCTGCCGAGTTAGAGTCCTTCAAAAAAAAAATTCCTATTTGACCTGTGACCTGGAAAATGTCAACCGAAAGTAAAAAAGTGGCTTTGACCAGGAAAATAAATAAATAAAAGAAAAGTTAAATCTCTCAAATCATGTGCGTCACCTGTTCGACTTGTGATGAATAGGGCTTTCAAGAAAAAATATCAGAGCCCTGAAATCACTTCTGGCAAGTTACCAAGACAAGGATTAAGTGACAAGTTTTATTTCAATTTCAGCCCAAACCTTTACCCTCAAGTTCAAATTCATATGGTTCTGTGGCAACAGGAAGTTCCCATGCACCAATTCTGGTTGTTTCTAGCTGGGGTTACAAAACACACCAACATTCATTGATATAATTAATGATCATCCCTTCATCAACCCCCATATCATTATCGTAATATTACTGCATCCATCCCCTCACTTGTGCAAAGCCTCACCTGAAGCTGGGCTGGGACAGGATGGAAACGACAACATTTCCATCCTTCTGTAACCACAAAACAGTGTGGTGTGGATGCTGTCATGTACCTATTCTGTCAGCTAGGATCTTTCCTTCAGATGCATCCCCTTCAGAGTACACACATCAATTCTAAATGGGATTTCACCATGCACAATAAAATAAAAATTACCCCCGTGTGGGGGTGACGGTCATCTCTATAATACCACAAGTTCTCAATGTTCAGTTCAGGTCAACCGCGAAACAGTCCAAACTAACCGTTTAGATTGAAATAGTTCACAGAGATACACTAGGATAATACTACTAATGACATAATTAATTAAATAATGTATTGTTCATTTAGTACCCGGATATAACACATCAGAATCACCAGTAAGTGCAATACGTGTTTTTCCGGTCCGTCCACTCTCTGGGGACATTTCACTTCCGGTTGTAGAAAAAAAAACGAAAAATAGGCTTAGCTCTCGGAGATTATGATAATCCTGCTAGATTATTCTTCACTGATTATAATGCAACTTTCAGAATGAAAATTGGTCAAGTATTATTAGAGATTATTGAGGTTTGAAAAATCTTACAGCTAGCAAATTCATTAATTATCAATTCCACAGAAGTTTCGTGACACTGCACAAAGTAACATGTCAGGTATAAAAACATTTTGTATGCCAGATTCATTAATTATTAATCATTAATTATGGAATGTACTCATTGATATTATTAATCAGCAAAGCCCGAAGCATGTAGCATAATTTATCACTTATCCCCTCATCCGGATCCGTGCCTCGCCACACAACCTGCAGCCCTATTGTCGCCGGTGGATTATGTTAGATATAGGCACGCATTCGAGAGGAGCCTGCGAATTATCCCTGCTGATGCACTGAATTGATGCAATCTTCGGCCAGAATATTCGTTGTCAAGATGTTGCGTGATTAAATCACCAATACAGTCACTCGAATTTATACCGCCGACATACTTCTTAAACAATCACCTTCGCCCCAGAAACCAGTCAATCTTGAACCACGCTGGCCACTGCTCAGACGCCATGACCGGACTACTGCGCAGTTCTACTACGCAGTTTGGTTCAAGATGACTCGGCATTTTGGTGCGCGCCACGAAATTATATTTGAAAATAAATTGCCGACGTTTACATTTCAGGGTTTGAAAACTTTTGCACCTTCGGCGGAAAATGTATAATAAAAAAGGCTAAAATGCGTTTTATATTTATATTTCATTTCTCCTTCCTTCCTTCTTTGCGAATGGCATCGGCGCGTTTTTGCCAGTCTTCCAGATCACGTGACGATCAAACGGGAAGGAAATTCAAAAATCTCCGGTTAGATACAAGATAATATTTTTTACTATCATAATCAATAAACCAGTTGCCGAATATCCTTGTAGAATGCAGACTAGATAGGTTTGAAAATGGCGATTATTATAACTTACGTGACCTCTGACCTCGTCCCTGACCTTGAACCCGGACAAAAGTATATCATTGTGCAACACTCATCGACCTCTACCCACATACTTAAGTTTCATCAAGATCGGAAAGAAAAATTGACGGACGTACGGACGGACGGACATTTGGTCCGGCTTTATTTGGTCATCTCGGTAAAGGTGGCTCCGAGGAAGTTTCATTGGCAAGGAGTACAGTCCTGGACGGGTCGCCACTCCGACGCAGGTTACCCCAAATGGTTATTACCCCAGTACACTGGTACTCATTTCACCGACCTCGGAAGGATGACAGGCTGAGTAAACCCCACCTAGTGTTAATTCAACGATGGACAGGGGCTCAAACTCAGGACCCTTAGGTCGGCAAGCCAGCCACCTAAACCGCGAAGCCAGCACCAGGCTTTCACAGCACAGTAAGCGATGGCAATACAAAAATAAAAGTTCCTGAATTCATGGTGAGGCACAATTGTTCTTGAAGCAGCAATAGTCTGCTGCTGCACAATAATGTTGTTTTGGAGCAGAAAACAAATCATTGGCCATGGGGCTGCAAGAAAAGTCAGACATCAAGAGTTTATTTTTTAAGGCAATTGGCAGGAGGCTGCTCTTGCAACAGGCTTGTCAGCAACGATATTGCTTGCAGTAGGCAGCAGCGAAGGTGACTGTTGGCTGCAGATGTAAGCAGGCAGTTTAGCAGCAGGGAGAGGATGGCCAGCTCCAACCCATTCTTCCATTCTGGGGAGGAAATGATGGTGTGCCCAGAAACAAAGGGCTGATAGGGACTGACCTGGCTCACTGGTGGAAGTGATGACTGATTGATTCCTCCCCTCATCTAGCAATTTGGACTCAAAGGGTCCTCTGAAATGCCAATTAACCAATTCTGTCCTTGGCAACAGCTGACACATTGCACGGCATGGATGAGAGCATATATTTAAAACCAGAGTACATAATGAAAACAACCGTTTAAGATTTACCTCGAATCCTACAACGGTGGTCCAAAAGACAAATTTACCTGCTGCCAAGTTTGCTGGTCTCATCATACAAATTTGGGCAAGCCATCATAAATTCTTCCAACTCTGTACTCTGGCACAAGTAGCTGGCTGGGTAATGTGGCCCATACTTGGGCCTCTCTACCCGGTTCCATCCTACGATGGCCTCAGAGACCAAGGGGCAAATCTGGAGCGTTTCCTCGCAGTGTCGAGCTATTGGTCAGTCCTTCCTGACACGCCCCATTATCACACACGTAGACTTGTTTAGGCACAGTACAGACAAGAAGAAAACAGAAATGGGGGTGTATTTGGAGGGAGCTTTCATTGAGGTGTCTGAGGGCTGGATGGGCTCGCAAGCAGGGGGCCTCATGGCTCGTGCTGCAGGGGGAATGCGGGATTCAGCACAACACTGGCAGAATCTCTGGTACTGGCTCACTTCTAAATCTGTTGGTGCCGACACTCTGGCAACCACTCACTAACTGTGAGGCACCGACACTTCCCTGACTGATGCTCACTCATGAGTCGACCGATTTGGTGCACTCAGCTCACCAATATAGCAAACACCACACACCCCATGTTACAAGGCTTTCCCCACACTCCACGAAGGTTGCACATACACTCCCACGGCAACAAAGTCACTCAAATGTCTCCATGTCAACGCAGCTGCAGAGGTAACTTTTGTGTTCGGTAAGTTGTAGTCCTGTGTGTGTGTTCATTTATTGTATGGTGCTGTAATCATTGTAAACGGCAGTTGGGTATAATTCGAAAACAGAAATAATCAAGGAAACATCTGTGGATGATTTATGACATATCAAGAACATCCTGGCAAAGTTGCTCACAAGTAAACACATTATTTGTACGTCTGTAATATAAATTTATTTATTCAAATTAGTACATTGTACTGGATAGGCAATATTACATCTATATTTTCCGTTATGTAGCTCACACTTAAGTGACCTTTGGCTTTGTAATGGGCAAAATTCCACTAAAAGCGTGCTCAGCAAGTCTTGTGCCATAAGTTCGATACTGAGGTTTGGTTTGAAAGCATGCAAGTGACACTAAAATTAGGGGAGATAGAGGAAATAATGAGGACAAAGAGGGAGAAAGCAACAAGATTACTACAACAACAACAAAAAAAAAACAAGGTAAGGAATAGAAGAGTGGAGAAGAGGAGAAAATAAGGAGAGTAATGGCAAGCCATCCAGTATCACCCACGGCAAGAAATTGCTTCAGTAGCAAAGGACGTGCCTTCAGGCAGAGCATACGCGCACACACACACACACACAAAAAAAAAAATTCAAAAGGTCTTCGACACCCCCCCCCCCCAACACTACTCACAACCGTAATCTTTTTAACTCTCGACTCTCCCTCAAGTTTGAAATCAGCAAACATTACCAACACTGCATAAAAAAGTGCAAAAACAGATCCCTGCAACTACAGACCAATCAGCCTTCTCCCAATCATCAGCAAGGTTATGGAATCCATCATCGCTTAAACATTAAATCCTTCCTCTTCTCTAATGGCTTGATTTCCAATCATCATTTGGATTCAGACCAGGTCACTCTACCCTGGATATGCTGCTTCTGCTCTCCCAACAATGGATGAAGGTCCTCAATGCCAAACATGAAATCAAAGCCACATCCCTAGACATATCACATGCTTTTGACACGGTCTGGCACCCAAACTCTCCTCCTCTGGTATCCAAGGCAATCTCCACTCGTGGCTCGCAGACTTCCTCTCCTGTCGCAGCCAACATGTGGCCGTAAATGGAGTTCTCTCATCCCCTCTTCCTGTCCAGGCTGGAGTTCCTCAAGGTAGCGTTCTGGGCCCTGCTCTTTTTCTGGTTTTCATCAATGATCTCTCAAACTCTCTGGAAAATCCTCTTCATCTCTTTGCTGATGACTCCACCCTCTGTCGTACAATCTGTCATCCTTCAGACCGGCAAGCAGCAGCTTCTTCAATCTCTGAAGATCAGGATAAAATCACAAACTGGTCCAACACGTGGAACATGTCATTCAATCCTGCCAAATCTCACACACTCACTATGTCTTTCCAAAAGGACTGTTTAGAACCCCCACCCCACCCATCTACTTTCTCAACAATCCCCTGGAAGAAGTCCTTTCTTTCAAGCTCCTGGGTCTCACTTTCTGCCATGATCTTTTCTGGGAAAGCCACATTTCCAACCTGGCTTCCAAAGCCAGGCGCCAACTGAGAATCCTCCGTCATGCAAAATCCTTCCCTCGGCCGGCCTGAGCTCCTGACCACATACAAAGCTTTCGTCTGCAGCCTGATGGAGTACTGCTCTCCCCTCTGGGCTGGTGCTCCTGCCTCTCACCTTTCTCGGCTTCACGCTGTGGAAACCAAGGCATTTCGGATCATTGGCATCTCCCACGATGAGGCTAAGTCCTTGGGCCTCTCACCCTTTCACCGCAGGCAGGTCGGTGGTCTTTCTGTCTTCTATGTCTCCTCTCCGGTCTCGCCCCCCCCCCCCGCTCTCTCTGCGATTTGTCCCCACCACATTTCCACAGGGTGCTCAAGGTCCGCCAACAACCCCCTTCTGGTAAAACTACCAAAATCACGAATCACTGCTCACCTTCACTCTTTCATTACTCTTTTTTCCCGCCTTTGGAATAAACTCCCTCAACGCTATTCAATCCCATTCTTCCCTCCAGGCCTTCAAAACAGCTGTTCACCACCACCGATCACCCCCCATCCAAATCCTCGATCTTTTCTTCCCCCGTTAATCCACACCAAACCCACCTCCTTCAAATTCCCTGCTTTCCCTCCTGAAAGTCCCTGTAGTGTCCATCTTGAATACAGTGTTCCCCATCCCATCCCTCTCCCACCCTCCTTGCTGTGCGTTGTGTGTTAGCTCTCATACGAGCCTCGACAAGGTATACCAAAAATAATAATAAGAAAAATGTCTCTTTTTTTTCCATTTCTTTCAAATTTCTGCATTGTGTCACTACCTGTGTTTCTGCTGCGCACTCACTCTGTACACCTCAAATTTGGCAGTGTGAACCTTTACTCACACATTATGCTTCTTTTTGCTGTGCTATTTGCGATGTGTTAAGGTTAAATCAATCTTGTCTGATTGTATGTTGTGGAGTTGGAAGATTCTGATCCTGACGTGTTGGAAGAAAAAGAAGAAGGATAAAAAAATGCATTAAGCAATATAATCTTCCTTTAGGGGCAGAGTGAGAGAGAGCGCGATAAAGCAGACACATTACACTTCACACACAATGGGCCCAGGTTCGGTGCACCACGCTTCGTGGATACAAAATGACTTCAAATTGCAATTTGTCACCACTCCTAGGAAAAGGAACTCGAGAGCAAGAGCAACAAGGAACTTCCGATACACCTGATCATGGCCGTATCCATTTGGTGGTGCAAAACACTTACGCCAACATTCTTAAAGAACTAAATAATTAACCGTTGATTGAACCCCAAGTAATGTTCAAAACTAATTTTAACCATGAACTCAAAGGTTACATTCTAGCAATGCAATGCAAATCATTTCATCGTAAACCATTCAAGAAGCAAATTTAATACAACCTGGAATGGGTAAGCTGCACAGATTACTCACATTTCTTCTCTGTGAACTGATGAAGTAAACACGACTTCCCCACACCCATGTCGCCTGTAAAATAAATGCAAAATTATTTCAAGGGAAGATCATGATAAAGGACCATTTACATGTATGCGCACACAGACACACCATCAAGCAATCTTGCCTCGGTCAAAGTGTCAATCCAATAATAAAGTCATCCTATACAGGGTGGGTAATTCATCAATGTGTGTGCCCTCAACCAGATGAACATCAAATTGGGTGTCACCTCTGCTGGTAGACATCAATGATCCCAGGTGTCCTTGAGAAGAGCAAGTAAATAATCTCCAACACTGTAGAAAACTAGAGGGGAGCATCTCGGAGAGTGCAAAACCTCCGCCGCCAATACTGCTGGGTCACTCAAGTGAACCTTGTATCTTATTCATTAAATAGTCAACAGTGCTGACAGTTATAGTTCTTTTCTCCAACATTTTTTTTTGGGGGGGGGGGGTTGGAAATCACTTAAACATGTAGAAAAAAAAAATTGCAAAAAAATTTTTTTTTCTCTAAATTTTTTTTGGGGGGGGGGGGGACCAAGTCCAAAATCTAATGGCATGATCCTTGGACCATACCTAACCCCCACCAAGTTTCGTGAAATCCGTCGAGGAGTTTTCCGTAATACTGTTCACAAACAAACAAACAAACAAACAGAAAGGGGTGAAAACAGTAACCTCGCGATCTTCGATGGCGGAGGTTAATTACAAATTCCTGTTGATTCCAAGCTGGAAAGCCAGATCTTGAAAGTTGGGGAAGGGTATGGGGGGGGGGGAAGGAGAGCGGAGCATCTGCCACCCAACTCACAAAAAGGGGGACTAATTGGGACCATTAAAGTAGTATTATGGTTACATGCATGCACGTGTGTATATGTATATGTAAAATATAAAATAAACATAGTAACGGTGGACTGCGAGTGGATATGGGGTCAAAGACAACCAAGCACCAATTTAGTGACGGACTGTCGATAAAAACCATGTCGTCTGCCAGGAAAGCAATAGCTTTAAAAATAATTTAAAAAAAAACTTTCGTTTTCCGGCATACACAAGCTCTAAGGAGACCAAATCTCCAGCTGATTCACCCAACTAATAAAGTGGGTGTTGAGCGATGTACCCAAGACTAACTGGTATGGTTTTGTGTGACCTAATTGAGGTTTGGCACCAATTCCCAATGGGCGTGGACTTACCCACGTCGGTTATAATTCAAATTAAGGAACCAAGTGCCAATCCAACACAGATGGTGAGAACAAGTTTAACAACATTAATAATAATAACGAAGTTCATGTCACGTCGTCACAAATCCCCACGCTTCCCACCTAAAGCAAAGTTGAAAGGTGGCAAAAAGTTATTCAGGAACGACCCCTCAAATTTCGAGTTAAAATATTTTTTCCCCCAAACGACGCATAACCCAGGGGTCAAACAACAACAACAATCCTTTAACATTTCATTTGTCTCCTAATGTTGATTGCATATACAAAGTTTCATTTAAAAATGTGCCCATAATTCCACTTTTTGGTATTTGACATTTTGGCCCTGTCCCCACTACTGTTCTTGCCATGTAGTGATCATAACTACTAAATTTGGTGAATTTCTGCTCAACCGTTTAGGAGATAGCGTGACGGACAGGCAGACCCGATTGAAATCCCCCCCCCCCCCATTTTTTTTCAAAAAACGTAGGAATAACGCGATAGAATTGGTTAGTAGTCATGTGTTCATCCAGTACACTGACTGATCGTCATGAAAGTAAGGTGTTACACCCAAAGGAGGATTAGACAAATATAACATGATGCACATCACTGTTCTCAAAAAAAAATAATGTTAACACCCACGCTTTCAGGCAAGTCATTCGCAAGCTAGGTACTGTATTGTCGGTCACGAAGAGAGCACACCCTGAAATTACATTTTTGGAAAGCTTGGGCTGTCTTCCTTGACTGCTTCTATTGTTAACAGTACCATTTTCCCATATCCTCCTTAGTTTTGCGTACCGCTCCTACTGAAACACGAGGTCAGACTTCAACCTGCTGCATGGAGTAGACTTCATTAGCCAATAGTTTGATTGCTATGTGCTTCACAAGTGGTATTTTTCTCAGAAGCTATAGTATTCACAACACTACAATTATATCACCACCTCTACCTTTAGTGATACAGATTCTCCTTCCCTCTGGTTACATTCCGGGAGTTGCATGACAATGGGCACACGAGTTGCCTTTTGATCAAGCGCAATGTCCTTTTGAGTACAGTACACATCTTGCACAAACATTATTGAATTTAAAGTGAGAAATTAGTTGGCACTTGCAACTGACAAATTACTCTGCAGTTTCATTTAAAAAGATTCAGCAATTCTCAAACATTATCTGTTCAACACGATCATTGTTTGGTTGAGTGACAGTTGCTTGCATGTGTGAATGCTCAAGATCACTGAAATTAAAGCCATTTTTGAACTGTTACATTATTTAAACAACTGTGAAAAACACGCTTATCCAAATTGTAGACAGTATGATGCAACGTTCAGGTGATTTCATGTTCTCCTTTACAAATGACTGAATGATACACCCTCTTCTACAGCTCATGTGAATGTTGATTGCCTCAGGTTA
>CM068957.1:87848829-87862534 GCA_035128595.1 Eptatretus atami | reverse complement strand
TACTGGCACTCACCTACGGGCACGCACCTACGGGCCCGCCCCTACGGGCCCGTACTAGTAATAATAATAAAAACAACTCTTATCTGGATCTTCGCCAAAATCTAATCATTTTGTTTGCATCACACATGATGTCCCAACACAAGTCCACCAAATTTCGTCTGAAGCCCTCCACAACTTTGAGATATCCTGGTCACAGACAAACAGACAGTGGTGAGCACACAACCTCAGTCCACCGTAACTAGTTACTAGTCGACTGGTGTTACTCGTGGCAGAGTGTTGTTTATGTTTGTGTTGCAGCGTAACTAGTTACGAGTGGCAGAGGTAACGAGTTGACTGGCCACGTTTCATTGAACCCAATGAATGTTTGTGCATCTGCGAGTAACCCCAAAGTGAAATTATCACTCTTATAGCTGAAGTTGGCATAAATTAGAGTAAAAGCCAGAAGTATGAAAGTTATATTAACTGCCATCTACCCACTTCACAATAACCACTTTGCAGGGGGGTGAAAGGGATGGAAAGGAAAGAAGAAAACAAATAAATAAGTAAATAAAAAAGGGAAATTTTATTCAACTTCAGTTACACCTGCAGCTTCTTTGCTGGTGATATTGCAGATACCAGCAGTGGCCATTGTTTGGTTCACTTCTGTCAGAATGCAACTCCATATGTCAATCAGTTCTCATATATCTATGAGTAATAGAATGTGTGGCCAGGTGGATAAAGTTAAGACTTCAACCTCTTCAGATTCTAGCAGAGTTTTGGAAATATATTCCTGCCGTTATCTTTTGCTGATTGCAGCTATGTTCAGAAACGGCACCAGGAGCATGTTTTAGCCTTAATTTTACATTGGACATTAGGTTCCAACCACAACACCTGAAACTTGTGAGTTCGAAGTGAAAGGTACTCAGATGTTTATTTTTATTTGTAACACACATTTGAAAGAGGACAACTAGAATAATGCATTTTGCCCAAACGAAGAGTTGTTTTAGGGTCATGACGATAGTCATGGGACACTCGAGGATTTGCTTTCACAACTTAGCTGCAATGCCACCAACACATGGCTCTTTGCCGGGGAATGTTGCAAAGAAATGCTACTATGAAGGCAGGCCAAAGTTTTCATCATGATAAACTTGGTCGAAGTTGGAATTTTTTTTTGTGTTGCAGCACAGCGAGGGGAGGGGAAGAAGAATAAATAAATAAATAAAATAAAATAAAATTAAAAAATTACTATTCTCCACTGGAAATTGACTTGAAACTCAACTATTAAAACTAAATATCTAATACCAAAAACACAACACACACACACACACCACACAACACCCCACACACACACACACAGTGGTATGTGTGTGTGTCACGTGTGTGGGGAGGGAGGGTGTGCGTGTGTATCAGTGTCAGTCGCGTGTGCGATGGTATCAGTGTCAGTCAGCGATGTGCGTGTGCTATAGTGTCAGGTCAGTGTGCGTGTGTATCAGTGTCAGTCAGCGATGTGCAGTGTATCAGTGTCAGTCAGCGTGTGCGTGTGTATCAGTGTCAGTCAGCGGTGCGCGTGTGCATCAGTGTACAGTCAGTCGTGTGACGTGATGAACAGTGTAGTCAGCGTGTGCGTGTGCATACGTGTCAGTCAGCGTGTGGCGTGCTACAGTGTCAGTCAGCGTGTGCGCTGTGCATCAAGTGTCAGTCAGCGTGTGCGTGTGCATCAGTGTCAGTCAGCGTGTGGTGTGCTAGTGTCAGTCAGCGTGTCTGCGTGTGCTCAGTGTAGTCAGCGTGTGCGCTGTGCATCAGTGTCAGTCAGCGTGTGGTGTGCAGTGCAGTGCTAGCGTGCAATGTCAGTCAGCGTGTGCAGTGTGCATCAGGTCATCACGTGTGCGTGTGCATCAGTTAGTCAGCGTGTGGTGTGCATAGTGTCAGTCAGCGGTGTGCGGTGTGCAAGTGTCAGTCACGTGTGCGTGTGTGCATGTGTGTCAGCGTGTGCGTGTGATCATGTATCAGTCGTGTGCAGTGTGCATCAGTTCAGTCAGCGTGTGGCGTGCATCGAGTGTCAGTCGCGCGTGTGCGTGTGCATCAGTGTCAGTCAGCGTGTGCGCTGTGCATCAGTGTCAGTCAGCGTGTGCGTGTGCATCATGTCAGTCAGCGTGTGCGCGTGTGCATCAGTGTCAGTCAGCGTGTGCGTGCTGCATCAGTGTTCAGCGTGCGGTGTGTCATCAGTGTAGTCAGCGTGTGTGCGCATCAGTGTCAGTCAGCGTGTGCGCGTGTGGTGCATCAGTGTCAGTCCAGCACGTGTGCAGCGTGTGCGATCAGTGTGCAGCTGCGCGCGTGTGCGGCTCATCCGTGTAGTCAGCGTGGGTGTGCGTAGTGATCAGTGTCAGTCCGTGTGTGCGTGTGCGGTGCGCGTGTGTGGCGTGGAATCAGTGTCAGTCAGCGTGCGGTGTGCGTGTGGTGTGCATCGATGTCATCAGCGTGTGTCGCGTGTGCGTGGCATCAGTGTCAGTCAGCGTGGTGCGCGTGTGCGCTGCTGCTCAGTGTCAGTCAGCGTGGGTAGTGTGCGTGTGCATCAGTGTCAGTCAGCGTGTGCGCGTGTCAGCGTGCACAGTGTCAGTCAGCGTGTGCGCGTGTGAGTGGCATCAGTGTCAGTCAGCGTGGTGCGCGTGTGACAGTTGTCAGTCAGCGGTGCGGTGTGTCAGTGTCAGTCGCCGTGTGCGTGTGCGATCAGTGTCAGTCAGCGTGTGGCGTGCGCACATCAGTGTCAGTCAGCGTGTGCGCGTGCGACAGTGTCAGTCAGCGTGTGGGGCGCATCAGTGTCAGTCAGCGTGTGCGCGGCGCATATGCCAGTCCAGCGTGTGCGCGTGCGCATCAGTGTCAGTCAGCGTGTGTGCGTGCGCGATCAGTCAGTCAGCGTGTGGCGCGTGCGCATCAGTGTCAGTCAGCGTGTGCGCGTGCGCATCAGTGTCAGTCAGGCGTGTGGATCAGGTGTCAGCCTGCGGTGCGCATCAGTGTCAGTCAGCGGTGCGTGTGTATCAGGGTTGCGCATGTGCGGTGGCATCAGTGTCAGCGCGTGCGCATCAGTGTCAGTCAGCGTCGTGCGCTCGGTGTCGTAGTGCGATCAGTGTCAGTCGCGTGTGCGCATCAGTGTCAGTCAGGCGTGGCATCAGCGTAGTCGGCGTGCGCATAGTGTCAGTCAGCGCTGTGCGCTCAGTTCAGCAGGTGCGCATCAGTGTCAGTCAGCTGTGCGCGTGCGCATCAGTGTCAGTCAGCGTGTGCGCGATCAGTGTCAGTCAGCGCGTGCCATCAGTGTCGTCGCGCGTGCGCATCAGTGTCAGTCAGCGTGTGCGTCGCAGTGTATCAGCCCGCGGCGCATCAGTGTCAGTCAGCGCGTGCGCATCAGTATCAGTGTCAGCGTGTGCAGTCAGCTTGCGATCGGTGTGCAGTCGCGTGTCATCAGCGTGTGGATCAGGTGTGCGACAGTGTAGTCAGCGTGTGCATCAGGTGCGAGTCAGCGTGTGCATCAGGTGTGCGAGTCAGCGTGTGCGATCGGTGTGCGAGTCAGAGTGGCGAGTCAGAGTGGCGATCAGAGCGGCGAGTCAGAGGGCGAGTCAGAGGTGCGGAGTCAGGTGGAGTCAGGCGCGAGTCAGAGGCGCGAGTCAAGAGGGCGAGTCAGAGGCGATCAGTGGGCGAGTAGTCCAGAGGGTCACGACTGAATTGTCGTTCCGGTGGGCGACGCGGTCGCCATTCGAGTCAAGCGGCCGATCGCACGCGACGGGCCAGAATTCGCAACAATACCTTCAACAATCTCAAGAGTTTTCCATATTGCAGGGAGATTGCATGTCTCCTGATATGAAAGGTTAGAGTTCATTTGTTGTGAAATATTTCTTGTCAACAGAATAGCTTCATAAAATAAAGAATGAGAGGTAACACAAAGGATGACCAACCAATGAATCTTTGTGCACAGCCAAGCCTCATTTCTGATATTTCAGTTTCTGACATTTCTAACAAAAAAAAGGGAAACACCTGGTGGCCTGGGTAAATGAGGGACACCAAGTATATTGAAAGAAATGGCTTCACAAGTGTAGATCATGTGTGAAGTCAATAACATCCCAGCATGCTTAGGGTCATGTATAAAAATACTACACAGACCTGGTTGCCTATAATTATGGATGCAAGAGACTACAGTGACTTTGAAAGAGGGGTGAATGTTGGGGCACGTTTGGCAGGAGCTTCAGTGACAAAGATAGCTCAACTTGCTGATATTTCACAAGCAACGGTGTCTGAGGTGACGTCTTTATCGAACTCCAAAGAAAAGATAATCAGCAAAAGGCAACAGTGAGCGAAAGCGCATACTCCAGGATTATGACATCTGTGTATTAATTTGAAGTGCAAGGCAAAGCAGGCAAGCAACTGAAGATCAACTGAATGCAAATTTCAACCAATGGCGCAAGCAGCCAGTTTCATCAAAAACAGTCTGCCGAGAACTTCACAGAGCGGGATACCAGTCGGGTTGCAGTGCACAAACCACTCATCACACCTGGCAATGCACGTTTGCAAGTCCAGTGGTGCAAAGAGCACAGGCAATGGACTAGAGCAGTGGATTGTGGTCATCCTTCACCATGTTCTTGAAAAATGGAGAAGTGTACATGTGGCACAAACCTAAATACCCTTACAAGCCTGATTGCTTGGGTCCAACAGTGAAGAGTGCTGGTGGTTCTGTAATGTTGTGGGGCACATTTTCCTGGCATGGTTTGAGTGCAGCATCCCTTACATGGGTTTCCTTAGAAGCCGGTTACCGGCGACCCGCAGCCGTCTACTCAGAGAAAAGATGTTCAAAGTCGCCGCCTACTTCAGCGCCGATTTTTCGATTTTTTTTATATTTTTTTTTGTCACCACAAAATCTCTACACCCCTGTTTTGAAATCCGAGACGAAAACACATTAGTATTTCGATAAAAGCGGGCTTACTTTTACTGTTAGTACTCTCGCCAGGTCGAGCACAACACTGACCTAAAAATAACACAAGCAGCTAAAACACGCCTCCTGCAATAGAGTTCTCTGCTTTAGCCTCATTATCTTGCCAAAACGAAGTTTTTGCAAGACATGTTAGTCAGTCTATGTTTTTTTTTATTTTTTTTTTTTTTTTTTGTTGTCTGTAATCACGAAAAAAAAATTCTGCAGACCACAGTTTTCATTGGAAATTTTTGTAACTTCGCATATCAGAGGCCTATGGAGGTCCCTTTCAGGCCATAAAATTTTGAAGGTCAAGGTCAAAGGTCAAGGTCACTTTTTCGCAAATCAGTGTAATCGACAAAACCCTCATTTTTTGAGTAATTTTGATCGGATCGTCTTCAAACTTCATGGGATATAGTTCATGGTCTGGCGCTCAGCTGATTAATTTTGGTGGCGATTGGCCTTGACCTTCATGTGTTTTTTTTGTGTTGTTTTTTTTTTTTATCTGTAATCACGTATAAATCACTCTGCAGAGCACAGTTATCATTGGAAATTTTTATAACTTGCATATCAGAGGCCTATAGAGGTCCCTTTCAGCGCATAAAATTTTGAAGTCAAGGTCAAAGGTCAAGGTCACTTTGTCGCAAATCAGGGGAGTCGACGAAACCCTTATTTTTTGAGTAATTTTGATCGGATCGTCTTCAAACTTCATGGGAATATAGTTCATGGTCTGGCATTCAGCTGATTAATTTTTGGTGGCGATTGGCCTTGACCTTCATGGTTAACACCTAAGGTCAAACATTTGACCCAAGGTCAAATTTTCAAGTTTTAGGAACCATATCGTGTAGTACCTCAAATTGAACACCTCGATGATGCTTTCTAGATATATCAAGCTTGAGACATTATGACGTGATTTGGTGACGTTATGAGGCAAACGCATATTTTTTTCATGGTTACTCTGTAGAACGATTCTCATCGGAATCTCTCGTAGGCAGATATTCCTCAAGGAGTCGCTCCTGGTGGATAGCAGCTCTGTTCACCTCAGTGTGACCTTAAAGAGTCACACGTGGTCACCTTTTGGCAAGATACGGATCACCCTACGGGTGACATTGGTTTATTTTGGACTGTTGGCCTGATACCCTGATACCATACAGCAATGACCTCAAGAAAATAAACTTTGTAGGCCTCACAGTTTCGGTGCCGAAACGATGGCATCGAACGAAAATCCCTGTTTGACTTTGGATTTTCGAAGAAGTCCAAAGACATGGGAGGTAAGCTTCTGGCCATCAGTAATTGGTCTAAACTTGCACGCTCGCGAGTGCGACGACGTTGTTGTTTCACGAAACACGTGTTTCACCTAGTCCATTTTGAGCTTTTGTCAAGTGATGCGGCTCCAAAATACACGGTCACCCGTTGTGCCTTTTTAATTTATAAAGTAATTAGCCTATAAGCTTAAAGCAGCTTTGATACAATGTTATTATTCGTGGTTATTTGCACTGAAAATTGCCGTTTATTCACTGAAGTGAAGGCCAAGTATGAGTCAGCTGTGAACTGGCCAACTGAATACTGGTACCGCAGGTACATGTATGTACCATAGACTTGCGAGCTTTTCTTGACGGTATAACAACACGATATTGGCTGATAAATAATGTAAGGTGAAGTTTAACAAAATTGGGATTGTGACTGACGCAGTATTCACACTTAGACTGTTTGATTGGTTGACTGATTGAAGCTAGCTGACATCAAATAAAGAAATTATCAGAAAATGAGTGAAGTTAAATACATGTTTATCATTCATTTTCAAACAATATACTAGTCTAAAGTTATGAGTTTGAGCTGTTCTTTAAATCAAAACAAAACACAATAAAATAATAATAAACAATATTTAACAAAGTAAAATGAAATTGAAGAGGGAAAATATGCATAAAATGAATGAAAGAAAATTTACAAATATAATACTTAGCTTCCTCTGCTTAAATAGTTCATCAGATATTTAGGGAGTTGTGAAGTTTAGGTGTTGTCATTGTTTGAGGTGGCCCTCAACTTCTGGCTAATGGTAGGCCCTTTTGAAAAGCAGTTTCTCACAGTGATGAATGCATTTGGACTATTTCAGTTACTCCACTGCTTAACATCCAAGCAATTTTCATTACATTAATGTAGTGGGGTGTGTGCCACATTAAAAATGATAGCATGGGAAACTTATCAATTCACAATTTTTCGTTCACAAGTATACAGCACATGTACATTTTAATTATTTGCTATTTGCAGAATTCCCTGAACAGCTCTCCCTGTCCCTCCACCTGAACCTCTCCCAGTCTCTGAACCTGAATCTCTCCCTGACCCTGCACCTGAACCTCTCCCTGTCCCTGGACCAGTCTGCTCTCCCTCTCCTGAACCAGTCAACCATCCCACTGTAAATCAACCGGCAAACTCTTTCTCACTTTCTGAATCTACCAGGACTTTGTCACCCTCTCTGCAAGAAAATCAACTTGCAGTTCCTGATCTAGTGACACCGTGACAATATCACCGTGACAATAATATCACTATAACTCCATTACTTCAATCAAACTTTAGATCCTGATGTATACAGAATTTGCAGTGTTAATAGTTTGGTTTGCACATTTTACCAACATTATTATAATAATCTAATCCTTCGTGCTCACAGCATTCATACAGCAAACCCTGAACACTCACAGAAGTGAAATGGAATAGGGTTTCCTTAATGAATGCTAGTTCATCTACACTATTATTATGTAACACACTTACTTCAGATTGCTCACTGTACTCCACCATGTGCAGTATCATCTCCCTATTAAGAACTAAAGGCCCAGTCAACCTTGACGTTTTAGCCAGCAATGGCAACGTATTAAAATGTATGTAAAACCTGGCTTACGTTGAACTTTTGATGTTTTTTTTTAAAGATTCGGACGTATTCATAACGAGTTGGTCGTATGCATAACATATTAGTAACGGACACAGAACGTTTCGTTGTGTTATAGCTAACTTATACCAACGAATGCTGAGCTGTTGTTGGCCTTCCCAACGATAGTCTAACTTATGCATAGCGCGCTGCACGCATCGCCGACGATGACGTGACGTAGCTTATTAAAGGCTGCCGCACAACGATTCAAATCATAACCGCCGCAGAGATGGAAGTGTCAACATCGCAGTCACACCTTGGCGATCTGCCAGCGTATGCCGACCTCTGAAAAATGCTTCTAAAACGCTGGCGCACGTCGAATACGGTATGGGTAAGTTTGGTATGCGTGAATAAAACGCTAAAGTACGCTATCATACGTCGTATTAAGTGGAGTACGTCTTGTAATTATAAACGTGTTAAACATTTTACGACGTACTTGCCGTATGACACACGTTCCGCATGCGATGGGAATAAGTTGTACGCACGATATGCGAACGTTGGCACACGTTGACAAAAGTTACTTGTAAGGTGCTCATAAGTCGAAACACTCAAGGTAATGGTTAGCGTCAGTGTTCCAGACTCCCTGTTTTTTTTTGTTTTTTTTTTTCTTCGGTATGACGGTGATGTCGACACTTCGATTTCTAGTGCGGTTATGATTTAAATCGTTGAGCAGCAGCCTTTTAATTATATTATATTATAACCGCACTAGAAATCAAAGTGTCGTGTTTCCTTGACCATTACCTTGACGTGTTTCGACTTATGAGTACTTACAAGTAACGTGTGTCGACGTGTGTCAACGATCGCGTAACGTGCCTACAACACGTTACTCATAGGTTAGAAATAAGTTTTGGGTACGCTAAACATTACATCGACGTGTTTCGACTTATGAGTAACTTACAAGTAACGTGTGTCAACGATCGCGTAACGTGGCTACAACTTATGGCCAACGTTATGCGGAACGTGTGAGTCATACGCTGGCATAAGTCTTAAATTTAAAGCATGGAAAATTTGAGGACCGAAAAGTACAACGTTTAAAGCCAGCGTACTACGACGTATGGCAGTGTTTTTTCAGCGTGCTCTCAATGTTATCAAAACTTACCATAACGTATTCGACGTGTACCAGCGTTTTACACAAATTTTCCAAAAATCAGCATAAGCTGGCTAAAACGTCAAGGTGTGACTGGGCTTTAAGGTATGGCCCAAATGTTGCTAAAATGCCTCTCTTTTAAAGTACTTAGATACTCCATCTTCCAGACACCTTGGTGTGCCCTAAACCATGGCCTTAAATTAATGAACCCTGTTTAAAAGCTGCTTGAACTAACTATACAGTATAGCTGAATTTCAGTCAACCAGTCAGTCATCAGTATGTTAATGCAACTACATCCAGTATAGGCCTAACCACCTGTTTTTGTGGAGTTTTCCACCCCAACAGCATGATAATATGAGAACTATTTCATGTCAGAAATCATGCTAGAATACATCTCCAGCCATCTAGGATCCTCCGGCTTCCAGGGCCCTAGACCCCGGCCATACAGCTGTCGCTTCGCCTTCGTCGCGGAGTGATGGTAACCTGCTACTTTTTAATGGTAGCCTCCTACTCCAAAAAATAAGGAAACCCCTGCCTTAGAAGGCAAGGTCAATGCCAATCGCTAATTAATGGTAATGAGTGATCTTCACCCCATGTTGCAACATTTTTTCCTGCTGGGAGGGGTGTCTTCCATGACAACCCCCATCCACAGAGCACGTGTAGTCGCCCAATGATTTGATGAGCATGACACTGATGGTGTATCAAAGCAATACGTCACAGCCATCTCAGTCACCAGATCTGAACCCAATCGACCATTTATGGAATATTTTGGAATGATGCTTGAGACAGCATTTTTCACCTCCATCAAACAGGTGAGAGTTGATCGACTTTCTCGTGGAAGAATGGTGCCACATCCCTCTTGGAGAATTCCAGATGCTGGTGGACTCTAAGCAAAGGCGTATACAGGCTGTACTGGCCGCACGTGATGGCCCAATGGCCTATTAAGTGACTTTACATTGGCGTTTCTTTTTTTGTCCACTACCTGTACTTGTTGAGCAAAAAATAAAGATAAAAAAACAATTCACAAATCTGGTCTCGTTAGTGTTCTCAGTTGGTGGTACCTGTAGCTGTGGCAGTCTGAACACAATTGTACTTTTCTTTTTTTTCATTGTTGAAGAAGCAAATCATGCAACCAAGTTGTGTTCAAACAAGACAGACACTTCAACCCTCAAATATACTTCAGTGGGTTAGATGAAGAGCCCCCACCAATACGCAAATATCACTGACCTGCCACAGTTGTTAGTCTGACCACTTAAGCACATTTCACCTGAGCCTTTTCTGTTCAGTTGTGCAAGAATTTTCTTCAATAATGTGTGTATATAAAAAAAAAACACAACAACCAACCAACCTCAGTCCACAGATCAATTATGTGCACTTTTCTTGATACTGGGGATTCACCCACACCTGCACCTGCACTATTAGATTCCACCAAACCTCAGGCTCCAAATTTTACAAGCATTTTGGATAAGAAATCCCAAACATGAACGCACGAACAACCCTTCCCCTCTGGCCCAAACCATCTGCCTACAGGTCTTTGCTCAATCCAAGCCCAAAGGGATCATTTATCCATCCTGCAACATTCTTTATTGCCCTTCCAAATGCCATGCTCACCTCAATATAGCTTTATTCCCCTTTCATGTTTGTGCAATCACTTTGCTAAGCCAGTCCTTCCAATACACGGGCCACCTCATTTTGTCCTTGATACACTCACCCACCACTTCTCTCATTGCTCACATTTTATTTTTGTCTAATGACAGCTCAATTACAACAATTGATGTTCTTTGTTAAAATTCCCCTTGCCTGCTCCACCTCTGTCAGTCAGGTCTTCCATTAGCCTTGGTCTATATACATAAAAGAAATGGAGTAAATAACAATGTTTATTTTAAGACTACTTGATTTTCAGAACAATTATACAACCCAGACAAAAAGAAACATTTCTTTCCTATCATAATTCTCTGCAGACTACTGTAATATGTGTGTACAACTCTTGTATACCAGTTCTAACTGTAGCATTTTTGCCTGGGAAATGTCAACAAAACAAATACAAAACTAGAAGGGCACTAAGTAGAGCACTTGCCTCCGCCACGCAATGCCTGATCCATGAGAACATATTGGGCCCATTACATTTTTGAAATGTCATACTACAGATCATTTTTGGCCCTCTCAATGGTGAAGAATCACTTTAAAAATTAAATAATCCTCGTATCCAGATCCTGATTCAGATCTTCACCAAAATTGAATCAATTCTTCCTTGTCACAGACCCATGTCCACCAAGTTTCGTCCGAATCCGTCCACAACTTTTTGAGACAAGGTGCTATACATCATTTTTGGCCCCATCTCTCAATGGTGAAGAATAACTAACAATTTGAGTAGCCGAATCCAGATCTTCACCAAAATCTAATCATTTTGTCCTTGTCGCACACCCAACCTGTCCACCAAATTTCATCCAGATCCGTCCACAACTTTTTGAGATATCGTGTACACAAACAGAGACAGAGAGACAGGGGTGAAAACACAACCTCCTTCACCTTCGGTGGCGGAGGTAAAAATGAAGAACAGAAAAATGTTCTCCAAGTAAAACTATTTCCATATAAAATGTTACCTATGATGATGTACTTGAAGATGTAGGAGTAGTTATATGGTGGACCAGCCATTCTGCAAGTCTCAGTGACGAAGTATGAACACCAAGCATCAAATGACTCCACCCAGATAAATACTCTGCTGTTGCACAATGAAGAAGAAGAAGAAAAAAAAATGTTGATAAATGGGGATTTAAATTTGTCAACATGAAAATATATATTTTATCAAACATTACCTTTCACATGAACTTGGCATACATTTGTACTACAATAAAAAAGGAAAGCAATTCTTTCAACAGGGTCATGAAAACAGATGCAGTAAACCAGACATAATTTGACGTCATGACGTCGATCGATATGCCTGCACCCACATCAAGTCTTTGCTTACTCCAACTTTGACTTAAAACCTCAATAACTAATCTGTACGTATATCATAAGTATCAAAGTACATGTACGAGTTTAGTTCAAATCCCAGAGTCAACAGAAGTTTTCATGTGAACTCTGACCCTTGACCTTCCAGGAACAAATAATCTGTCATGGAGGCACACTGATGTAGGTTTATACATACTTATACCAAGTTTGATTTAAATCCCTTCAGCTGTTCTCAAGCATCACATGACATAACAACTGACCTTTTGATGCTAAAATTGAATTAGTTCATTTTTGCATTGGAATATATACTTATTCCAAGTTTGGTCAAAATCCTGTCACTGGTTCACAAGTTAGCGCAGTAACAATTTTTACTGAACGGGATCTCTGACTTTCGACCTCTTTAGCCCATAACCTCATCAGTTTGTCTTTACATCATTTAACATAATACATACTTGTACTAAATTTGACTTCGATCCCTTCGGCCGTTCTTAAATTAGCCAGTAACGAAAACCTATTACAGAAGCACAAACGGACAACCCGAAAACAATGCATGAAAAAGGGGGAGGGGAAGGGGACTTACCCTTCCCTTCCCCTCTGCTAAAAAAAAAAAAAATAATAAAACTTTAAAAAAAAACAACCTCCCATCTCCTTTCTTTCCCTATTTGCTGTGGAGCTCAAAAATTGCATAATCATACATCAATCTCACCCTCCATAAATTAAATCAAGCAGCACTCCATCAAATAAGCAACCCCCCTTCTCCTCTTCCTCCATGCAACCCACTCCTCCTCCATCATCATCAACCAAGCAATCTCTTTTGTATAGAGCCAACACAAAACATATAATAAAGGAAGCAGGAGACAAGAGGGGGCAAAAGAGGGAAGCACAAAACAGTAGGGAACAAGGACATCAGATCTTTTAGGAGAGGGAAGAGGCAAGTTACAAGGTAAACAAAATGGCATTACAGGGACTTTCAGAAAGGAAAACGGAATATGAAGGCGATGGTTTTGGGTTGGGTTAATGGGGGTAGAAAAGATGATGGTTTTAGATGCGGAAAGATATGAGATGGTGGTGAACAGCTGTTTAAGACATGGAGGGAAGAGTGGGATTGAAAGTGTGTGGAGCCTGTTTCGAGCAGAGTAAAAAAAAAAAAAAAAAAAGGAATGAAGTCAGGTGGACAGTCATTCTTGATTTTGCCAGTTTCACCAGAAAGAGGGTTGCTGGCAGCCTTGAGCGCCCTGCAGAAATATTAAGGGGACAGAGCACAGAGCATGGGTGCATGGATGGAGAGGAGTCGATAGAAGACAGGACCACTGACCTACCTGTGTGAGAGTGTGAAAGACACAAAGATTCAGCTTCATCGCAGGAGATCCTAAAAGCCTTGGTTTCCACAGCGTGAAGCCGAACTAGATGGATGTGAGGCAGAAGCACAAGCCCAAAGGGGAGAGCAGTACTCCATCAAGCTGCGGATGAAAGCTTTGTACGAGGTTAAGAGCTCAGGTGCGCCAAGGAAGGACTTTGCATGACGGATGATGCCCAGTGGCTTTCCTTGGAAATGTGGCTTTCTCAGGAAAGATCATGGCAGATAGTGAGACCCAAAAGCTTGAATGACAGGACTTCAAGAGGATTGTTTAGAAAGTAGGTTGGGGGGGGGGGTCCAATGGTCCTTTCGGGGAGACAGTGTGTAGTTAGTGTAATGCCTCAGGATGAAGGCGATGTTCCAAGTGGTGACCAGTTTGTGATTTTAATCCAGGCTCTGCAGAGTGAAGAGCTGCTGCCTGCCAACTGAGGGATTAAAATGGTATGGCAGGGGTAG
>CM068957.1:87835390-87848432 GCA_035128595.1 Eptatretus atami | reverse complement strand
GCCCAGAACACTGCTTTGAGGAACTCCAGCCTGGACAGGAAGATGAGATGAGAGAACTCCATGAAGAGCAACGCGTTGACTGACAGGAGAGGAAGTCCACAAGCCATAAGTGGAGATTGCCTTGGATACCACAAGAAGAGAGTTTGGTGAGCAGGGCAGGGTGCAAGACCTTATCAAAAGCTCAAGATATGCCTTGGAGGCTCTGATTTCATGCCTGGCATTGAGGACCTCCATCCATTGTTGGGACAGCAGAAGCAGCATGTCTATGGTAGAGTGACCTCATTGCAATCCAAATTGATGATCAGAAATCAAGCCATTGGAGAAGAGGAAGGATTTAATGTTGGAAGCAATGATTGATTCCATGACCTTGTTGATTGGTCTGAACTGTTATTGCACCTTTTTTATGCAGAGTGATAATGTTTGCAGATTTCCAAGCAGATGGAAGATTACAATGAACACATGAGGGTGAATAGAACATAGAGGGGGTGGTGCAAGAGCAGCAGAACAGGTTTTTAGGACACGTGGGCTGATGCCGTCTGGACCGGTTGCAGAATCTGAGTTGGGATTTCACAGCAAACACTCCACCTTATCAGAAGAAAAGAACACAGAGTCCAGGTAAAGCAGGGTGCGACAAAGGTGGGTACAGAATGCAATGGGTTTGGGACACAAGATTTAGAAGCAAACAGAGTTTAGGCATTCAGCCTTTTCATGTGCAGAGTCAGCTGTGCAGCCATTTGAAGAACGGGAGGAGATGGAGGGGGAACATACACCAAAAAACAGACTTAACTAGACACCACCAGGATTTGAAGGAGGGAGACAGATTTGAGAGTTCAGTCTTGAGATGTGAAAGATGTCGTTTCCTGGCTCTGAGGGCACGCAACATGCGTGCACACACGCACATGTTCCAACCTTTGAGGAAGGAACTGAGATCGTCTTCAGTTGGATTTGCCTTCAATGAAGCAAAGGTAAGTTGTTTCAAGACAACTGCATCACCACAAGCTTCAGTGTACCATGGGCGGGAGGAAGAGTAAGACAACTGAAGACGAGATGGGATAAATCTGTGCATGAGAGAGCAAATTTCTTTGAAAGAATACCAAGGATGAGTTGATGTCAGAGAAAGTAGAAAAGGGAGACCAGTTGAGAAGTTTGATGGCTGCTTGAAGTCCCTGCCAGTCATCCTGAATGAAATGGCCGACTTCGGCACCGAGGTGGTTCTCTGAGAATGGCTAGAGATGTCTATTTTAACAAGCATGTGGTCAGATGAACAGATTGGAGCAGAACAGCAGACATTAGCAAGGAATTGGTCAAAATCAAATCCAAAAGAGATGGAGTACCATTGGCTGAGATCTGGGTCAGGAAGTTAAGATTGTTTCAGTCCCAATGAGTCACAGAAGTCCTTTGCTGAGGTGCCATGACAGGTGAGAGGGGTACCCACACCCAGCCAACTGGCATGACAATTTAAATCACCACATATGAGGAAGAGAGAGTTGGGAGGAGTGGATAGAAGTTGGTCCATGTTTTCGGCGAGCGAGAGGTAAATGGAGTCATCACTGTTTGGTGGGTGGCACAACACATATAAATATGTGGTGAGAGGAGGGGAAGCCAAAGCCAGAGGTAGTCCTGGGTGTGTGGTGCAGTGCATGGAGAGTGAGGAATAGAGAACTCCGAGGGTAGGACGAGGGAGGTAGGGAGAGCTGTTGGCAGTGTGCAGGGGAGAGATAGAGAGACAGCAGGGGTGTATGTGTGCGCATGTATATGTATACGTATACATATATATAAATAAATAAATAAAACAGGGGAGGTGTTATGCCTGGTGTTGGGCTTGGGATCCGAGGATCCTGAGTTCAAATCCCACTCGGCTATTGAATTAATACCAGGTGAGGTTATGTCGGCCTGTCATCCTTCCGAGGTCGGCAAAATGAGTGCCAGCATGCTGGTATACTGTGTCAGAATGGCGACCCGTCCAGGATTGTACCCAATAGCCAAGGAGACTGCTAAGGCAGCACCAACGTTCTGCACAGAGTATGGTCCCAATGGATGGATGGAGTGTTAGATTTGAGAAGGTAGGGTGAGAATTGGCAAGCGAAAGGAGGTTTGAGAAGGAAGAAGCTTGGAGGAGGTGGTGGTGGTGGAGGGAAGGAGTAGGAGGAAGGTCGTGATGGAATTTGGGTAGGTGGGAGTTGAGTGAGGGGACATGTGGTGGGATGCAGGTAAGAGATAGGGTCGCTCGAATACGGGCAAGTAGAAGTAGAGGAAAGAACAGACAGGGAAAGGTTTGACACTGAAGATGGACAAAAAGAATGATTGATGGAAAACGAACAGCGTTGCAAACTGGGGTTCTTGAGATTTTCAAGTCAGAGATACGTCAAAAAACGTTAAGGGAGGGGTGGAATAATGGGGAGTTAAGAGAACGGAGAAAGGAAAAGCTGTAAGAGTTGGAAATTTTGGGGGAATGATTGAAGGATCGAGTTGAAAGCAGCCTTTTGAAGAAGAGCAGTGAAGTATCATAAAATAGATGATGTAACATGGAGAAAGAGAAAGTTGAAACATAAAAAAAAAATTTTTAAAGAATACATCCATATTGCCCAATCGGGTGGAGCATAGCTTGAACAAGATTGTGGAGGTTTATCTAAGCAATTTGTTAGTATGGGAGGAAGCAGTATTTTTTTTTGTTGTTGCTTGAAAAAAAAATTATGGTTAGGTAAGAGAGGGGCAGCATAAAGGAAAAGGTTGAAGGTGTATGGTGAATACCTTAACGATCAGAGTGGGAAAGGAAAAGTGGATTGGCAAAGAGGAGGAAGAGGAAGTCTTGTGGTTATGGGAGGTGTAAGGTGAGGGATTGTTTTATTTTTTTAAATATATTTTAAGACATTAAACAGAGGTTATAAATGGGAAGGAACCGAGGTGAAAATAAAAAGCTGAAGGTTATTTATTTATTTGTATGTACAGCCTGCGGCTCCTTGGCTGCATAATTTCCTGGGGGCTTGGCTGTGCTGTTGATGCAATGCCCCTTTACCAGCACGCTAGTTTACTTTACCAGCACTCATTTCACTGACCTCAGAAGGATGGCAGGAGAGTCAACCCACCTGGTGTTAATTCAATAGTTGACAGGGGCTTGAACTCAAGACCCTAAGATCTTAAGCCAGCCACCCTAACCATTAAGCCAACATCAGGCTAAGCTGAAGGTAATGAAGATAAAAGACAAATAAAAACGATCATGCACCGGAGGTGCATACAAACAAGGAAATGGTTAGGCCTCTATCCCAAAATGAAAGTCCAATTAATACACAAATTGGCACAAGTTTTGAAACAACCAAAAGTAGGAAGAAAAAAAAATTTAATTAAAAAAAAATTTTTAAACCAGTAAATACGGACACAACGAAATAATAAAAACACGACAAAAAACGATCGGAAAACTTATCTTGATAAAGTGGCAGAGACGATGAAGAACACAACCGAAGCTCAAGAACCAGAACCAAACGTCCAATAAAATGTCTTGGTTTTGAGTGACTGTTTCCCTATCCTGCTCTATACATGAAACCAATATGTTCTACTATGAATATAGTCTTTCAAATTATGGGAAGAAGGAAAAGGGGGGGCATTTTTTTTTTGTTAAACCTTTAGCCACATTCAGACATAATACAATAATTGAGGGGTACCCAGTGCTGTTGTAATCCGATTGGCATGTTGAAGAAATCAAATTTTGGGTTTTCCCCCCCCCCCCTCCACCCCATTTTTTGTGGGGGCCTTATGTAGATAGAACTTTAAAGATTTAGTGCATACGAGAGGGTATTCGTTGCTCGACAATCCCAATTAAACAAGCTCTGGAGTATTGCTCATTCATATTTGGCTATGGTGATGAAGCATCAAATCTGTGATTATCAAAGTAAGGATTTACAATAATTTTTTTTAAACAACTATTTGGCCAAATTCTGTAGACCAGTTGATGGTAAGTGGGCTGGCAGGATGGCCAAGCATCTAAACCATATAAGCCTGGGTTCAAATCTCAACCCAGCTATAAACCATCATCCCGGTGTTCTCCTGGCAGGACAATACAACAAAGGGGGGGGGGGGGATGAGTATCCGTCCCTGGATGGGCGCGAGGCTGGGTGCCCAGTCTGCTGGAATTAGTTGGTGACGTAAAAGGTCTGACCGTGTCCTCAAAGAGTAGGTGAGCTATCGCCAGCACCCTGGCAAAAAATAAAAATCCAAAATTGCTGCCCTGAATCCATTTCCCCCCCCCCCCCCCATCTCAAGGAACGAAGTACAAAATGGTCAACTCCAAGGGGGTCACTATACCGCTTAGTTGGGCATGAGTAGTTAGTAGTGCTACTCATAGAAATAGTGTCATGGAGCCAAATACGAACGGTACCTTTCGATAAGTTCAAAAGACCTATGTCATATATGCGCCCTCTTTGTGATGACTTCCATGAGCTTTAGACGCTGTTTATTTAAAATGAAAAATAATTAATTAATAGATGTAGATAGATTGATAAATAAAAAAATAAAAATTTTAACATGGGGGAACATGTCTGACGCAGCAAGCAATCATCCTGAACATGACAAGTTCCATAAACTTATGGAGGCAATCATCATACACCATCAGACCAGGAATAACCTGCAATCAGAAAACAAATATGGGGTTTCCACATCGATGATCCGATCGGCTTCATCTGTTAAAATATTTAACAGATGGGTCAAAGCTTTGTATACAGAACGTGGTGATGAAGATACGGTCCATTTAGACAATAAAAAGGCCTTTGCAAGCAGCACTCATAAAAGGTTGTGCAAACATTTATATATTGACAACATGGAACAAGAGGTTGCCTGCGACTCTGAATTGTCAATTAACAGAAATACTGACAAGAGTCATGTTAGGATCTCCATCCACATGAGGAAACATCGCAAGAGGTATACCTTAAAGTAGCGTGCTAGGACAGTACTATTGGGCTTGTGCGCAGCAATAAAGTTTCATCCAGACTTCCGATAAAATCTCTAAAATTCCATACCAACATCCCGAGATTAAACAAAGTTAGTCAGACACATCTATGGTTTGTCAAATTCGACCAAGTGAAAGGCAAAGTCACGTACAGAGTTTGCCGAATATCCGCCGGGCTAGAACACTTGCTCGAGTTGATCACAGCAAAGATCATGACCATAGACTCCAACAAAATCAGTTTGAATGAAAAGTGTGTTTCGAGAAAGCAAATGGGATGTTCATTCAAATTCCGCCTTAAAAGCATGGAAGCGCAACCCAACATCATGGGTCCACGGTATACCATGCAGACAAGCTACAACAGTAACCAATTACCTTAAAAGGGGCTATAAACAAGCACCTTATAAAAGGAGCTATAAACAAGCACCAAATGACCCTCAGATTGATACAAATATTGATCAAACAAAACTCTAAAGCAACAATTAACTGTCACTCTGGCATTTTGCATGCAGGGCGGCGGCAGCCGTCCATCTGGTGGATGTTAAGGTGGAAGACATCTTGCCAGCACCGGTCGTTGGTGGACGTTTAAAAAAGAAAAGAAAAGTCCCTAAGCGTCCTTCACGAGCAAGTCTGCGAGTTATCACCCGCTTCTTAAGAAATTACAAATTCCTGCCCGGAATGACTCCTGGGGAAGGCAAAGACAAATCACGATGAGAAAACATTCACCAAATATTACAGCCTTGGACGTGACAATCAATTCAGCACTTTGTCATTTCACAAACAGCAAACTCCGGCGGACGAGGGCAAGCAAGCTGTGTGTGCCCCTTCTGCTTTTTCCTGATCACATGTCAACGATGCACAATTTCTGTTCTCCCTCGGTGGGAATCAACCAAAAGAGCACAACTATAAATTATATTAATTAATATTTTTCAAACTCAAACGTCATCATTAGCATAGAAAAGGAAAGTGATTTATCATTTATTTTTTATTTTTTTTACAATCAAGTACCACTAAACAGCAACCTGGTATACACTGTAAACACACACACACACACGACAATAAAAGTTTAAACCCGAGTAGACACATCCGTTTAAACACCAATTAAACAAATATTAGTGGATAATGGATCAATGTTTACCCAACGCCAATTAAAAGGAATACACGACTCATGGATTTGAACTTGTACGTTTTCTCAGCAGAGCACGACGAGACGTCCATTTCGATGGGAACCAAATTAAACGATCCATTTCCTGACATGATACCAAGCCCACCCACCGCTCTACCCCAGAAAAAAGGGGACAAAGATGACGATCCAATAAAAAGAGCAAGGACAAGGAGAAACAAGAAAATAAACAAATCACAGCGCCATTATTTCTTGGCCACTTGAAGCACGCTCACCATCATGTCGCGTGTATTAAAAGGAACGAGTCATAGTTTACGAGGATTGTAACTCATGATCATCAACCATCAAATAATTTAATAAAGATGGCAGAGGTCACATAAGCCACCGCCCATCCCTGACGCTCCAAACGAGCACAGTCGGTGTAATCCGACCAACACCAGGACGGTAATTGTTTAAAAAAAAAACAACAAAACCCATCAAATCGAATCTTACAACAACAAGGCATCGACTCCGGCCCGGCCTCGACAATCCCATCGCCACGTTCCCTCGACTACGCCATCGTCGGATGATTGTGTTTGTGGCAAACGAGGCACCAACAACGACTGCTTTGGGTAAAACGTCTCTCCCTCAACAAGAAAAAAAAAAATACAAATAAAAATCTCAACAAGCCGGATGGAGGCCCGAGTCGATACAAACGTGAACAGGAGGGTAAATAACAACAACGTGGAGGAAAAAAACAAAGACGCCTTACGTGCCTCAGCTCGGAGAGACAAAGTGCCGAACACAAACGAGGCGGTTAACACGGCTGTCAGCACTCGTAAGCTGGAAGGGCAAGATTGAATGTTCGACACCTACCCGCTTCCGGCTCTGCAGTCAAAATGGCGACGCCGTAACGGGGTTTCCCATCAACAAACATCAGGGGGAAAAAATAAATAAATATATATATATCCAAAGTTCGAGCGAGATCGTCACGCGGCGAAGTTAATCGTTCCATGATTTTCGAGTCGCGTCCAATTTTTGCACGATGTTAATAAACTACGCACTTGAGATCGAAACGCCTCACGTTCATTAAATAATCGGGATGTTCAGAACGACCGACTGAATGTGTGCTTATACACCGTTCCAACGACTACTTCAACGATTTGTTTTTCTCTTCATCATGAACAGTCAGTAACAACTACCACACACAAACGGGAGAGTTACCTTTACACGAAGCACGTATAATAAGAAGCGATGTTTGATTGCTCTCGTTGGGTGTTAACACGAATTTACATGAACCAGGTGACGTCAGACGTACACCATGTGATCACGCTGATTACGTGCTGTTGTTTTGTACGGTGTAAATTCATGTTTAAAGCATGGGGACACGTTTAGTGAGAATGTTGTCATTATTGCCTCAAAGTTTGGTTGAAGAGCTTTTATTGAAGATTGCTTCATTCATGGCAACTAGTGCGTGGCCGTACGTGCAAAAAAAAAAAGAAGAATTGTGACGTCAATCGTGACGTCATCGCACCGTGTCCTGTCATTGGTTTGGTAAATAAATGGCCATAACTTGGGAACTACTTGTCCGATTAATATCAAACCTTGAAAAGGCACATCCACAGGGCCCCAGCAATATAGCTGGCAAGTTTCAATGACATCGGACCAGTGGTTGTCGAGAAACAGCGGTCGCAGACAGACACACGCACACACACACAGAGATTGCTGGAATTATAGATAGATTATAATGGTCACATTAAGATTACAAACAGACGTGGCCAAAGTTAATACCCCAGCTGTAAACTGGGTGTCCCATCTGCCGGAATTAATTGGTGGACGTTAAAAATCCCACAATGTCCTTCACGAAGAGTAGGCGAGCTATCGCTGGCACCCTGAACAAATTACAAATTCCTGCCATAACTACTGTTGGGAAGGCAATGGCAAACCACCTGTTGTATCATGTTCATACATTTATGACGAGAAAATACCGCCTGTCGCTTCCTTGACGGGAATACTAAAGCGGGGAGGGGGGTTTAAAAAGGAGGGGGAAGAGAGAGAGAGTGGGGGGGGAGACTGAGGAGATGTGGGGGAGCGGGGAGGGAGAGAGAGAGAGAGAGTGAGAAAAGGGGGGACGGCAGGCAGCGAGAAGTGAGAGGAAGGGAAGGCAGACGTGTAGTGGAGCGTTAATTCCGATTCATTCTGTCACATTGAAATGATTCTGCATAGAATAACAGTGAAGATGGAAAGAAAATAATGTCTGAAATCCATTTTCTACCGGTCATACTATAAACGCCGCCCGGACATGAACACCACCCAAACATGTTCGGAGACAAACACCGTCCAAACACGTTCGGAGACAAACACCGTCCAAACACGTTCGGAGACAAACACCGCCCAAACACGTTCGGAGACAAACACCGCCCAAACACGTTCGGAGACAAACACCGCCCAGACACGTTCGGAGACAAACACTGCTCACACACGTTCGGAGACAAACATTGTCCAGAAATGTATTAGGTGGGTGCGGAGCGAGGATGGGGGAGGGAGAGAGAGGGAGGGGGAGAGAGAGAGAGGGAGGAGAGAGAGAGAGAGAGAGAGAGAGAAGAGAGAGAAGAGAGGAGAGAGAGAGAGAGAGAGAGAGAGAGATGTGTGGGATGGTGCTGCTCTGTATTAGGCAGGTGCGGAGCGAGGATGGGGGAGGAGAGAGAGAGAGAGAGAGAGAGAGAGAGAGAGAGAGAAGAGAGAGAGAGAGAGAGAGAGGCCGGTGAGGTGAGAAGAGTGAGCAGAGAGAAAATGTTATGCTGTATGAACAACACACGCACGCACGCACGCACGACACACACACACACTGTATTAGTGATTGGCCGATATCGAAAATTCTTCAGGAATTATCAGATTAGAGTCACTGTGATTACCGACTACAGTACGTATTGTAAACAACCCAAAAACCTTGTGTAGCTTTCACCCTTGTTTTGGGGGAATTTCAATAAACAAATTATAAAAACAGTGTTGCATTATAAATGTTTCAGGGAGAACATTATTATTTATAAACAGCTGCCGATCATCATATAACGGGTGGAAAAAAAAATTGGCTCTATAATTTAGAGAACATGTTGACGCAGCAAACAGCTCAGAAACCGGGTGTTATCAAATATATTTTGCTTTGAAACTCATAAAGAGAAACCATATAACCTTTGTAAATCATGTACCTCTACCTCGTAGCAACTGCTGACTGTACATCCCGATCAGGACACAAACTGTACCGCTATCGACTGGAGGGCGCTTCGCAAGTGGCTTCAGCACTCAAGAAAGCACTCCAATTAAATGGTTGATAAGGAATGGCTGGCCAGGCTGTGGCTGCATACCATATAGAATCCCTATAACTTTAAAGCCGGTCTTCACCGCACCCGCAGCAGTTAAAAAAATTAAATGAATTCGTTCAAATAATGACTTTATCCACAAAAGAGTTGCTGTTTAATGCAGAACAACCCTGGAGACATCGCAGAGTTTAATCACCCGTGAAATAAACATTGCGGATAATCCACCATGCTGCCTGCTCATCTGTGCACGGGTCACGTTGTACATCGGTTTGCGGCTCACGCAAACGTTATAACTTTATTTTAAAAGGTCAGTTTTTCACCAAATTTGCTTTGATTCCCTGTGGAACACCTCGCGAAACCTCCAAAAATATAAACACTGATCTGGCAGACGCGATGGATAAGCAGTCCCTCTGGGGAAAAGGACACGAGGTCAAACAGTCGATAGATTAAATCATATAGCCCAATGAAGCTGGTTAATTTTGGCACGTTCCTAAATCTTTTGTTCACTCAATATAATTCTCCAAACAGGAGAAAAAGATTAGTTTAATGCTTTGGAAATATCACATTTTCTTGTGGATCTATGGAGAAGGAGGGAACATACCCTTGCATGCTTAAAGTAAATAGGTATATCGGCCTAGTTATAAGACTTGTTACTTCTTTAAATTATCAGATTTCACTCCAGATTTCGACACTTATTTAGTCCGGACGATATCCGACCCTCAAAATCGAAATCATATTTCCATGATATACTTTAATTAGTCGGTGAGAGTAGATCGTGGAAAATCGTATCATATCATGCATGAAATCGCTCCAAGCTCCTAATTTGAAAACTAAAGTACTTACAAAAGCGACGTACCCAGCGATTTGTAGCTATGATGAACAGGCATTCAATAATATGAGTGAGGAAAGTGAAAAAAAAATCTTTATCGTTAGGAAATTGTTGCGGCCTGTTCCAAGGCATGGTTGAGCAGGCCAAAAAAACATGGCGGCTTCAGACCCCAGCGGGGTAACTCAGGATGCGCCTTAAGACCCCAGAGAGCAAGGTCGCCGAGGATGGTGCCTGATAAAGGATATAATTAAATAAGGCCATTAATTATCTTCAAAAGTGGTGTTTTAATTCACCCAAATGCCTAATTTTCACTCATGCACTTCCTGAAGTGTTTTTTTTAGGATGCATGCAATGTTTCAGGCTGATAGGTTTCATAGTTTTGGAGTTGAGGACACACACACACACACACACACACACACACACACACACACACACTGACATTTATTAGATATAAATGCTAATTCTACTTTGGATGCATGGGGGTGTTTCACAATGCAATACGGTATTGGGCGATGACGAAGAAGAACAAGAAGAAGAAGAAGAAGAAGAAGAAGAAGAAGTACAAGAAGAAGAAGAAGAAGAAGAAGATTCGAGAAGTTGGCGGAGATTTGAATAAAGCCTGGTGTTGTGCATTTGTATGCCTGTGGATCCGGACATGATTCTTCTCAAACACAACACCACCCAGTATAAACCTGGCCAATAAACCACTTCGGCAGAACCGACCCTCTGTTACATAAAATAGTCAGGTCACGTCAGATATGGGAGCATGTCCCAGAGCAGCACGTCGATGCGTCCACGTTCTGCCAGTACTCCAGGGGCCTCCGTCTGGCCATCCCCCAGGCAGATGCCTGGCCCATCCCCATCTCCTTGAGATGCTGATCAATCTGCCGCAACCATGAGGCATGTGGTCTGCCCATTGGCTTCCTCCACTCACGAGGGTCTCTTGCTGAGAGAATCTGGTGAGCAGGACCAACGTCAGGAAAACGAGCCACATGTCCATACAGCTGCAGCTGACGCTCATGGACTATGCAGGTAACAAATCTCATTTGAATCCCTCTCAACAACCGCTCATTGGACACAAATTCTGACCAGCGATAGCCAAGGATTCTCCGAAGAGACCTGGTACCAAAGGAATTAAGTGTCTGTCTCAGATCCCTGATCAGAGTCCAAGTCTCACATCAGCAGAGCAAGACTGGAAGCACCAAGGACGTGAAGACTTGGACCTTCGTCCTCTTGCATAGGTACCAACAGCGCCACTCCCCATGATCCAGTGAATCCATGACTCCCCAGGCCCGACCCAGACATATATTGACCTCTGACTTACAGCCAGCAGAGACATGAATATCACCGCCAAGATAAGTAAATCTCTCCGTGACCTCAACATCCTCACCACAAACAGTTACAGACAAGATAGCAACATCCAAGATGTCATTGAAAGCCTGGATCTTCGTTTTAACTGAGGAAACCCGTAATCCCAGTGCCTCTGACTCCTCATTCAGCACCTTGAGGGCCCCCAAAAGGATATCCAGAGTCTCCGCAAAGATGACTGCATCATCTGTGAAACCAAGGTCAGAGATCTTGACATTCCCAAACGATGCATCGCAGCTTGATCTCTCTGACATCCTCCCCAGAATCCAATCCATACAAGCACTGAAAAGTGTGGGTGCTAGTACACACCCCTGAAAAACTCCAGAAGCAACTGTAAATAGGATGGAGATGGTCTCACCACATCTCACAGCACTCTCAGTCCCAGAGTATAGTTCAGACATCAGATTGATCAGTTTTGGTGCACCCCACGAAGACTGAGAATCTTTCAGAGGGCATCCCAATTCACTGATCACTTTGCAGAGATCAACATAGTCTGCAAGCAGCCCCTACCGAAACTCTTGTCTGCGTTCAGTGCGGAGACGAAGTGCAAGGATACGGTCAAACGTTGACCTCTTTGGTTTAAAGCCTGACTGGTCTTGGCACTGCTGCTCAAGCAGATGGCGGCGAACCCTATCAAGAACTATCCGAACAAAGAACTTGCCTGGCACTGAGAGCAGCGTCACCCTTCGGTAGTTGTTGCAGTGTTGGCGATCACCCTTCCCTTTCCAGAGAGGGGCAACAAGGTCCCGATTCAAGTCAGTTGGGATGATGCCTATATTCCAGGCAGAGCACAGAACTGCATGCAACGACACGAGTACAGCACTTCCACCAGCCTTGAGAAGTTCAGCATGGATACTACAGATCCCAGGAGCTTTACCCAAATTCAACCGGTTCACCACAGCCTGTGTTTCCACAAATGAAGGTGGGTCACAGTTGATTGGAGTGTCAGCAATAGGGATAGCAACACCCCTGACATCCAACTCAACAGCTGGTGGATCAGCCTGGAACAACCGCTCAAAGTATCTGGCCCAGCGGGCCTTCACTTCGGACTCCTCTGTCAAGAGCCCACCACTCTCCGCTTTGACTGCAGTACACCGAGGGATGGGTTTGGAGGAATGCAATGCGTGAATTCCCCTGTAAGCAGGATGAGAATCGCTTGACCACAGGTGATGCTCTACCCCCTCACAGATTCCTCGCACATCGGCCTTGTTGAAGAATTATCTAAGTCATCAGTACAATTAGAACATTTATTTATTAAACAGACAAAACACTTTATTATGCGCATAGGAGATTCTGAACAGACAAACTCATTCCAGATCTCTCAAACATATTGAGAATCCCAAGTTCTTATATACTGTTCAGTGAGACACAGTTATTTATCATTTTCAAGGCTGATGTCACAGTTTGCCAGGTTGATGTATTTGCAGATGGAAATCATTTTCAGCTTTATGCAGCAATCAGCATTATTTTATAGGAATAATATATAT
>CM068957.1:87809506-87834305 GCA_035128595.1 Eptatretus atami | reverse complement strand
TGCTTCACAGTTCCAGACCCATGGGGACCAATATATATCTCATAACCATCCCTATCAGTTCCAGTCAATGCTTTGAAATCCCCTAAGACGAGAAGAGTATCTTGCCTGGGGCACTGATGAACCACAGACTCGAGTGTGGCATAGAATGCGTCCTTCACGGTCAGATCACTTGCCTCAGTCAGAGCATTCACAGAGACCAGGGAATGGAGTGGAGTGGAGAAACGACACCCATGGAGTGATGACGACTCCTTCGTCTCATAATACGCTCATTGACCGGTGTTACTTCAATTACCATTGGAATCAACTTATTGGATACAGTTACAGCAACTCCTTGGGCATGGTAACCATCAAAGCGACCAGACCAATAGTAGGTGTAACCACCAGCCATGGTCTCGCCGCAATCCGGTCTCCGAACCTCAGAGAGTGCTGCAATATCAATGTCCAAATGCTTGAGCTCAGATGATAACAGAGACAGGTGATCATCCTCTCTTAGGGATAGGACATTCCAGGCACCCATCTGAAGAGACTGCCTCAGGTTAACCCAAGGAGACCGCCATCTGGTGGACGACACTGCATCACCACTCTGCCACACACATCCACAATCTGACCCAGGCATGTTACTCCGTGGTTTCCCTCCTATCATCAAATATTGGGGGTCCTGAAGGCTTTGCCCCAATCCCGTCATCCGGTGAGCTGCCCTGCGTAGGGCATCTGCACAAGAGGTACTCCCACGGAGTCGGTTTTCAGATTAATTTGTGCTTTTCGTATGTTTTGCGGAATGAAGGGTTTTACGGTGGCCGGAGTGCAAATCCTGCCACCAACCTCTTAATAAAAAGTAACCCAACTGCAGGAGGACGTCCACAGACACAGTTGGGCACTAGATATGGATGGCTGTTGGCTCACAAGGAGCTCCTCCGCCCTTTGACAGGTTTTGTTTTTAATCCTACTGGGTGTCTATATCCAAACATCCTCCTCACCAAGAAACTTGGTGGAGGAGACGGTTTCGTCGTCGACAACCCGTCCATGAAACAGGTTAGTACAGGTTTACATGGTACCTGTAGCAAGTCACAGATCTAATTTGACCTGACCTGACAATAGGTCCCTCCACCCAAATCTCAAGTTACCTTCCAAGATGACAAAACAGATTGTTACCTCCCAAGATACAAAACAAGGTTTAGTTATCCAGATGAGGAACCATTCCCTCCACATCTCACCTTTATCTATTAATTAGGTACGGCCAAGTGGAACCATAAGTGGGACCTCGGCTCGTCTAATGTTACAAATCAGTGGGGTACAACCTCCTGTCTGCTTATTACACACCAAGTCTAACCAATGGAGGAAATGGGCATTCGAGCAGGTTTGGAAAGAATATATTGTTTTAACAAAGACATGTATTTACAGGCAAGTACTGACAAAGATACAGTGTCACAAACAAAGTCTTATCCCCAACATGTAAAGAACCCCTTACACATTTGGCCTTATCACTAAACACAACACAAGCATGCCTCATACACCCAGGAAACTAGACACAAGTAATGGGATAAAGAGAGGAAGAAAAATAAGTTGGGGGCATATTATCGACCCCTTTCTCACCCACAAATGAGCTGAATGGCCCATGTGGGTCCCAACATGAAGGGGAGGGAAGGGGATGGGAATGGAGGAAGGTGAGGAAGAGGATAATGCAGTGCAATGTGTCGTGAGAGGTGCAGGTGTTTGCAATGTGTGCACGAGAGCAAATAGTGAAGGTGCGAGTCAGTTACCCCATGCGGACGGGTCAAGGGGTAATCGTTGGCACTCTCTGAGCCTTGACGGATCAAGAGGTAACTGCTCAGCTCTTTTACGCATCTCAAGTAGACGAATTAGAAGTAGTGATAGAAAGGAAAGATCGTGTAAATCTGTGTGTTTGGCCGCTGCATCCAGGGAACGTGCGCTGCCCATCCACATTCTCTGTCTCATGGGATAGCCTGCTTGCTCTGCAGAGGTTCGCCCTTGTGAATGTTTGCTTTTGTGGCGCAGCTTGACTTGTACCATTTCCCAGACATGAAGCAGCCCATACGCGTAGCAGATGGTGTTGCATTGTTCCCCAGACGCGAAGCAGCTGTGACGCCTGGAAAAGTGGCTTTTGAGATCGAAGGTCACCGCAGCACCCTTTGACCCTCGCATGCCACTTTCTCATTGGTTCACACCCGGTCATTACTTCCTTCGGCCATGCAATTTCCCTCACCGTAGTGCATCATGGTCCTTACTTCCTTCGCAGTTTCCCTCACTGCATCACACTTAATGTTGAATGCCTTTGCAGAGCAGTGAAGGCAGCGCTGAAATGGCACAGTGTGGAGGACCCAGATAGCACTGGAATGGCGTTGAATGTAATGTGTGTTGTGTTTTGTAACGTAATGTGTGCATGTTGCTCTGTGTGCGTGGTTGTGCTGGAGGAAGGTGCGGGGAAGGAGAGGGGTTAAGAGGGATTCGAAGGGATAGATATTTTAGAGAGGGAATAATTACAAATTATGAAATGGGATTCAGACTTGCTACACAAACACAACACATTTTCCTGTCCACTAATATGAGGGGATGGGTAACCTAACTGAATAGAATTGCGATGGAAATGACAAAACTATGGATCCCTAATGTGTTGAGTGTGACACCCCAGGGTCTTTTCACAACTGCAACAACATGTTCCTTTCCAATGATCTTCAAAGCAAAAGGAGGCCATTGAGACCATCAAAGCCTGCACTATGGTTGCCAATAACTTATGGTTATTTTCCCATGCTCTATCCTTTTTAAATGCTGAGCATCAAGCTAGCATGTACCATTTTTAGTCTTTGGCATGATTCAGCCAAGGTTCAAACCACTGACCTTCCAGACTGACAGCAAACACAATAACCATTAAACCACCAAGTCTGGATTGTCATTTTTCGATACTAATAAATGTCAATGTGTGTGTCAGTGTGTGTGTGTGTGTGTGCGCATGCATGCATGTGTGCATCCTCCATACCTCCAAAACCATGAAACCACGAACTCTCTCTTCCTCATATGTGGTGACTTCAATTGTCATCACGCCAGTTAGCTGGGTGTGGGTCCCTCTCTCACCTGCCATGGCACTCCAGCAAAAGACTTCTGCAACTCATTGGGACTGACTCAATCAGTCAACTTCCCGACCTGGATCTTAATCAATGGTACTCTATCGCTTCTGGATATTATTTTGACAAATTTCCCTGTATTTGCTGGTAGTTCAATATTGTGTACCGTTTGACCAGATAGTTCATTATTGATGTACAGTTTATTATTGTGTACGGTTTTAATTTGTTTGACAAAACTTAGTGGTGTAATGGTTCGAGCATCCTTTCTGAGTCTGGGAGGTTGGTGGTTTGAGGTTTTGAACCCCAGCTGAGTAATAGTGCAACTAAAATGGAGTGTGCTGCTTCCTTGCTTGATATTCAGCATTAAAAAGGATTGAGTACTGTATGAAGAAACAACTATAGGTTGGCAATCATTTTACAGGCTTGTTGGGCCTAATGGCTTCCTCCTTTGTTGAAGTTCTTTGCAAGGGAACCTAGATTGTTAATGAACGTCTAAAATCAAAGTATTTACCTGGAACGTTCTGTAAAACTTTGAATATGTATGTAACAATTAAGAATATCAACTTTGCTTCCAAAATTGAGCTTTGTTCTCACGTGATGTAGGATCATTGTGCTGGCACCTTACGAAAGCATCACATTTTCTTTGTAGCATAACCCCTCACTTTTAGCAATATTGCAAATTTAAAACTTTTACATATATACAACATTGTGCCTTTGTTTTTATTGCCAGTGTACTTTTGTTTTTATACTGTATTCATGTTTTCATACACGTACCAAATGCACTTTCCCTGTAGAAGTACATGAATTATAATTTATTGGGATTGAGGGGCCTGCACTTTCACACCTGCCCATTTGATCAAGAACAGTACTGTGGAACACCTATTTGGAAACGGGCTCACTACTGCTGGAGAAATGCTGAAACTATTTTGTTTCACTGTAATTGTAATTCTGTGGACACATATTCCAATTCCTCAGCATGTTAAATTTGCTGCCAAAATATCTGTGGTGGAAAAAGCATTTGGTATGCTTCAAGGCAAATGGAGATGTCTCATTAATAGACAGGATTTCAATTTTGATTTTGTCATGCAGAAACATTTGACGAGCATCAAGATCAAACTTACGAAGAATGGCTCATGCCATAGTCAGATCATGAACGATGCTCTCTCTCTCTCTATTCAGAGCATCAGTGTTGCTGAGCAGTTCCTATAGTTGGGGTTACAATCCTGGATGGGTTGCCACTCCGATATAGGAAATCAGGGCAGCAATTTGGAATATGACCAGGGTGTCGGCAATAGCTCACCAACTCTTCACAAAGGACACCGTGGGACCTTTAACATCCACCAACGAATGTCGGTAGAAGGGACGCCCATTTAACGTCCATCCGAGGGACGGAACACACATTAATGAATCACGCTGGCTGTGAAACACCGTGACAGTTTATAGGCTACACAGCTTAGCTGTGAGTGTGCATACCTCTAGACCATCCTACCAGCCATGCTACCATTGCCCAAGCTTAATGTAGTATGTGTACTTACTAAAAAGGGCCCCATGGGAACTTGATGACATGAGTTATGAACTGGTTGAATATCTCACTGTTTAACTTTTCCACATGTAACATTTGCAAACAGTTTCATAAACAAAACCACTCTGCTAGTATTGTCAATAGTTATTGTTTTTTCTGATGTTTTTAATTTTTTTTTGGTAAATGACAAGTATACTGCTCATTATAGCCACCAGTTGCATCTTATTTACTGACGGAGGTTTCCTTAGCTCTTGTCTCGTCCTGCTCCTCCTCCTCATACCTCCAATCTTCATTGTCATCTTGGCACCTAATTCTACCATCTCAGAACAGATTGCTTTGTCATGTTTACCCTTTCATGTTTCTGTTTTTGCATTTCAGTCATTTTAATCGCAGCTTTGTCCACAATGGCAGAGACTTTCCCTTTGTTTCCTGCAAAAAAGGATGCGATGAGTGAGAAAGATGTACATTGTAAGAATTGTAGCCAATGAATAAGTGCAAAAGCTATTTTTAAGTGGATATCGATTTATTATATACACAGGCAGTGAGGTGAAGGTGGGTCGGGTTGTGGGATGTTGAGAGGAAGACTGTGGTCTGAGAGGATGAGGATCGGGAGGAAGCAGATGGCTCATTCTCCACAACTTAATTTGTTACAGCGCCAGCATTATCTTCACAGACTGTACACAATACACATGCAGTTACAATTCTATAAATCAATATATAAAAAAGGAACCAGCTTCTCCGTCCGTAACGCTTATTATTCTAAAGAGTTCCTGCGCTGTCGTACAATAGTAAAAATGGTACTGTTCTGTTGGAAAGGTAATAATCGACTGACCTGATTGGAAATTTCATAATTGATTGACTTGGAACAAAAAAATTGTTCGTTTAATCACAAAGTTGCTTGTTTTTGAAGCCCAATTGTTTCCCATATTGAGGAATAAGAAGCAGGACATCGAGCTTTAATGTAGCAGTTCCAATAATTGGTAACATGTATTACTTTAGGACAACATGAACCCTTTACAAGGACACGGAAGGAGCACACAAAATGATATAGAGTAATACTTCTCGAAGTAATAGATAATATATTAAAGTACATGGAAGGATCACACAAACAACACCAACCACCACCACAACACAACAATTATCCTCACTATAATTCACGGACCGGTGTTTGGGTGTTTGTCGCGCCACTTCTCCTACCGTTCTGGGCCGATTCCATCCATACTTGATCAGCACAACCACCAAATTAGTGTATAGGGTGTTTTTATCTTTTCAGGGTGGTCTTGGGGGGGAGAGGATGCAAATTCTCTATGTAAATGTGTATCATGTAGCGCCACCTCTAGGTGAGGGAGGGTATTTCAAGTCTCCACCATTTACAGTACAGTATTCCTGTCCCCATGCTTTCATGTACAGTGAGGTGTTTTGAATTATTATAAGCAGTAGGTATGTTTTTTTCCTCATGCACATAACCCAGGTTAGTTTTTTTTGTCACTGACACTCACAGAGAGACATGCAATATGTTTGTGAAGTACAACATGATGTCTTTGAATTAAACCCGTAAACAGCAAACCTGGTGCTTCTTCATAGAGTGAAGAGAGCGACTATTTCATTTCAGACACAGGGCCTGTACGAAGACAAATCCAAGGGGAATTTACAGCAACAGAGCTGTATTATTTTCCATACACTGGGCCATCGGAATAACCCAGCATTTGTAGACATTAGAGGGCAAGAGGAAGAGAAAATCATTTCAAGTACATATATATATACATATATATATATATATATATATAAAATGTGTGTCTCACAATTCATTTGAAGTATGGAGTGTGGGACACCTCCATCCATTCAGTGATCAACACCAGAGGCGCTGTCATCTGCAAAGCACGTGAGGGAATAGCCTGTGCAAGTACTGCAGCTCATGAGCAAGATGGACACTCTCGACATCATTCTCACCTGGATTTCTCTCTCCCGCAGTATCACTCGGTTGATATCGGGCTGTAGTGCTGTAACTGGATGTGACTGACACTGTGGTCAGCCATGGCTTCGGCAGTTGTTTCTCTCTCTCTCTCTCTCTCTCTCTCTCTCTCTCTCTCTCTCTCTCTCTCTCTCTCTCTCTCTCTCTCTCTCTCTCTCTCTCTCTCTCTCTCTCTCTCTCTCTCTCTCTCTCTCAATCTCCCTCCATCCTTGGTTCTGCTTCCTCTTCTTTCTCTCTCTCTCTCCTCGGTTCTGCTTGTTTTATCAGTTCCGCCATGGCATTACACACCTTTTATTCCCTTTGGCTCTCTCTCCAGAGTTCGAAATATGGCTGTGTGTGTTACCAATCCCCAAGCAGGGATGTGGCAATATTAGCCATACCTTGACTGTTCATATGCAAGTACATTAGATCTTATAAATTTCAAAGAGATTGGTTAAATCACTCCTTACCAAGTTACCACCAGAGTCAATACTTGCTTCTCTGACTGAATGGTCCTGAATAATGTACATATTCAGTCGACAACGTTATATGGAGGTCTCTTCGCTGGAAGGTCACAGTTACACAGCTGATAAGGACACAAGACAAGGTCATAATGAACTCCATTTATTGCTAGCCTGGGAGCTGGTTGGGATAAGACAAATACATTTGAGTTACTGAGGCTGTCAAAAATTCCTGCCACTGGTATTTCAAAGCCAAACTCATTATTATCACCAACATTTAAACAACTCAATTCTTGCAAGATCATATAAACACGTCATGCATCCTCCATAATTAATGCTATACCGTACCCCCGATATCATTAGCCTACACATTTTAACGAAACGGTGTAACTTCCTCTTTAACATGAAATCATAAATGCCCACATGCCTGGCGTTGGCTTAATGGCTCGTGTGGTTGGCTTGGGATCCTAGGGTCATGCGTTCAAAGTCCTGCTTCGTTGTTGAATTAATATTAGGTGGGGTTAACTCAGTCTGTCATCCTTCTGAGGAAAGCAAAATGAGTACTAGCTTGCTGGTATCCTGCGTTGGAGTGGTGACCCATCCAGGATTGTGCCCAATAACCCAGGAGACTGCTTAGGCAGCATCAACGCTCTACACAGAGTATGGTCCCAATGGATGAATGGATAAATACCCATTCAAAAATGTTTTGTTCAATCTATGTGTATTACACTTCTGAAGTTTATTTATGGCACTCTATAATATTTATGAGAATGTAAGTCCAGTTTCTTCCAGAGAAAATAAATAAAAATAGGGGAAATACCCCTGGGTGCTCAGCTCACAGAATAACGACACCGAGGAGGAAGTCAAGGTGGGACGGAATCAACAAAATGTACCACTGAACCAATGTTATGGCCCAATTTTTTTTTTAATGTCGTGAACAAACTTTGGTACACACCGGGTGATGAAGGTTTTAGTTAAGTTTCATCGAAATTGAGTGTGCAGTTTCAGGGAAGAAGTTGCAAATGTTTACAGATGGACGGACGGACAGACGACGTGCCATCCCACACGCTCCCCAGAACTATGTTCCAGGTGAGCTAAAAATTAACTTTCACCCTTTAAAAACCGTGTGAATAAAAATTATTGAATATCAGCTGCTTTTTTGTTCGTATCCTTTCCTCACTTGTGTTGCAAGTGGAGCAACCTGCTTTGTGATGTTTTAAAAGGCGGTGTATAATCGGAAATACTGTTTGATAGGGCGAGATGAATAAAATTGAAACGTTGAAAAAAATATATTGAACATAGCTCTCGTTTAATCAAAATGAGAAAAGGGATTGAATGAGACTCACCATTATTATGTGAAGAAGAAGATGAATGAAGAAGAGTTTTTGTTTTCACGTAAATTGAAACCGGCCCATCTATCCTCACCTGACGTATCCATATGATTATATCGTCCTGTTTGCAGATTGGGCTTGATTGGTGGTATCCCTTTTCGGACAATATTGTTAATGGCCCGACGGATGCAGGGATGGATGCAGTGACGGACGGAGGGACGAACGCAGTAATGGATGGAGGGACAGAAGCAGTGACGGACGGAGGGACAGGCGCAGTGACGGAGGGATGGACGCAGTGACGGAAGGACGGACGCAGGGACGGAGGGACGGATGCAGGGACAGATGCAGTGACGGAGGGACAGACGCAGGCACACGAAGACTGAGCTCCTTTTATATTAGAGACTAGCAAGTACCACCCGTCGCTTCGCTGATGGTAATACTGCTGTGGTACCGGGTTCGATGGCGAGGACGACTGCTAGATGGAGCAGTCGGGCTGTCTCCCACCGAACACCGGAATGGAAGGTCATCACCCCAGATAACTCCGGAGTCGATGGGTCGTTTAAAGGACCGTGGTCGCCAATATTTCGACGGTGTGAGTTAGGGTCCACTTGTCTATTCCAATTTACCTAAGCTACTCACACATCTAACTACCGGGGAAGCCACACCCTTGGCCACTTTGTCCGAACCGAGTCGTTGTTACCGACTCGGATCCGGCGTAACCGAGCGGAAATTACCAAAGCCGCGCCGGCCCAAATAACAACGTACGGCACAATCGGCCTTCCGAATTCTCAAGCCCGAACCATGCTAGGCTAATGAAAGAAAACATGGATAACGAACTGGAACATTTAACAGGTATTTATTTACAATAATAAGACACAGTTGTTACGGCTGTGGAAATTCGCATTCACACATAAAGGTCCCGTAGGTGAGATATATTTCTTAAGTACATGTGTAGTTAGCCCAAACCCATTGTATAGAGGGAATTAATGTGATTCATTCGGGCTGCGATCCTTTGAGTTAGGCGTTTTTCTGTTCTACCTTTGTTTTGATACAACAACAACAACGCCAGCAGCAAAAACCTACCTTCACACCTCGCTACCGCAAACCTCACATCACCGCCATTCCAAACAGCGCCATGGCCATCGGACACCGCCGAAAACCCTCCACCACCTTCTCCTACGGCCATTCGCCGCCACCTGTGGCGCCGAGCGTCGAGCTGTCTTCAGCGAGACACGCGAGACGCGAGTGCAGATGGCGGGGTTTTCTGAGGAGAATTCGGATCAGGAATGATGCACGCCCACATCTGATCACCCAATCAGGAAGCGCGGGGCGGCTTGGCCCGCCTCCAGACGCGCCTGACGAAAATCGGCATATGCAAATTTGAGGATCAGGAATGATACACGCCCCTCTTTTTCTCCGTCCAATCGGCGAGCGTGGCTCCGCCCTGAGGTCGTTTGGATCCGATAATTTGCATATGGTGGGTTCCCGAAGCCGATAAAAAGGCGAGCGCAGTGAGGAGCTCGAGAAGTGTCGTGGAGCAGCAGATCGGTGAGGAAGTCAGTTGGGCTGGGTGTCGTTGGAGACGGAGCTCGAGGAGATCGGTGAGGCGAGATCGGTGGGGCAGACGGCTGCGGAGGCGAACGGCTGAGGTGGACCTGGAGGCTCGCGTCGCGGGATTCGAGCGAGACAGCCATACTCCCTCCCCAGAGCATCAACAATTCCCCCTTTTCCCCGCGCTGAGAGAGTGCGACAAGGGGCCCCGTTCCCACTTACAGCAGGTGCCCACGGAACCGCCGTGCAGCGACATTCTGCGGCTCGCCACGAGGGCGCGTGAGGACCCTTCGGTCTCGTGGGCCTGGCCGCTCATCCAGGTCCCACGCGCATTAGGCCCACGGGCCCAGTCTGACTCCCTTGCCTTTGAGGGGGTCTTTCTTTGCTTCGGTGTGAATGCGTGTTGTGGCGCCGTGTCTTGTAAGGTAGTAACTGTATAAGTGGTCCGTGTGTCGTGTAGTCGGTTTTAACTCCTTTTATATGTGCATTTCTTTTTGTCAATGTGATATATGTGCAATCGTTAATTGTGGCTGTAAATACGTGTGCTATATGTGTGCTCCGCGTGCCGCGGAATAAATGTGCATTGTGTGAACTGTTTTCCCGTTTCGCTTCGTCTTTTCTTTAATTGAACCTCCATCCTGCTTCACGTAAAGGTGTTCGTAGTGGGTGCAAAACGCCCGGTAAATAATCTGAACCGTCGAGGTCGACGATAACACCGCTCGGTTATCCCGATAGTACGGAACGGCCCGCCAAGCGGCTCGTGTCCGGAGTCGACTGCGGCGAGGTACGATCGCCGGTTTACCATCCGCGTGGGTACTTAGGTAGGTCGAATTTGGCGAACAACCCTATCCTACGCGGTTGGCCGATTGGCACGATTGTGGTGAGGTCGAAAGGCCACCCGTGACTGGATCCCGGCGTTAGCCGGGAGGGTCACGACTGAATTGTCCGTCCGGTGGGCGAGGCGGTCGCGGTTCGAGTCGCGTGGCCGATCGCACGCCGACGGGCGCGAATTCGCAACACTGGTGTCAGGAGTGGGATTCAAATCCCTCCCGTCTCCAAGCTAAATTCATAGGGAATCGGTTCAGGAGGAGCGACCCCCGATTCCTCTAAATTACGAGCGATTAAATTAACCCCTTACGTGGAATAAGATGGCGCTCAAGGCGAGCGGAGCCGGGGTAATAGAAATGTTTATGTGTAGTGATGTAGAATCCATGGCCCAGGATGGAATCCCCATGCAGGACATTGGTGTGCAGGAACAATTTCCCCCCAGCGAGCCAGAGCTCGAATTGGGCGCAGTGGCTGGGTGGCGGACGAACGCCCCCACGTGCGAATTCGCCCACGGATCGGACGATGGAAATGTTTGAGGCATTGATAAGAAAATGGATACAAAAATGGATGAAATGAAAACGAAATGAAAACGAAATAAAAGGAGTGAACAAGCAGATGGAAACAAACACAAACAAAATGGAAGGAATGAAACGAATTGAACGAAAAATGATGGAAACGCACTCAAAATGGAAGGAATGAATAACGAATTGAACGAAAAAATGGATGGAAACGCACTCAAAATGGAAACAAACAAAAACGAAATGAAGGAAGAATAAAAGAAATGCGGGGTGAAACGCAGCAAATAGGCCAATGCCTGCAGGCGGGCATGAAGGCAACACAAGCGAAGTGCGTAATGGCGACGCCAGTGTGGGAGCGAACGAGCTGGGAGGGGTGCAACGTTTGTCAGGCCGCGGTGAAGGCGGGTGAGGAAAAAATAATCCGGGAGACGTGTTGGGCGAGAAGTGTGGAGGTGACGGAAAAAGTGACGGTAACCGAGAGGGAAAAATTAATTGGGGTGACGGAGACGTGCACGAAGGAAATTAAAATGGTGGAGTGTGAGAAAAGACTTCAAGACATGACGAAGAGAGTTGATAAGCTGGACTGGAGGTAAAAACTGAGACAGAGGAACTGGGAAGACGGATAGACAACACAAGGGGAAGCGGAAGGACAGTTAGAAGCCAAATGTAGTCGGAGTGTACGGAGATGAGAAAGGAATTGAAAAGAAAACTGAGTTACAGAAACAACCAGAACGAAGAGACGGAATTACAAAACGAGTTGAGGATGGTGAGAGAGGAAAGAACGAGAACGGAGAATGAAACGTTAAGGAACCACACTGTACAGATCGAACAGCTGGAAGCAAAGGCAGATTGGGGAATGAGATGCAAGAAAGAGTAATGATGGAAGAACGAATGAGAACAGAAGAAGGAAATCGATCAATGGAAGGAAACCACGAGATTGCAGAATGAGGAACAAGAAAGAGTCCTGAAAGAACAAGGATTACGACAGGAGAACGAAGTCAGTCAGTTGAAAGAAATAACGAGATTACAGAATGAGGAACAAGAAAGACAGTGGAATAGGAAATACAAAGAACAAGGAATGAGACGGAGAAAGAAATCTGTCAGTTGAAAGAAATAACGAGATTGCAGAACGAGGAACAAGAAAGACAGTGGAATAAAAACTGAAAGAGTATGAATTTGAAACTGAACGACAAAAGGAAAAAAATAGGCTGGAATACGAGGAGAAGTTGAAGAGCAGGAAGGAGAAATCAGGAGATTGAAGGACACAACGAGATTGGAGAGGGAAGAACGAGAGGACAATGGGATAGAAAACAAAAGAACATGAAGCCGAGGTTGACCAATTGAAAGAAAAGGCAAGGCTGGAGTGCGAAGAGGTAGACAAAGAACAGCGAATGAAACACAAAAAGGAAATTAACCACATGAAGAAACCATGAAACTGCAGAAGGAAGACACGAGAAACAAGGAAGAGTAATGAGACAGCAGCAACTGAAACACAAGAAGGAGATTAACCAAATGAAGCAAACCATGAAACTGGAGAAGGAAGGACACGAGAAGAAACAAGGAAGAGTAATGAGACAGCAGCAAATGAAACACAAGAAGGAGATTAACCAAATGAAGCAAACCATGAAACTGGAGAAGGAAGGACAGGAGAGGAAGCAAGGAAGGGTAATGAGAGAACAGCGAATGAAACACAGGAAGGAAATGGGCCAATTGAAAGAAACGATGAGATTGGAAAATGAGGAGCATGAGGAAGAGTGGGAGAGAAAACAAAAACTATACGAGTTTGAAATTAATGAACTGAAGGAGAGAGTAAAATTGAAATCCAGAGAGATGGGAAAACTCCAGAAAGAAACAGAAACTAATAGATGTATAGAGACCAGGGAGGTAGAGAAAATAGAGGAGAGACTGCATGATAATGACGGGGTTAAAGGAACAGAACACACACACACAGAAGTAGTGGAGGATAATGGGGGGAGCTCGCGGACTGGTAGGGACCCGGTGTGAGCAGCTGGATGGCCGCCTCCAGGAACGAGGGGAGGGAGTATGCCCCCTTGAGGCGAATCACGACCAGGTGGGTTCGGTCGTGCCAAGCGGAGTTGAAGGGACGAGTGCTGTGGATAGGTGCACGTGTAGCTTGGGGGCATAGAGGCCCCGGGAACCCTTGTGGGGACACGAATCCCAGTGTGGTTGTGCAGGGGTGTGTGTTTGCGAGTGTGCGGAGATGCGTGCTTTCCGGCACGCATGGTGTGAGTGAGACCCCCTGGGCAGGTGAAAGGTTGGTGTGAGTGAGAGGGTCCGTGTAAGGGAGACCGTGTGCGTAAGGTCTCTGTATGTGAGGGAGATGTCGGTCGGCATGCGGGGCACGCAGCCGCGTCTCCCGGTGTGAGTGTGTTGGAATGGAGTATGTGCGTCGTAACACGCAGGTGTGCGTGGGTGGAACGGAGACGACGGCGACAGAGGACAAAAGCGGGTAGCGGCCGTAGCTGTTGTGGGGACTGTGCCGGGTTCACCCAGCAGCGAGCGCGAGGTCCGTGCTGTGCAACGCACGAGACCCCCACGTGCTCGCTTGCGGGAGTGAAGCCCGGTCCGGAAACGCCAGCGGTGGATTTGCCGATCCCGCGGACGGACAAAGTTAAGGCAGGTAAACGGATTTGGACCGGATGGGTTCTCCACGCGAGCTTGTGTGAAGCTCCAACGGGCAGAGCACATGTGTTCGCGTGGGGAGCCCCTCGGAGTGTGAGGTTTGTTTTTGGGGGCGCGCAGGGTGACGTCATGGCTGCACGTAGGGTTGGACTCGCGGAGGTGAATCCTGCCGGATGGTACCGTCCATGAGGGACGAGGTACGCGTGCAGCTGCATGACGTCATGGGCAAGGTGCAAGAGCGCAGGCTGTGAATTGCCGCGCTGGTGCTGCGCGTATTTGGCAATACAAAATTAACGAAAGCAAGCCTCGCTTTCGGGTGAGCAGGATTCCTGGGCAAGGGGTGAAAGACCCCCTTACCTGGGCACAGGATAAACTAGTTAGCGGAAGGGTTAGCTTAGCTAGACCGGCTCCATGGGGCAGGGTAAGTCCTCATGGGCCCGTGAATGGATAAGGTAGAGGGATGTTAGTCAGATTTAGATGGGAAATAATTTTTGAGGATTTGGAAGCATGACAGACTGTGAATGTGTAGAGGGGACGTAGCTTAGCTACGTAGTGTTAAAAGGAACGTGCTGTAGTTTAAGGGATGACGTGGGAGCACGAGTTAGTTAGGGGAGGTAGTTAGAAGGATGGCAGGATTCAGCGATGAGTGTGTTGAAGAGTTGGTGAGTGTGTGGAGACATGTTGAGTGAGTGAGGCCAGTGGGTCTTGTGTATAGAGTGAATGGGGATGCATGGTGCGATGAGTGATTGGGGGGAGGAGTGACTCCCGCCCAAGGGACCCCGGGGTCAGTGTAGAGTGAGTTAGCTGGGTTAGACAAATTGAAAAATGGAAGTCGTTTTGCTGTTGTGGGGAAGTAGGCTCGAAACCCATTTGGAGGGGTGCAGGAGCCCTGTTGACGGGCTGGGAGCGTGGCTGCGAACGGTGAGTATCGCTGAGTGGGTACCCCGGGCACCGGGCTAGTCGGCCGTGGTAGGCCAAGGGCCATGGGGGGCCGGGTTAGCGTAGTGGGCACGGTGCGCCCGCTTGGTGCGGGGCCCGGAGCGCCGTTGGCGTGGGCAGTGTCGTGGGCACGGGTGACTGGAAAGGGGCCCGGGGCGCCAGCCTGCCACGTGTGCGTGTCAGGGAGTTGCCATGGGGGCACTCCCGGTGTTTAGGGAGCTGGTAGGCTCGGAGGCAGTGTAGTGCCCGGGGTGCCATTGTTGGAGAATCGGCAGAGGGTCGTGCCTGCCAAGGGAGCCACGCGTCCCAGCCATGAGACCGTGTGAGGGCACGGGAGGAAAATTAGAGGCGAGGCCCGAAATTTGAGTGGACACCAACACAGGCGACGGGAATCTGGGTTTTTTAGAACCAATAGATTAAGCGAGAGGCGCTTTTTGAAAGCCCCGGGGTAGTTTAACAGTTAAATGGTTAGGGTAGATTAGGAAGTGTACCCCTCCGCACCATCCATCCTTCGCTTCGTTGTGGGCCGCTGGACCCACTTTGGTTAGATCGCTGAGATCTGGGGAGGCCATCTTGAGGCTTGGTTGGGCCTCGGCACAGGACGCGAGCTCTCCCTTATTCCCCTCCGGGAAGGGAACGTAGGGGTTGGGAGTAGGCTAGTGACAGAATAGGTTAGCCGAACAAGGACGATAAAGGGGTTAGGGGACGAATTTATAGTGGGGAAGTAGGGAAGTGAAAAAAAAACACAAAAAAAATAAGTTGGGGGCTAAATGGGTTTGCAAATTAAGGGGTGGGGTATGGACAGTGACAGGCAAAGGCGATAGGTGGGAGGAAGACAGGTAGGTAGGTCCGAGCCCGCCTTCCGAGTGGCCAGCACACCGCACTCCCTCCACCAACCTCCATGCACGGCAAGAAGCCGGCCCACTTCATCGGCTGGCTGTGTTTTGCTACAAGGCCTGTGCCGGCGGATCGTCTGCAGCTGTTGTTTTACTGCAAGGCCTGTGCCGGCCAGTTCGTCTGCGTGTGTTCGCTGCGCGGCCTTGTTCTGCAGGCTGTGTTCGCCTGCAGCGGCCTTGTTCTGCAGGCTGTGTTTGCCTGCAACGCCTTTTCTGCAGGCTATGTTGCCTTTACCTTTGCCATGTCATGCCCACTGCCCCTGTTTACCAGCCCCGTTCAATTTTGCTTTGCCCCCCCCTTGTTCAATCCATGTGCGCCAGGATCCGCAAGCAACAGTTTGCAAGCTGCAGGAACTGTCCTGTTGCAGCTGCAACACGGGCCTGCAGTGGCGGCCGTGCACGGTTTCCTTTTGACTCTCCTTTTTCCTGCAGAGTCCATTGATCCTGGGCCATGGTTAGTGTAAAATTATAAGGTTAAGGTGTTAGTTGTATTGTAAATATGATGGCGCCCCGGCATGTTGTGTTACGCCGGCAATTTTATTTAAGTCGTCTGTATGAGTGAGTTTGTTTAGTTAGTTACTCAGCCCTCAGGTATTTATTTTGGGGACACGAATACCATGAATGTCGCACTCAGGGATCCGTAGGTAAAACGTACTAGGGGAGAACTACACATGATGGCACACGAAATTTGACGACTCGGGACGAGTCTGTAAAAAGGGGAGGGGTAGTGTTACGGCTGTGGAAATTCGCATTACACCATAAAGGTCCCGTAGGTGAGATATATTTCTTAAGTACATGTGTAGTTAGCCCAAACCCATTGTATAGAGGGAATTAATGTGATTCATCGGGCTGCGATCCTTTGAGTTAGGCGTTTTTTCTGTTCTACCTTTGTTTTGAACAAACAACAACGCCAGCAGCAAAAAACCTACCTTCACCACTCGCTACCGCAAACCTCACATCACCGCCATTCCAAACAGCGCCATGGCCATCGGACACCGCCGAAAACCCTCCACCACCTTCTCCTACGGCATTCCCGCGCCACTTTGACGCCGAGCGTCGAGCTGTCTTCAGCGAGACACGCGAGACGCGAGTGCAGATGGCGGGGTTTCTGGGGAGAATTCGGACAGGAATGATGCACGCCACATCTGATCCCCCAATCAGGAAGCGCGGGCGGCTTGGCCCGCTCCAGACGCGCCTGACGAAAATCGGCATATGCAATTGAGGATCAGGAATGATACCGCCCCTTTTTCTCCGTCCAATCGCGCGAGCGTGGCTCCGCCCTGAGGTCGTTGGATCCGATAATTTGCATATGGTGGGTTCCCGAAGCCGATAAAAAGGCGAGCGCAGTGAGGAGCTCGAGAAGTGTCGGTGGACGCAGCAGATCGGTGAGGAGTCAGTTGGCTGGGTCGTTGGAGACGGAGCTCGAGGAGATCGGTGAGGCGAGATCGGTGGGCAGACGGCTGCGGAGGCGACGGCTGAGTGGACCTGGAGGCTCGCGTCGCGGGATTCGAGCGAGCCAGCCATACTCCCTCCCAGAGCATCAACATTCCCCCTTTTCCCCCGCGCTGAGAGAGTGCGACAAGGGGCCCGTTCCCACTTACACCAGCAGGTGCCACGGAACCGCCGTGCAGCGACATTCTGCGGCTCGCCACGAGGGCGCGGGTAGGACCCTTCGGTCTCGTGGCCTGGCCGCTCATTCCAGGTCCACGCGCATTAGGCCACGGGCCAGTCTGACTCCCTTGCCTTTGAGGGGGTCTTTTCTTTGCTTCGGTGTGAATGCGTGTTGTGGCGCCGTGTCTTGTAAGGTAGTAACTGTATAAGTGGTCCGTGTGTCGTGTAGTCGGTTTTAACTCTTTTATATGTGCATTTCTTTTGTTCAATGTGATATATGTGCAATCGTTAATTGTGGCTGTAAATACGTGTGCTATATGTGTGCTCCGCGTGCGCGGAATAATGTGCATTGTGTGAACTGTTTTCCCGTTTCGCTTCGTCTTTTCTTTAATTGAACCTCCATCCTGCTTCACGTAAAGGGTCGTAGTGGGTGCAAAACGCCCGGTAAATAATCTGAACCGTCGAGGTCGACGATAAACCGCTCGGTTATCCCATAGTACGGAACGGCCCGCCCAAGCGGCTCGTGTCCGGAGTCGACCTGCGGCGAGGTACGATCGCCCGGTTTACCATCCGCGTGGGTACTTAGGTAGGTCGAATTTGGCGAACAACCTATCCTACGCGGGTGGCCGATTGGCACATTGGTGGTGAGGTCGAAAGGCCACCCGTGACTGGATCCCGGCGTTAGCCGGGAGGGTCACGACTGAATTGTCCGTCCGGTGGGCGAGGCGGTCCGGTTCGAGTCGCGTGGCGATCGCACGCCGACGGGCGCGAATTCGCAACACAGTGTAGACTTATTCCGAATATACAGGCATTGTACAATGAGCAATAACACTTATACATTTCTACTTATAGGACGGCAACCACACAGACACACACACATTAAAAGAAAATGGACCCGGATTATCTTTATTTCGACCCTCGCAGCCAAGGGGATAGACAGGCTGGGAGTCAGAGTTTGGTCCGTACCTAGCCGTCTCGTGCGGTTGGCCCGCGACTGCAGGTGTGAAACTCGGAGTCATCGGCGAGCCCAGACACGGTATAGCGGGGTCCAGGCGGGGCCAGGTCGCTCCTCACAGAGGGCCAGCGGAGATTCCCGGCTCGGACTCCGGGTTATTGCTCGACAAAATGAGAGATGGAAGTCACGGCTGTGGAATAGTCAGAGGACCAGCTTGAGACACGGCAACACAACCACCAACGACGCACACCAGAGCAATGGCGACCCCTTTCTTCTCCGACAATTCCAACCCAACTCCAGCGAACACTAAGGGAAGCCGGCGATTCTTACCCTCCCCCGGGCGGGTGGGGGTGATCGGTCCTCTGAGGTAATCTTTGCCCTGATTGGACAGGGTTTCGTGGGGTGATATCTGTCCCCCTCTGATTGGACAGGGGGAAACCCTGCCTTTCTGGGGCGGAGTCGGAGCTCCGAGGTAATCTTTGCCCTGATTGGACAGGGTTCGTGGGTGATGTGCTGGCCACCGTGATTGGACAGGGGGGAACCCCCTTCTTTCCTGGGCGGAGTCGGTGTTCTGAGGTGAGGAACCTCCGCCCACGTCCGTGGTCGAACGCACGTGGCAATGGCGTCGATGGTGCGAAGAAGTGAAGGATTGATTTGTTGGCGTTGGGTATTGCAAAAATCTAACTAAAAGAAACTTTGCAGCACACACATAATTCCCTTTAGACATAGGGCGGAATCGAACTAACACATACTTATTGAAATAACTAAGCTTTGGGAATGCTGTCTGTTTGTGTGCAAATGGCTTCCAGATTGTAACAATACTAAAGGAGGGAGGGAGAAAAAAGGAGAAGAGGAGAGAGGGGTGGAAAGAGGGAGAGAGGGGTGGGGGAAAGAGTGCGGGAGAGTGAAGAGTGGGGGGAAAGGAAAAAAGGAAGGTAGGGGGAGCGAGGAGGGGTGGGGGAAGGGAAGAAAGTATGAGGTGAGAGAAAGGAAGGCAGACGTGCGGTGGAGCATTAATTATGATTCATACTGTTCATCAAAATGATTCTGCATGGAATACAAGTGAAGATGGAAACAAAATAATGTCTGAAATCCATTTTCTACCAGTCATACAATAAACACAGTCCGGAGACAAACTCCCGCCCAGACATGAAGACTGCCTGGACAAGGCTGGCTGGAGACAGATCCATGCCTGAACACGTCTGGAGACAAACCCTATCCAAACACGTCCGGAGCAAACCTGCCCAAACACGTCTGGAGACGAACCCTGCTTGAACATGTCCAGGGACAAACCCTGCCCGAACACATCCAGAAACAAACACTACCCGAACACGTCTGCAGATAAACACGGTCCAGACATAACCATCGTCCGGATATTTCCAGAGACAGCCAGACAGAGAGAGAGAGGGGAGGGGGGGGGGTTAGGGGAGAGTAAGAGAGGAGATGTGGAAGGAGGGTGCTGCACTGTATTGGGAGGGCGTAGAGCAAGGATGGACAAAGATTGAGAGAACGAGAGAACGAGCGTGTAAGTGGTAAGTGGCTTAAGTACTCATGCAAGCGCTCCAATTAAATGGCTGATAAGGAACAGTTGAACAGGCTGTCGCTGCATATCGTATTGGATCACTTTAACTTTGAAGCCATTCTTCACCACTCATGCAGCAGTTAATGAAATAAAATGAATTCGTTCAAATAATGACTATCCACAAAAGAGTTGCAGCTGAATGCAGAACAACCCTGGAGATATCGTAAAGTTCAATTGCCCGTGAAATAAACATTGCAGATAATCCACCATCTTGCCTGCTCGTCCGTGCACGTGTCATGTGATACATCGGTTGGTGGTCTGCTCAAATGTCTGTCCACTTTTTTTTTAATGTCCGTTATTTTTATTACCAGATTTGCTTTGATTCCCTGTGGAACACCTCGTGAAACCTCCAAAAATATAGACACAGATCCAGCAGATGCTATGGATAGGTAGTTCCTCTGGGGGACAAGGTGCGAGGTCGAGCATTGAATGCATTAAATCATATAGCTCATTGAAGCTGGTTAATTTTGGTACGTTCCTAAATTTTTTTGTTCACTGAATATAATTCTCTAAACAGTAGAAAAAGATGTTTAATACTTTGGAAATTTCACATTTTCTTGTGTATGTATGGAGAAGGAGGGAATATAGCCTTGCTTGCTGAAGGTAAATTGGTATATCGGCTTAGCTTAGCTATAAGACTCGTTATTTCTTTAAATTATCAGATTTCACTCCAGATTTCGACATATATTTGTTCCGGATGATATCCGATCCTCAAAACCGAAATAATATTTCGATGATATACAGTACTTTAATTATTCCGTGAGAGTTAGATTGTGGAAAATCGTATCATATTATGCATGAAATCGCTCCAAGCTCCTAATTTGAAAACTATAGTACTTACAAAAGCGATGTACACAACGATTCATAGCTATGATGAACAGGCATTCGATAAATATGAGTGAGGAAAGTGAAAAAAAAAACTTTATCACTAAGAAATTGTTGCGGCCTGTTCCAAGTCAAGGCATGGTTGAGGCAGGCCAAAAACATGGCGCTTCAGACCCCCCCAGCGGGGTAACCCAGGAAATGCCTTGAGACCCCAGAGAGCGAGGTGGCCAAGGATCGCCTGATGAAGGATATAATTAAATAAGGCCGTTAATTATCTTCCAAACGGGTATTTTAATTAACCCAAACAGCCAATTTTCAGTCATGCACTTGCTTGGAGTTTTCTTAGTAAGCATGCAAAGTTTCAGGCTGCTAGGTTTTATAGTTTTGGAGTTATGGAGGAGCAAACACACACACACACACACACACACACACACACACACACACACACACACACACACACACACACACACACACACACACACACACATTTATTCGTTTAGAATTTAGATTAATGACAATTCTTGAAAATAATCAGGTGGAAAGAAAATATGCTGAAAAAGGATAACAAGCCGTTCATCTGATGAGTGTAATTTTATAATCAATCCAAATCAAATGTTTATCTGATGACTAAATTGTACCCATCGCTATATTTGTGCACCAAATCACCACGGAAACCGCACTCCTCTTCCAAGCGGCCATAATACAGATTTACCCTGCACCAGGCAACAGTAGCGTCGTCCCATCCTCGTCCTCACTGAAAACTCGCGACAATATTGAAGGACAGGGTGCGTGCGGTTTTTTTATCTTCACTGCAGGTGACGCAGGTCTGTGGAACATTTTTTGCAAATTTATAAATGAAGAAGAAGCAATTCTGTGGAAAATATAAATACCAACCAACCAGCCAGCTCGTTAGTCGCTGCAAAGGAGGAGCTACGGTGGGCGTGGTCTGACGAAGGGCGTGGTCTGACGGAAGGGCGTGGTCTGACGGAAGGGCGTGGTCTAACGGAAGGCGGGTGCTCGTGTTACATTTGGTCGTGCAGGCTCGTGCTGTTGCGAGTGTTGTACCGAAGAGCAGGTAGAGTATGGAACTGATTTTTTTTTGTGTTGTGAGATCTCAACGACAGGGCGAGTGTTTTGTGTCCTTGACTCGCACGCTTATTGTCTTTGTCGTTTTGTCCGTTGTTCCGAGTTTGAAGAGTTGGACGAAGGTGTTCATCCAAACGTGTATCCATGTCCTTTCATCGGTTTCACGAACTGTGGTCTCCTTTGTGAGACGTTAGAAGCAAAATTTTTTTTTTTATTATCAAAATGATCACTGATCGCTCCACTACCCCTCTCGCGACGATCCATCGCCAGACTCTCCATCACCGTCGAGCAACTAAACATGCAGTCCGAGAATTCGATCTGATTTGCCATCCAAAAGAAACGTGAACCGGCCATTTTTTCCCATCCCGTTTGTGCTTCACCCGCACCTCGTTTAACTTGTTCCATGGGTTGCTCTTTTTGCTTCGACGACGGTTTCGCGCCCGAAACCTCATCCACTTTACTCCCACGGCGGTTAGACACACACACACACACACACACACACACACACACACACACACACACACACACACACACACACACTTCGATAATTAATCCGCCGGTGTACTGATCCAAGTATTAACCGAGCTGTTAACTTTAACTTGTCATGGTTTAAATGCTAATCACTTCCATAAACGAGTGGAAGGTCCTCTTGATATATCGTCGGCAATTTTAAACATTCGTGGCACACAATGGCCTGCTCTTTCTTCGAGAGATCCTGTTGGCTTTTTTTTTTTTTTAACAACGTCCAACTTGTAAATGCAGACAGGACAGCCGGATTTTTGTCTTCTATCGAAACAAGATTGCCACCTTTTTTTTTTTACTTCTCCAAACTGTACTGGTTCGTTGAGTTGAGAAACCATCGATTTGGCTGTCGTCATGCCAATGCACCACCCTCTCTGGCTGGCACTGTTTGTCTCTGGATGGAGAGGTCTTTGGAGAAGGTGTGTAGCACACCCTTGTGGAGGGTTGTGGTGACTGTGCGGGGCTTTATTGCATAAGATGTTCCAGGTAGATGACGAGCATTTTCTCTTATCTGAGCAGAGAAGGGAGCCTGTGGCAGCAAGAAGTTCTTTCTGTCCATGTGAAGAGACTGATAAACTTGTAATCTACCATGTACGATAGAGAATATCAATATAGATATCATCATGTTGGCGAAGATCTCAAAAAATGTGTGCCCTCTTTTATTTTTGTTATTTGTTTGTTTATTTCTCTCCGACATAAACACACTAATAGAAAGAAAATGTTGACTTGGAATGGCCATCAAGTCTCGTGGAGAAATTGTATGATCGAGTTGTCATATTTGGTGATGTGATCTCCCATGAGGATCAACAGTACCTTTTGAATTCCTGAATTTAGCTTGATGATCCCTCATCCAAATTTGATCATGACATTATTACAGCAAGGAATTGTGGGAAACTACATGGATTGGCTTTTTTAAAATGGCATATATATTTATATAACTTTTAATATAAATATAATTTTTATTTTTTTCTGAATGATTCTTTACCTTTTGAAAAATGGGGCCAAAAATGATATATAACATGATTTCTTTCAAAATTGTGGGTGATCAGAACAAGCTGATTAGATTTTGGCTTTGGCTCAGATCCAGATCTGGCCTATTGAGATACAAAATGTAAAGTGTTCAGCCTGGCGGAGGTATGCACTCTCCCGAGAGGTCGTTCTAGTGTCTCTTGGGATTCATAAGTTTGGAGAAAATTAGTTTTTAACCAACGATAAAACTGTGAATGCTGTGGCATTGGTCTTTCCCATTCCCAAAGTGATTGGAGAGGTGGGTGTGTTGTCTTTGTGCAGACCAGCTTTCATTTCAAGTGGAGTTTAACAAACGTGTGTTTCAGTGTTTCCTAAATTCCCCCAACTTGAAGTACTCTGTCATCTTATTGGAAATGATTGCTTGGTATAAGCTTCAGTATTTGCAGAGGATTCTTTGCCTTGTTTGTGTGTGTATATGTATGATATATATAATATATATATATATAATTTATTTTAACAATATAATATATAATTATATTATGTAAAGAGATATGAGAGGTGTGTATTCAATTAGCTGATATTAAAAAAAAGCACAAAGTGCTGATTGAAAGCCTGGAGTGTGATTTGAATTGGAGGCGTGATGTTTACTCCCCCGTCGCCTCATTCCACACGAGCAAGAACACTTCAACTACTGTCAAAGTCTTGGCAGCTTGAAAGAAATGCAAAGTTTTGCCATCGACTAAAAATAAATGAACTACAACTTTTGGTGCTAAGGCCACATGAACTGTCAATATTATAGCAAGGAATTCGGTTGGAAAGCTTTTGTACTCTTCAGAGCTACTTCATTTACGTCTGTCCTGGTTATAAGAATAAAATGAAGTTTTGAAGCTCCATATTTTTTAATCTTCCCTGGTTTACTTTGTGAAGGTTGAACACGGCTTGCTTGGTTCGTGGAAGCAGGATAACTGTTGCTATTTGTGGCATTCTTCAGATTTTAACATTGTATCGTACCATTTTGTGGAACAGCTCTTGATCCAAATTATTTTTTTGTCAGTCCTGCATATCTGCTTCCCGTGGCAATAGCCAACGTTTCAAATGTGAACTTGACTCCTTTTATGGGTTTTTTCTAAGGCAACTTTTTCATTCCATGCCAGCTGTACTTATGAATCACCACTCGTATGATGCCAAGTGAGGTGGGAGGACTGCTTTGACCAATCTTGGATAGTCTACTTTTATGAGGGACATTGGAAAACTTTTCTAAATGGAGACTGACTCTATTTTGCTTCAGAGCTATCATAAAGTGTACACAACGTTATTCCAAATATTAGGGCTTAGAGTTGGATACACGATTGAGAATTTCCATGGACCACCTTGTCAACTTGTGCGTAATGGAAAATGTGAAATGATGTTTGCTAATTATTTTGTCAAATCTATTGTTTTAGTGCCATTTTAAGATTGATAGGTTCAAAAGGAAGACAAAGTTTGCTTTCTCAGAGATTGTACAAACACCCTTTTAACTTGCAGGTTAA
>CM068957.1:87782213-87808316 GCA_035128595.1 Eptatretus atami | reverse complement strand
CTCTTACTCCACTCTGCTGTGACTCCCCCCCTCCCCCCCATCTTTCGGACAGATGGCAGCCTCTTAACTCTCCTCTGACCTTGACAAAATCAAACTGGTCAAAACACTTGGCATATGTCTTTCAATTTTGAGATCTCTGTCTCTTTCCACCTCCACCCCCTCCAAAAGGACCGTATTGCAAACCCTCCCATAGACTTCATCAACAGTCCTCTTGGGTCTCCCTCTCAGCTATGATCTCTTGGCCCAGCCATATTTTAAGGTTGGCCTCCAAAGCCAGACACTGACTGGACATCCTCCATCGTGCAAAGTCCTTCCTTGGTACACCTGAGCTCCTATCCACCTACAAGGCTTTAATCCACCGCTGGATGGAGTCCTGCTCTCCCTTCTGGGCTGGCTCCCCTGCCTCACATCTTGCTCAGCTTGACATGGTGAAAACCAAGACCTTCAAGATCATTGGAATCTCTGGCAATGAAGCCGAGTCGATGGGCCTCTCACTTCGCCATCGTCAACAGGTTGGTGGTCTGTCTTCCACCTCATTTCTGGTCTGGCACCCTCTGCTTTTTCCGTGCTTTGTCCCCCTGGCCCCCAGGTATCTGCAGGATACAAGTCCACCAGCAATCCCTTCAAGTAAAACTGGTTAAATCCAGAATCACTGCTCACCACCTCATTTATTCCTTTTTTTTAAACTTCATCCCCCCTCCCCTCCCCCCAATATTCTTCCTTCCAGGTCAGCAAGATGCTTGTTCACCACCACCATCAAAAACCATGATCTACACCTGTTAAACCTCCCCCCTCCCCTCCTAAAATTTTGCTTGTGTATCCATCTTGTCCACCCCTTGTGTTCTCCCTTAACCCTCACCGTTGCCTGCATCCCTTGTTTATCCGTCTCCGTCTACTTTTCTCTCCGTCCTGCTGTTGCCGTTTCCCCTTTCTCCTGCTGTTCCTTTTGTTATCTTGTGTCCTCACATGTTCTGTGTACTAGCTCTTCCATGAGCCTTGACTGTGCATGTTTTGTGTTTTTTTAAAGAATGACTTTTCTCCACAGTATTTGGCCTAATTTTTGCTGAATTTTTTTTTTTCGACTTGAAATTCTGTTGTGTCAAGTTGTCATTATTTTTGCACAGTACTTGTACAATTTTATTGTTGCAATCTGTGCCTAGAATGGATATCGATGCAGCGTTTGAGAATGCGGGTCAAGAATCGGGGCTACAAATATGGAGAGTGGAAAAAATGCACCCGGTTCCTGTTCCGAGCAATCTTCATGGAGAGTTCTTTTCCGGAGATGCATATGTGATCCTTCACACCATGAAAAATCGCAGTGGTGGCACGCAGTCTGACCTATTCTTCTGGCAAGGTATTGTGCTTTACGTGTCTCCTGCTTTTGAGAGTTTTTTTGCTGCCCAGCCATCTTTGTTGAAAGCAGCGGATAGTTTATTGCTTTATCTGGCACATAACCGTATTGTTTGCAATACAATAGTATAATGTTTTTTTTGAGAATGCTCAGTGGCAGAATCTGGTACACTCGGCACTGAGTATTCTCGTAGTCAGCAGTTGCCGTGTTCATCTTATTGATGAAGAACTCTTACTGTGTATTGACTTGTTGGACACGGGAAACTAGAACTGGATTTGGTAGAGCGTATACCTCTGCCTGGATCTGGATTTGGATCTTCACCAAAATCGAATCTATTCATCCTTGTCACACACCCAACATCCACAACTTTTTGAGATGCCCTGCAAATCCAAACAAACGGGTGAAAATGTAACCTCCGTCCAGGTAAAAATGGCTTTGGTATGTATCGGTCATGTTCCAGGCATTTGTTTTGAGTTTCATGTTTCGGCTTCATTCCATGTCATGGAATTTCCTTTTTTACTCCAAGGAATTTTTGAAGGATGTAACTGAACCTGCAGGATGCAGCTCATCTCAGAGAAGGAAAGTATGAATCCAAGTCTGTCATGTGGTTCAGGTTTTGAAACCAAACACTAAGGGTTTAACAGGGTAAAGGCAGCAATCCAGGTGTCCTTTGCATTTGTTAACCTGTGTACTACCCTCTTTCATCCTCCTGATCAAACCATGAGAAGGTGGTGGATGACTGTGCACATATTGCCAATAATCGATGCAAGTCCTTGATGCTGTGCAGAGCATTCTCTTATGGAGAACTGTAGCTGGGATATCACCCATCTAGTATAGACACTGCCCAGACTATGATGAAGGCAATGGCAAACCACTTCTGTACATTCCTGGAAAACTATCATGATAAGAAATATAATAGCTGAAGCTATGGTGCTGAATGATGAGCACCGAAATAGATTTGGCTACAGTGGAAGAGCCAAGTTTGATGAGTAGGACTGGCCATTATTGGCAGGTTGGCTACACGATCCCCCTCTACCACTCCAATAGGGTAGCTCTCTACCCTATTTAAATGATGTATGCAATCAAAATGCTTTTCTCCCACAATACTGCAAATTTATAATTTGGAGGAGAAATTAACTGTCTTAATGTCTCCAAATTATAAATTTGTCAAAATTTTTTTTTAATATATTTATGTTTATATATATATATTTTTCCTGGTGTTATAGGTACCGATTGCTCTCAAGATGAACGTGGAGCAGTAGCAATTTTTGCTGTTCAACTTGATGACCATCTGGGTGGACATCCAGTACAGCGTCGTGAGATTCAGGGCCACGAGTCATCACAGTTCATGGCCTTGTTTAAGTCGCGTGGAGGAATAAAGTACAAGGTGAAGCATTCTTTCTAATCTTCTGTGTTTTGCTCGAATTTGGTTCGGGCTGCTGCTCATGTTGAAGAATTGACAAAACCTTGATTTGTAATGTGATCAAAACACTGTCTTCAGTTAGTCACTTCGCATGAGACATTTTGGCTTGAACACTTTGCTTCCTTTGTCTGGCCATATTTGGACTGCAGCCAGGTGGTGTTGCATCAGGGTTTCAGCATGTGGAAACGAATGAAGTGGATGTGCAACGCTTGCTCCATTTGAAAGGTCGACGTTCAGTACGAGCTTATGAAGTTCCACTGTCTTGGTCTAGCTTCAACAAAGGGGACTGCTTCATCATCGATTTGGGAGAAGTGAGTAAGAAGGTGGAAGTTCAACCTTCAGGCCTGTAAAAGTCCAGTCACCATTGAGTTTTTATTTTATTTTATTAATTTTAAAAGGGGTTTATGTGAGATTGATTTGGGGGTGTGGCATCATTGTTAGTTTGGCATGAATGAATTAACAATGGACTTAAGACCTGACTCCAAATCTTCAGTACACTTTAGTCTAAAGACTAATTTATTTGGACTGCTCTGAAATATAGCTTCCCTATTTTAATGGTGTAACAGAATGGCAATTTATTTTTGTTCTGACCTGATTGATTACACAGCTTGGTGGTGAGCTTGATCCTGACTTTCATTTCAGTCCCTTGGCCTTTGTGTGCATGGGGTCTCTATTGTCCACAGGAAGCATGCAAGATTCATGCTAGGACCTTTCCTTTGTTATCATACAATATCCCATGAATATAAATACAGTACTTGCTGTACATAGTTTTCCTGAATCTTGTTGCCTATTCTTTACTCGTAGACTATATACCTGTGGTGTGGTTCAATGTGCAACCGCTTTGAACGTTTGGAGGGGTTGCGGATGGCTTCTGGCATTCGTGATAATGAACGCTGTGGACGTGGCAGTGTGAATTTGTTGGAAGAATCTGCACCTCCAGAGTTGATTGAGGTGATTTGCTATAGTGTAGCCCTCGACCATATTCAACGGGTTTCCCCACCTCAACCCCTCCTCCTTCGAGTACTTGACATATTGCCTTTGTCGTACATACTATTTATATTGAGCTTCATTCTCTTTGGGTGCTGTGCTTTGTTTTCATTGATCTAGGTGTTGGGTGAAATGCCAGAGCTTCCGGACGCACAAGTGGTCGATACAAATGCAGATGCATCAAATAGGAAAATGGCTTCACTGTGGAAGGTGGAAAGTTTTATTTATTTATTTATTTATTTTAGTCTCAATTGTTCCTCACTTTGTGTATTTGTGCATCTGTAAAAGCTAACTATTGCCCTTGACATGTGCCCCTTCCCCATGAATGTTGTGATTTCTGGAATAGTAGCACACGGGTCCACCATTTGCTAGCAGTACGGTCTGTTGTCCTTAAATGTTTGTGATGGCATTAAACAGAGCAGGTGCTGTTTGTGTTGATTGTGAGATGTGTATTTTTTCTGTTTTGAGGATTTGAAGCCAACTGAAAAGGACAAGTGTAGTGTTACGAGATATTCATTGGTCATATTAATAAGAATTCCCCCCACCAAATTATTCTGCATGTGGCTTCAAGTTTGTTTCATATAGAATTTTTATAGAGCAATAAATCGGCAAAATATTTTCTATTGGAATTCGATTTCATCAGCAAAGCCACACATACACAATCACCACCCACTTAAGTTATTTGTCTGTTTTCTCCCCTAATTTTTTTGTTTTTTTGTAAACAGCAATGACTTGCACTGTTAGTTCTAATATGAACAAAGATTCTGGACTAGTGTCAATGTTGTGGAAGTTCCCCTTGTGCATTCCTACTGTTGTATCTCTTCACCGCCCTGTCGTGAAGCTCGTTTGTTGAGCCAAGTGCAGTTTGGCATATCGAGATTCATCATCTTGATAGGACTACTGTATAATTTTATCTTCTTATTTAATGGGAGTTGCCTGGTGTTAGCTTGGTGGTTCATGTTGCTGGCTTGGGACCTCAGGGTCCTGAGTTCAAGTCCCTGTCAACCATTGCATTAATACCACGTGGGGTTGACTCAGCCTGTCATTCTTCTGAGGTTCGCAAAATGAGTACCATTGTCTTGGGGTCATAACTGTTCAGGGTAACCTGTGTCGGAGTGGCGACCTGTCCAGGACTACTCGCCAATGAAACTGCCTCGGCAGCCCTATGCACCTTTACGGCACAAAAGGAAAGGTTTTGTATATTATTTAATGAGAATAGGTATTTGTGCTCCTATTTATGTTTTCATTCCTTGCCACAGATGAGCTCTCTTTTTAAACCCATTTTACTAGCAAATGTAATACTTGTCGCATTCATTAATATCAATGACATGTGTTAACACATTAATTGTCTATTTTGCCAGTTAATTTGTCTTCCTTTTGGAAAAATGTTTGCTTGAATTGTTTTTGGAGGGGGATTTGAATTCTCTACAAAGGATTGATTAATTTCTTGTTTGGGTGTTAAATGTCATTGATGCTTGATCAAACAAATCTTTTGTCCTCAGTTGATTGGTGTGAGTTCTTGTTTGACATGTTCTTAATGATTACCGATACCCAGTGTTTGTTTCCATGTACTACTTTCTCACTATATCCTTGTTTTTCATGAAATGCTATTTTGGATCCTACAAGCCTGATTGTAATGTGTTTAATGTCGATGAATCCAGACGATAACATCGACACTGATCATCTTCTTACTTTTATTTTTATTATTATTATTTTAAATTAATATTTATTTATTTTTCTTTGTATTGTCTACAAGCATGATTTAACCAGGCCTGTTATAATTAATTTTATTTTTTTTAATACCTAGGTGTCTGATGCTAACGGAGATATGAAACTGTTTGAGGTTTCTGCAAATAACCCTTTCCAGCAAAGCATGCTTGAAAGTGGAGATTGCTTCATCCTGGACAATGGGGGTGGAGGCCGGATCTTTGTCTGGAAAGGTAAAGTGTCTCCCAGTTTATTAAGCAGTGACATTTCGAACAAAACCAATTGTACAGTTTAAGAATGGCAAAGTTGGAAAATTAGTTTGTCTGCATTGCATATCTGATGTTGAGACTCATGGTTATGTGAATTGGTCAATTTTATCTTCATATCTGATAGAGAGGAGGGATAAGGAAAAGTAGTTCATGAGATAATTGGGGCTAATGTGGTACCAGTTTTGCTTGTAATTTGAAATGAGGGCTTTTATGAGATTGAAGTATAAAGTGAATAATCGGCTAGAAAATTCAAATGATAAAGCTCCAGAGTGGATGATATGCATCCTAGAGTATTGCAAGATGTGCAGGGTGGATAAGCATAGTGTTGGTGGATATCTTTAACAGCTCGGAGTTGGGAGAGATGATAGAACATTGGAAAGGCTTTGAATTAAACAGATTGGGAAACATTTGAATAATTTTTCAACTGATTAAAGGTAGTCGACTATCATTTACCAAAGTGAGATCATGTTTAACAAGTTTAATGCATTTCTACGAAGTAGTCTGATTGGGTGGACGAAGGAAGCATAGTTGATGTGTATCTTGACTTTCAGAGAGCATTTGATAAGGTATCACATCGGAGGTTATTCACAAAGGTGAGGGCTTGTGGAGTTGCTAAATGGATTGGAAAATGGTTTTGTGATAGGAAGTAGAGTGGCAAAGAGTGTGGGAAATGTTTGGCTTGGAAGATTTAACTGGTGGGGTACATCATGGATTGGTACTGGGAACCATTATTATTCATAATTTGGACAGTGGGGTTAAGAGTTGGCTTTCTCAATCTGCAGAAAAAGTAGATAGAGTGGGTAGTGATCAGATTCAGGGAAGTCTTGCCACTTTAATTGATTGGCAGATGCTGTTTAACGTTAAATGTAAGGTGCTCGGGGTGGGTAAGGATGAAAATGGATTGCACAATAATTTTTGCAACGACCCTTATGGAGGTTTCTTTATTTTCAGCAGAAAAGCATGCTGTGATAATAGGGAATCGAGGGGATTGCAATATGCTGATTAGTTTCTTAATCCATTATCCAGATGGGGTGCAATGCTAACCCATCATGACTACAATTGTGAATTTCTCCCATGGTGTTTTTAAATTAATATTATTATTAGGTATTTTTGTGGAAGTGAGCCAGGTACAAAAGCTTGTAAGCACATTACCACGATCAGATGTCCCCAAGGTAAGAAGAATGTTGTCTGCCAGGCAAGTACAAAGGAGAGCCTCCATTGTTGGATTTTTTTTTTTTCCCCTCCTACGAAATTCACGGAAAATACCGGTGCCATCTTTACAGTGCATGAAGTACACGTGATTCTGCTGCATACAAATGCAAAACCTGATGTCTGGTTGCAATGAAGTTTGTGACCACTTTGATATGACACCAGTAAATCTTAAGGAGGAGTCCATTTGGCCCATCATGCCTGTGCTGCACCACTACTACCACAACATTAAATAAATCCATCAGGCCCTGGACTCTGTTTCACTGGGGGGGGGGGGGGGGGGGAGAGTGGGGATAAGAAAATGACAGGTTCAGGGACTATAGTTATAAATGCAAATATAATCAATATTTTAAAACCTTTTATTTTTTATTCCAACTTGTAATTTTTCCCTTGCACACGTGGCATCGTGTGTGGTTACTGGAGGGTGTAATTGAAATTGTTAATTTCGCCAGTCTCTTTGGAGAACATTGCCATTTTTAACCTCCCTGTGATTTGTCATTAAAGGTGTGCTGAAATGGTTTCTCGAGTGCTACATCTACAATGGTCGGTCACCACACCAAACGTGTTCTTGCAGAATAACAGTTTATTGTAAGGCACAGGATGACAAAAATGGATAATCCCAGGACAAAAAATAGACGGACATGAAAACTGGCAGAGAAATAAAGTACTCCTGATCCGATTTAATGAAAACCCACTTGATACAGGAAATGTAATCAAATCAAAATTGCCATGAGCCCACAAATGGGGGTGCCAGGTGAGGTCTTTTAGACAGACATTATGGTGTTAACGAGTTCAGTATGTGCCAAGTAAAGAAATGAGCAGAAAACACAAGGGGGTAGTGAATGCTCTGGTTCACCCTGGAGTGAGGGTGAATCTGAGAAACCATTCCAGTACATGACATGTGATTTCCCCCCCCCTCCCCACCCCCCAAAAATACTTGTGTTGAAAGTCCTGGAAAGGTATGTGGTATTCAGTATTAATTTCTTTTTAACAAAATGCTGTACGAACTGAAATCATTTTCCCATTAATGGATGTTCAGGTGAAATAAATTCTTCCCAAAAGATCATTTTCATTTGCATAGTTTTATTTTTTTGTGTTACAATTTGGATAGGATCACCCCCAAAATGCATATTTTGAAATCACCTTTTCAAAAATTTCCAGAGGTGGGTCGGTGGGGATGCCCCCAGACCCCTCTTGGGGGTTCTGGATGTGGTAATGGATATTAGGGTGGGCAGATAGCAAATTTCCAAACAGCCAGGGTGAGCAAGACTAGAAAGGAGGAGGTAGAAGACAGACTACTGACCCGTCTACAATGGGAAAGTGATAGGTTCCTGGAGACCGCTTCATTGTGGAAGATTCCAATAATATTGAAGGCCTTTGTTTCCATGGTGTCAAGCTGGGCAAGTTGAGGCAGGCACAAGCCCAGAGGGGAGAGCAGTAATCTATCAAGCTGCTGTTTGAAGGCCTTGTAGGTGGATAGGGGTTCAGGTGTGCCAAGGAAGAACATTGCATGATGGAGGATGCCCATTCGGTGACTGGCTTTCGAGGCCAACTTAGAAATGGGGCTGACCCAAGAAAAATCATGGCTGAAAGTAAGACCCAGGAGTTTGTGAATGAACTTCAAGAGGATTAAAAAAGTAGCTAGGAGGGTTTGTCATTTGGCCCTTTCAGAGAGATTTATTGATGGGCTTGTGATGCTTGTCAAGGTCTCAAGAGGGAAGAGGCTGCTACTTATCTGAAGTATGGTATGGCAAAGGGTGGAGTTGTCAGCAAATGGATAAAGGGAATTTCCAGTCAGTCAAAGATCATTGATGAAGATTAGGATTAGGAATAGGACTGGGCATGGGGCACACCAGCCGAAACAAGAGAGGAAAGGATTCAGTTGAGAGCCCCACACATTGGAAAAGTCAGTGAGCCATGTGTGTATTTGGCCTGGGAATCTAAAGGCAGAGTTTTGGAGCAAGGCAGGATGGCAGACTTTTATCAGAAGCTCGATTATACGTTTAGAGAGATCTGAGATTGAGGACTTCATTCATTGTTGAGTGAGTAGGAGCAGCATGTCAAAGGTAGTGACCTGGTCTGAATTCAAATCAGTGATCTGAGGTCAGGTTGTTTGAGAATAGCAATTGTTTCATCTCAACTCTGATGACTGATTCCATGACCTGACTGATGACTGAAGAGTCTGGGTCTATCAAATCGGGTGAGACACTGAGTTGGGCATGTCCTGTGGGAGGAAGGATTCTGTTAAACAGATATCCCGTTTATCAGCAGCTGCCTGGTTTGGGAGATATGTCAGGTTGGAACGAAGGTCTCAGATGTTTGAGGTCCACAGTTTGGAACCGGGAGGAGGCATTGGGTTGAGGAATAATGCAGGAAAGGGGGGGGGACATGAAGCTTTCAGGGAACATGAGATGGAGGGATGCTGAAGATGGGGATGCACAAATTGGGTGTGGTTTGATTGATGTGGGTTGTAGGGAGAGGGTGGAGTGGGTTCTGACCGTTAAAGGACTTGAAGGGGACTTCATTGTGGTGAGCAGACCACCTTTTTCAACTGGATTTCTCAAGATTCCCAAATAGGACAAGCAGAGATGAGGATCATGGGATGGGTGGTAAGTCCTTTTGTTGCAGGGACAGGGAAGCTGGTGCTGTAGGTGTGGGAGTGTTGGTGGACCAAGAGCTGAGCTGAGTCAGTTTTAGAAAATAACCTGAACAATGGATCATGGTGAAGAACATGTGGGGCACTCCTTCCTTCAATGCAAGTGCTGCTTCATCATGATGAAGATTACTGCCAGAAATAAGGAAAGTGATGCATTTTAAAAGCTTTCAAAGGAAGGAGCATATACATTCAATGAAGATTCTGTTTGGAGATGGTGAGAAATGAATATAAAGAACAGGCAGAAGGAAATTTGAGTGAAGAAGAAACATTTTGGAAGCAAGGAGGGGAAATGGATAACATTGAGGTAGAAAGTATAATATTTTGAGGTTGGGGGGGAGAAGGCAAAATGGAAAACCCAACAAAAGGAGACAATTTTCACAGCTATCTGAGGAGTAGGCCTTAAACATAACAAACAAATTCACAAAGTATGATTTGATATGAAAATTGTAACACCAGGCCAAATAAAACAAAAGCACAATTTGTCTGTTTTGGAGAATTTTGCTTTGAGGTGGAGGCAGCAGCTTATTTTTTTTCAATCTCAACACTTGGGTTTACAAAATGCCATTTGGTAGCTGACATTTCATCATTAACCTAAACTATTAAAAGTACCCTTTGCTGTGACAGATTAATCAAAAGACATCATTAACTTCACAAACATTCTGCTCTATTCACTCTATAATTTTCTTGAGGTCATCTTCCATCTTCTTGGAAATCGGCTAATATCGCATCATCCATTCTTGCTGCTGAAATTTGGTGTGAGAAAAAAAAAATCATTTCTACTTCACTATGAAGCTTGGTGTCAGATGCTTTGGTTTGAATGTCCACTTGAAATAAGTGAAACATTTTGAAAATTTCACAATTTTCACTCAGATTTCAGCATCACCGTAACGCATATTATTAAGTTTAAACTTTCTTTGTATCAGAAGATTATTTGTAATACCGGATACCACTGGGTGGCGCTCTGATGCACATTTATAGGAAATTGGTGTTTTTGTCTTCCCCATGCTGAACTCTGGGTGTGGTCTCTCTCAGATCTCTCAGATCTACTACCCAGCCAGAAACCATATATTTTACCCACAGATAACATGCAAAATTAGGTTTAGTAGTTTAAAATTTTTTTTTAATTATTTTAGTTTTTGAAGCATATATAAACAAACATGGATTGAGCTTTCTGTATTAGTGAGTACATATTGTAGTCTATTTGTTGTTCTCTCAGGTGGTTTCTATAAATGTTGTATGGTAGAATAAAAATAAATTGATGCACATGCAAACTTTAAATGCTTCCTTTTAGGCTGTGATGCAAATAAAGACGAGAGGCAAAATGCTCTCAAAATGGCAGAAGATTTCATTCAAAACAAGAATTATCCTCGCAGTACTCAGGTGAGTTTGATTGTAGATTGAATGCTCATGCTGTTTATTATGGTCACAATGAGATGTTGATTTTTTCCTCATTTCTGTGAAGGGCCCGGATACTTGTTTAATGCAGGAGTTTATTTTCAAATGCTATGAACTGCCTGTTTTAAAACTTGCACCTTCATCTGTCTTAGCCATTTTGAATAGAAGTTTACATTATTTTGGCAGTCAAAGTACATTTTTCTTTCTTGTCGAGATTGTCCCTGCAGTTTGTTTTGACAAGTCTTCTGTATGCATGGACGTGTCCCATTCTGCAACAAATTTTGATTTGACATTGTTTGCAGGTGTGCTTTTTTTTTTCTTTTTACTGAGAATGAGCAGTGTTGGGTATTTATTTATTTACTTAGCAAAGTTGTGCATGAACAATCTCACTGCAACTGCCTTGTCAACAAAACAGCATTGACTACTTCCCTGTTCATTCCCCTTTTAACATAAAAATAAAAATCGAATATATTTTAATTAATTAATTTAATTGTTCTTATTGAATGACCAATGTTTAGTTGGATTTCCACAAATTTGGACATCAGGCTTTGTTCAAAAGCTGAAAAATGTGGTGAAAATCAGCATTTTCATGCCATTGAGGTGTTACTCTTTCTTGATTGCATTCAAAGTTTCTCGAACTTTTATGATCTCTTCCTTTTTATTTTATTTTATTTATTATTATTATTTTTTGCATTTTCTTCACTTTGTCAAAAATGATTAAAAGGCATGCATTTTTGATTCTTTACTTTTCCTTTGGATTCCTTATTGTTCACAACTTTGCATGGAACAATTTGTTTGAGCACTCAAATATTGTGTGAATTGTCCATAGAATAAAATCGAATTCTGACACCATTGTTCTTAATTTCAACATAAACTTAGGCCAAGACTTGCAAAGTTTAACATTCTTATAGATATGAAACCTGCTCTGCTGCTCTTGCTTCTTTGGCCATCTCCAATTTAACTGCAAGTGGTCAAATGTCACTACCATCCACAAGAATGTAAAAATAATCCTCAACAGAACAGTAAGCTTACTTCCAAAAGTACTCAGTCGAATCTACATTGGTGCTGACTTCATTCTCCTCAAACAGATTGGTCTCTGAGTATCAGTTTGGATTCTGGCCTCGTCACAATGCTAGACATGCTGTTGTTCCCCTCAAATGGTTAGAAACCATAAATCTAAAACAAAAGGTCTGGACTGTCTCCCTGGCCACAGTTCAGACATTCGACAGTCTGGCATCCTACTTTGCTTGTCAAGTCTGTCGCATAAAAGGGCACCTTCAAAGTTGATTTCTTCCTCCAATTGCATTATCAATGGAATCTATTCCTTTCCCAGTGGAGGATTGAGTGCTCCATGGTAGTTTAATGGGCCCAGTATGAATTCTCATTGACACAAATGACCTCAGATGCTGTAGAAAACGCTTCTCATTGGCAGATGATTACACATTGGCGTACAGTAAACCTTCCACTGACGGACAGCAAGTGTTACTTTGCTGATGAATTTATTTTAGCTTCTCATCTGAATGGACAGTCTTTCAATCCTTGCAAATCTGTCCCAACCTCTTATTCTGGAAGGACTGCAAAAACAACCCCACCTATCTCCTTGGTCAGCTCTTGTAAGAGGATGTCTCTAACCTTTAACTCCCCTTTTGCCAAGACCTCTTCGGCTGATCACATAAATGATTGCCTCAAAATCCAGTTGTAGACTTGGTCATCCTTTGTCATTCCTTAAAATCTCAGCCGACAATGAAAGCCTTTATCCATAAGTAATTTGAGTTCTGCATCTTCCCCAGCATAATACCTATCTCCTGGAAAGTAAAGCTTTCAACATTATTATCCTATCGGACCCCGCGTATTTGCGGTTGATAAAATGCTACCTGCTTCTACATTCATGGCCCTGTGCTACATGGTTTCACGGGATTTTTGATTTTCCTTTATAAATCACAAACTGCCGGGAACCTATCCCCTTTTTTTCCCATTGAAATAATCTCCTGACATTTGTGGCATTTTCCAAGAACATATCGTGCGTGCGTGCGTGTGTTTTTTTTTTATAAAACCAGTTTCCCACTATGCCTGAGCATCTCTATGATGCACATGCTCCTCCAGTTTAAACTCTCAATCCCTGCTTGCTGCACATTTCAATGATTTATTGTTCTTTCTGTTTCTGGCACCCCTTTCCCTCCCCTCCCCCCCCCCCCACTACACCTACCATAATCTTTTGACTATCAATTATCTTGTAGTTTCTCCTTCCATTTTCTTCTTTTCCTGTTTATTCAAACCATGCTCGTTTCCAAATGCAGCTTAGCTGTCATTTTTAGTGCCCCCCCCCCCAATTCCGTTAGCTCCAGTATGAGTTTCAACCTTGTAGTGACAAAATGTCACCTGATTGCATTAGTCATGCTGCAACAAATATTTGTGATTATTGCAGTGCAAAAGTTAGTACATTTCTGTCTGAAGAATACTGCAAGAACTTGAGTATATTCTGATCGCACCTTGCGTATGTCTATATGTACAAGAATAAGTGCCCATAATACAAGAGCACAATAAAGATAAGAGGCCTTGGAGTGCAGCCAGCTTCTCACTCGATGTATTTCTGTATTTTAAATGAACAAAACCTTAAGTATGTCAGTCATTTAGCTTTTATAAATGTCTGCAAGCATTCCCCCTCACACCCAGGTTGAAATCTTACCAGAAAAAGGTGAGACTCCACTTTTCAAGCAGTTTTTCAAGGATTGGAAAGATGGTGATGAGGCTGAAGGCCTTGGCAGAACGTACACAGCTGGCAGTATTGCCAACATTCCATTGGTACCTTTCGATGCTGCAACCCTGCACGACACACCTGCAATGGCTGCTCAACATGGGATGATTGATGATGGCAGTGGGCAGGTTGAGGTATGTATGGTTTTTACTGTGGATTCTTGCTAATTAGAATATCCGATTCAAATTCGGCCCTTTTTGAAGTGTTCTGTCAGGCAATCACTAATTAAAATACATCCAATATGAATGGGCGAGTTTTTACCCTCGCCAAAGGAGAGGGTATTGCATTTGTGTCCATTTGTTTGTTTGTCTGCAACAGAACTTTAATGTTTTTTTTCTCTGCAACCGCTTGTCGGCTCGAGACAATTTTCACCATAGGAGCGACTAAAGTATTTTATTGATGATTATGACGTCATAGGTCACGTGTGGCAGCCATGTTGGAAACAAAAAAACTTTGGACCTCTATCTCTGAAAATGCACCAAGGAGAAAAATTGAAACTTAGCACATGGCAAGTACTCCTCATGCAGAATGTGGGAGTTTTTTATTTTTTTTAATTATCTTATTTTAATGATGTCACGGGTGCCTTCGTTGTGACGTCGTAATTGCATATGTAGAACGCCACATCCGATTGGTATAGAAATTGAGGGTCATCTTGAGATAAAATGGTCCACAGAAAATTTTTTGATCTCATTGGTCACATGATTCGGCAGCCATATTGTTTTAAAAAATAATTATTAAAAAAAAAACCCCCAAAATCTTCTTCTCTGAAGAGGCTGATCATATTGAGGCAAAACTTTACAGGTATGACCACCTGTCTGAGGAACAAAAGGTTCACATGTCATGGGTCACACGGTTTGGCAACCATATTGGATTTACCCTAAAACCTATAAAATAAATATTCTCCAAAATGCTGGACAGATTGAGTGGAAACTTCACACAAATGGTCCCCAAGCCATGGGTGTGCAACTTTAAGGAATAATTAAGTCACATGGTTTGGCAGCCATATTTGATTGAAGAAAATATTAAATGCTTTCTCTCGAACCGCTTGATCGACGTGACACTTCAGTTATGATCTAACAGTGGTGATGGGAATACATGTTCTAAATTTCAACTTGATCAGATGCATGGTCTGGCAGCCAGAATTATTTATTTTTTTGATCAGTTCTTTTTGAATATTTTTTTAATTATTTGTTTTATATATATATATACAGTGGGGAGAACAAGTATTTGATACACTGCCGATTTTGCAGGTTTTCCCACTTACAAAGCACCGAGAGGTCTGTAATTTTATCATAGGTACACTTCAACTGTGAAAGACGGAATCTAAAACAAAAATCCTGAAAATCACATTGTATGATTTTAAAATAATTAATTTGCATTTTATTGCATGAAATAAGTATTTGATACATCAGAAAAACAGAACTTAATATTGGTACAGAAACCTTTGTTTGCAATTACAGAGATCAGACGTTTCCTGTAGTTCTTAACCAGGTTTGCACAGACTTTAGCAGGGATTTTGGCCCACTCCTCCATACAGATCTTCTCCAGATCCTTCAGGTTTCGGGGCTGTCGCTGGCAACACAGACTTTCAGCTCCCTCCAAAGATTTTCTAATGGGTTCAGGTCTGGAGACTGGCTAGGCCACTCCAGGACCTTGAGATGCTTCTTACGGAGCCACTCCTTAGTTGCCCTGGCTGTGTGTTTCGGGTCGTTGTCATGCTGGAAGACCCAGCCACGCCCCATCTTCAATGCTCTTGTTGAGGGAAGGAGGTTGTTGGCCAAGATCTCGCGATACATGGCCCCATCCATCCTCCCCTCAATACGGTGCAGTCGTCCTGTCCCCTTTGCAGAAAAGCATCCCCAAAGAATGATGTTTCCACCTCCATGCTTCAAGGTTGGGATGGTGTTCTTGGGGTTGTACTCATCCTTCTTCTTCCTCCAAACACGGCGAGTGGAGTTTAAACCAAAAAGCTCTATTTTAGTCTCATCAGACCACATGACCTTCTCCCATTCCTCCTCTGGATCATCCAGATGGTCATTGCAAACTTCAGACGGGCCTGGACATCGCTGGCTTGAGCAGAGGGACCTTGCGTGCGCTGCAGGATTTTAATCCATGACGGCGTAGTGGTGTACTTATGGTTTTCTTTGATACTGGGTCCCAGCTCTCTTCAGGTCATTGACCAGGTCCTGCCGTGTAGTTCTAGGCTGATCCCTCACCTTTCTCATGATCATTGAGGCTCCACGGGTGAGATCTTGCAGGAGCCCCAGACCGAGGGAGATTGACTGTTATCTTGAACTTCTTCCATTTTCTAATAATTGCGCCAACAGTTGTTGCCTTCTCACCAAGCTGCTTGCCTATTGTCCTCTAGCCCATCCCAGCCTTGTGCAAGTCTACAATTTTGTCCCTGATGTCCTTAGACAGCTCTCTGGTCTTGCCCATTGTGGAGAGGTTGGAGTCTGATTGATTGAGTGTGGACAGCTGTCTTTTATGCAGATAACAAGTTCAAACAGGTGCAGTTAATACAGGTAATGAGTGGAGAATGGGAGGGCTTCTTAAAGACAAAACTAACAGGTCTGTGAGAGCCGGAATTCTTACTGGTTGGTAGGTGATCAAATACTTATTTCATGCAATAAAATGCAAATTAATTATTTAAAAATCATACAATGTGATTTTCAGGATTTTTGTTTTAGATTCCGTCTTTCACAGTTGAAGTGTACCTATGATAAAATTACAGACCTCTACGTGCTTTATAAGTGGGAAAACCTGCAAAATCGGCAATGTATCAAATACTTGTTCTCCCCACTGTATATATATATATATATATATATATATTTTTTTTTTGAATAAGGCTCACTTGGCAGTGCGTGGATGGTTTTTGAGGATAGTCGTAGCAGCTGAAATGCAAATCCTATTCAGGTTCCTCCTGATGACATCATCTTTGCTTTTGCTCATTTGGGTTCCTTCTGATGACTCCAATGCAGGACTGGACCTATTTGGTCTTCCATTTGATTTGATTGAATTTCTTTTAAATTCAATTGAATAATTTTTTTTAAAACGTTGGTCAGGTGTCCAATCAAAGCGGGACATCTTGGAATCCGGTCATCACTGCCAGCAGTTCTAATTATGCGTTTTATTAATTATGTAACGCCACACAAAATACATCACACAAAACAAGGTCCGGCGAAGGTCTGCAATCTCTGCTTTTTTTTTATTGTGATCTATTTAAGCTCAAGCTCTCACTTGTAGATAGGATGATTAAATTCATCAGCAGTCGGCTCGTTTTCAAGAATGACTCCTCGCAAGGAAAGTTCTGTTTGTTTGAAGGGAGCGTCGAGCACAATCTCACTCGTGGGAGATTAACCCAATATGTGATGTCACACCTCTTCCCCAGTGATGACACAAATACTGGTGGTGCTCCTCGAGCATGTTCCAGGTCGTGTTTATTTTGGCTTTTACCTCTGCTGCCCTGATCTCTTCTGGTGCACATCATGCATGCTTGTCCTTTGCCTTCTCTTCCCATTTCTGTACACCAATGCCAGTGGCCCTGAGATCTCTACCATTTATATAAGGCAGCTGTTTGCCCAATGTTGCATTGCCCATGGAGAAAACTCTAACGCACCCTTTGGCAGTCAGTGATCCCTCATTCTGACCATGTGAATGGTCCAGATGAGCTGCTGCTTCAGGCGCATAGTTTCAATTGTAGGCACTCCAGCCTTCAGAACCTTGTTTGTCACAGGTCTATCTCTGGCATCTGTGGAATATCCTTACTATCAAATGGTCTGATCATGTGACAAATGGTGGGTGTACCCTCTGTTGAGGGTATCTTGGAGCTATATAACAAGGAAGGACAACAGCTTTCCATAACATTGCACATTGTAGTGAGCTTCATGCTGCATATACTGCACAGTGGGTCATGCAATTGACCAAAAGCAGCACTATCCAAACAAATCTGTTGCCAGCTCCTCGAGGCTGCTGTTATTAGAGATAATGCTGCTGAGGTACATAAAGCAGTCAATGATCTTGAGCGTTTTGCTGTTTGACAAAAGGGTTGGCTTGATGTACAGCATTCCAGGGGCTTGGTGGAAAAGGAGTTTGGTCTTTCACATATCGATGTGGAGTCCAGATGCAGTGGCAAACTTGTGGAGAAGCTTCTGCCGGTCACATGGAATGCAAAACTAAGCCAATGCCATAGAACAAGTTGTGTGTGCATGTCTGACGAACCATTGTCTTCGCTTTGAGATGTATTTTGAAAAGCTTGCCGTTATTGCGCATTGTTTGATAGACACCTTCAGTAACGTCCCGATTGGATGATTAAATTGGTGGCCGATTAATCTTCCTGTATAACTGTACATTTGCATTGGTGACATCTATGTTCCCCAACCAGAAAGTAATTTGATTAAAATGCAGGAGAATTAATTTTTTTCCTGTGTAGTTAGAATTAAGCTTCTCCCAGTGGTGGCTGTATCCTGATGCCACCAAAACCCATATCTTTATCAAATGCTTTCCCGAAGGGGGTGGTGGATGGACATTAACTCGTACCTACTTTGTTTGCCAGATGTGGCGCATAGAAGGATTCGACAAAGTTGCGGTTGATCCTGTCGGAGTGCTGTATGGTGGAGATTGCTACCTCATCCTTTATACATGTGGACAGGGAGGCCGCCAGCAGCAGATAATATATATGTGGTAGGTTGCGTCTTGATGGCTTGAATGCAAGAATGTACACAAATGAAACGTAAAGGGGGGCAGAGAATCAAAGTTGGGGGTAAGGGTGGAGTTGAAGGAGCAGGTTGATTGTGGGAAGGGGACAAGAAGAAGAAGAATATGGAAATGGGTGGCAGGGAGGAGCAAGAGGGGGGCACTGCTCTAACCTACAGATAGTGCTGTTTTCATGGCATAGCCATACTTCTCAAAGATGCAACTAACCTTTTTAAGAAATGTTTTTTTTAAGTGCCTTTTATGCAATTTATAGTCATTTGTGAACACTTTAAGCAAATAATATTTTCTATGGAGAAGTCTCAGCAATCTTTTAAACACATGTTTAGTAAAAATTGCTCAAATAAGAATTGCAAATAAATGTATACTAGCGATACCCGTGCACATGCACGGGATAGCAGTACAACATAGCTGGTAGCAGACGACAGACCGTACACGGGGAATGACAAAAATACGCATTGTGCAAAATGCAAGTGGTACTATGGAACGCCAAGACTTCCCAAACATTGTCGGCATGTCCGCTAAGTGCCACAGCAATTTCATAGGGATCGTGTGACGGTGAGCCGAGTTTTTAGTGTGCAAGCTTGGAATTATAATAGAGATTATGCATCTCGAAACGTTTGTTTTCTTTTTGATATGCAGCCCTTGCACATCTTGTTTAAATGACATCTTGTGTTTGATTCTAAGTGCATTGTTCACTATTTTTTGTTCTTTCCATAGGCAAGGACTGTCTGCCTCTCAAGATGAAATTGGACGTTCAGCCTTCCTGACAGTGGAGCTGGATGATTCTTTAGGGGGTACACCTGTGCAGGTACTTTTTGTTTGTTTGTTTATTTATTTTAAATACAACCCCCCCTCCTCTCCTCCTCTCTTGTGCAGAAATCTGATTAAAGGCACTATTTACCTTTGCCATTGAAGGGGGACTGAGGTTGTTTTCACCTCTGTGTGCAGTATATCTCAAAGTTGTGGATGAACTTGGATGAAATTTGGTAGGCAGGTTGGGTGTGAAAAGGACTAATTGATTAGATTTTGGTGAAGATCCTGATCTCGACAGTTTTTTTTTTTTGTTGTCAATCTTCACCACTGAGATGGTGCTTTGTCTGGTTTTTTGCACCACGTCAATTTGTGGACAGGTTGTGTGTGTGTGACCAGGACAACTTGATTTTGGTGAAGATCTAAATCTGGACAAAGGTATGTGCTCTACTTGGTGCCCTTCTAGTTTTGGGTGTGATCCTCGGCAATGACCCAACTCCTCAGTTGTGGCATGCAATCCAGCAGACTGCAATATGAATTTGGTTGCATGCTTCCAGAAACCTAACTAGTCTTATGAATGCATCTTGAAGTGGACAACTCCACCGATTTCAACTTTCAGGAAGGTTTAATTTGCCAATGTTGCATATTTTTGGCATGAATGGTGTGCCAGTTCCTGCTGCAGTTGATTTGCAATTCCCTCACTGTCTGGGCAATCTCAAATTTCACTTCCACCCAAAATCCCTGTTTAAAAAGTAAAAACTAAAAACAATTGAATTGCAGTGCTTCATTAAATATCGTTTTGGTTTAACCAACTTTACTAAAATAATATTTAAATTGTTGCAAAAAGCACGACGTGGTTCTGAAGTTGTCATATGTTGCATATTATTATTTTTTTTCATTTATTTATTTATTCTGATCATCAATCCTTTCCTCCAACAAAGGCACAGGAATAGGCATGTGACCAAATTTGTGTGTTGAGGGACTATAAACCCAAATTTATTTTGTTAAAGCTTGCCAACTTGGTCTTCCACCTTGCATTAGCCCTTCCCCTTCTCCTTCACTCAGTCAGGAATCCATGCCACCCATTTTTGCACTTGAGGCATCGCTTGAGGTTGTTTTCAAGATGTTTTTCAAATTCTGGGACCAAAACAGATATAGCAATGTTTTGTCATAGCAGTGTTCCATTTTAATATGCAATTTGACATTCAAAATCTTGATGTACATTTCAAATTTAGCTGAGCAGGAAGTTTTTTTCCTTTACCAAGAAAATTGACGGGGGCAGATAAATTAAGCTGTGGAAAACTGCACTGAGATACCGGCACCTGTTGACTCTATAATCTGTTTCAAACGTGCTAGTTCTGAGCGGTAAGCACAAAATGCATAATAAACTGTCAAAACCACCATGGAAACTCTTCTCTTGAGGTATTACTTTATTAGGCCCTGACAGCCTAGCTCAGAGATGGTGTATTCCCCCTTGAGTTCTTTGATTTCTGATCCAATTATAAAGGCTCTGCTTCAAACCCATCAGTTTGACTCGATGAATGATCAAGCCAAGAGATATTTTTTAACATTCACATTGTCAAGTAATACTTCGAAAGATTAGATGAAAATCTTCGCTGTGGGAAATGAATATTGAAAATTGTAGGATTGACATGACCGAGTCCAATCTAGTCGGCAAATGTATCCATTTGTTGTCACCCCAGTTCTGTTTGTATTTTCATTCACCCTGTCCATGTTTTGGTGCAGCAAATTGAGGTTGTGGCCTAGTTTTACCAAGAGGACAAGTTTACTAGTGGAGAACAGTGCAGCCATAAGTTCACTTTTACCACCAACAGTGGAGACGTTCACGGTTGGAATAGAGTCGTGCATCTTCTTCCTAAAACGCAAAGTGGCCATCTGTGTGTGTGTCACACTTTATTATAACTAATTGCTGTTGTCGAATCATAGAAATGGTATTGTTGGAAAACTAATTGATTTACTTGGTGAGAAAGTTGATTGATTTACTTGTCGCAAAAATCCATGTCTGCTCTATCGTAAAAATGCTTGTTTTAAAAGCCTGTCTTTCCAGGAGAGGAGAGGAAGAAGCAGTACTGGAGCTTTTAATGTATTGATTCCAACGGTACCATTTTTAGTGGGAATTTAAATTCCAGATAAGGTATTATCACGCTCCGTCCATCTCCTTTTTAACTCGCCTGTTCGAAGAACAGAAAGCTATAGCGATACCCCTGGCGTGAGCGTCAGCGTGAGCGTGAAAATGTTAGTTTTTGGTGCAAGTTATTTCCTTTCTAATGTTTTTATCTATCACACTATTTTTTACTCATTACAATATACAAATACATGTATTGCTTTAAAATTATTTGGATCAGACTTCACTGCAATGCTTTATAAAAAATATTATTAGACTAGTCTTTTAAAAACGATAAATGTATAAACAGGCGAGCATTGGGATTGGGTGGCTTTGACACCAACTCTCTGGTTTGACTTCTCCAGCCAAACCGCTGTGCCGATCCGGCTGAAAGTTGGTCGCAACATTCCTCACCTGACTGGTAACGAATCGCAAAGCTTGTTCCAGGTCACCTGACTTTAAGTAGGTCAAAATGGCCGACGTGGTAAATTTCTTCAAAAAACTTCGCCAGACCCACCAGACAGAATTTTACAAAATTTGGGTTGCACCATTAGGCCAGGGCTCAGATAAGCTACAGGTCCAGTGGTCCTATTTAATAAATTATTATTATTCTGACAGCAGAAACCCTTTAGAACGAGAAGGGCACTCGGTGGAGTGCATACTTCTGCCAGGTTGACTGTTTACGTTTTGTATCCGACTGATAGGCCGGGTCTGCTTACCTGAACCAGAATCTGATTGACTTGTTCTTGTCGAACCAACTTATTCACTTGGTTTTGTCATCCATTGACGACCTTTTGAGGTATCGTGCTATATATCGTTTTTGGCCCCATCGCTCAATGGTGAAGAATCACTTTATATGAATTAAATTCTTGTATCTGGACTCAGGTCTTCACCAAAATCGAATCCATTTGTCCTTGTCATCCACCACACCTGTCTACCAAATTTCATTGTGGAAAGTACGAGCTGTCTGTAAATAAATACTTTCCCAATGTTATTTATGCTGAGCCCATTTTGTTTGGATTGCTCCAACTGTCTGAGCTGAACCAAGCCAAGTGAGAATTGAGAATGGGTTGGGTACCAGAGCTTTCTTGTTCGTAGTGTGGTGAAACTTGTTCCGTCTGAGGGTTTGCCATGTATGCCATGATTATGCTTTCCCACAGTCAAACTTGTGAAACATTATTACATGGGTTTGCACCTGCTCCATTCATTGCGATGCATCTAATTATTCTTCAGCTCTGCCCTGCATTGAACTGTTTATTCAATGTGACTTGTGACTACAGTTCTGCTTTGCACTCCTTTGCCTGGGCCTTGCAAATTGCCCACATTTCCTGCCTTGCTCATAAGAGATAAAGGCACAAAATGCTTACAAGTGGCCCACCAAAGGATGTTGAAATGATTCAATCTGGCTATAAACCCTGGTGAGCAGCCAACAGGGCAGGAGTTGAGATGTTTGCAAGGCTTCGGCTAACAAATACTTAAACATAAGGACCAAAGCCCCTAATGTGGTGGAGTACTCGTCACACTAAATGAATGCTGGCAAGTAGGAATTGACTATTTGAGCACAATATGTACTATTCTTGCTGACAGTTTCCATCAAACTGTGGTTTAAAAATAAAAATAAAATTCCTAGACCACAAATAGCACAACTTTGTTGCTTGGCCAGTTCTTGGTGCGAATGCCAAAACAGTACTAACCCAACTTTTCTCATGCTGGTTTGGTGTTGCCACGTTATGCCTGTAAACACTAACTGGTACCAATTACTGCACAATTGAAGTGCAAGGCTGGGTTAAGCAAGTGGTTCACTGTCTACTAACAGACCTCAGTCTGATTGAGGAAGTACTTGATTTCAATTGAATTTTCAATTTTTATCACAAGAGCATGAATAGGAACACTAACCTGTAGTTTAGGTGTACTTTGGCTTTGAATTTGGCAAATTGTATGGAATCTTTAAAGCTTTTTATTTCTATTGAATTATATACTTAAATACGGTAGAACACAATCACCTGGTTGGCACTTCCAAAAACTTACACTTTAGCAGTGCTTGGACAAAATATTGTGACATCTCGACCAATCAAATTTTTCATTTAGTGTTGGAATAGAGATTCAGACAATCGTAGATCGTGCTTGCAAACTAAAACCAAGAGTTGAAGATTCTTCCAATGTCCTTTTTCTCAAGACTGTGTGGTGAAGAGTTCTATGAACTGTAGTTTCTGTACTTCTTGATATCAAGCATAACTTCCCATAAATAACTTTAACACCCCAATTGATACCTGCCAGCAAATTATTTAAAAAATAAAAAATAATTCTCCCTGACAGAGTTCAAATTGGAAAAACTTCCCCCCTGCAAATATTGTAATTAATGTTTGCACTGTTTCAAACCACAGCTTTGATTAGATTTGTGCTCTCTGCGCACACTGAATGTGACTGCTTTCTCAAATTCTGATTGCTTATTGCCGGTGATGTAGTGACATCTTTTTTTTAACTTGTAAGGGTAGCGTGTGGGGTTCACGAGGGGGGTGGCTTGGATCCGCTACTCTGCCTCTGACCTGATGCTGACGAGCTATGGATAACTCGACCAGACGGGTTGCTGCAGAGAGCGAAAAAGCTGGCTTGTCGGTCTGAGGGATGACAGATGGTACGACAGAGATGGTGGAGTCATCAGCAAAGAGATAAGAGGATTTTTCAGAGAGTCGGAGAGATCATTGATGAAAACCAGAAAAAGAAAGGGCCGGAACGCTGCCTTGAGGAACTCCAGCCTGGACAGGAAGAGGGAGGAGAGACAGGAAGTCACATGTTTGCTGCAACAGAAGAGGAAGTCTGCGAGCCATGAGTGGAGATGGCCTTGGAACCATAGGAAAGAGATTTGGTGAGCAGGGCGGGGTGCCAGACGTGTTCAAAAGCACGATATGTCTAGGAATAGGCTCTGATTTCATGTCCGGCATTGAGTACCTCCTCCATTGTTGGGAGAGCAGAAGCAGCATTTCCAGGGTAGAGTGACCTGGTCTGAAACCAAATGATTGATGATTGGAAATCAGGCCATTGGAGAAGAGGAAGGATTAATGTCTGAAGTGATGATAGTTCCATAACCTTGCTGATGATTGGGAGAAGGCTGATTGGTCTGTAGTTGCAGGGATCTGTTTTTGCACCTTTATGCAGGCAGTAATGTTTGCTGATTTCCAAACAGATGACCTTGAGCAAATGAAGGGTGAATAGAACAGAGAGGGTGAGCAAGAGCAGAGAGCAGGTTTTTAGGACATTGGGCCGATGCCGTCTGGACCTGTTGGGGTTTCACAGCAAACTCCCCACCTTCTCAGAAGAAAAGAACACAGAGTCCAGGTAAAGCAGGGTGTGACAAAGGTGGGTACAGAATGCGATGGGTTTCGTACACAAGATTTAGATGCAACACCGAGTTTAGGCATTCAGCCTTTCACGTGCAGAGTTCAGTGTGGCCATTTGAGGTAAGGGAGGGGATGGAGGGGGAACTTACACCAGAAACAGATTTGATTAGATGCCACCAGGATTTGGAGGAGGGAGAGAGGTTTGTGAGTTCAGACTTGAGATTTGAAAGTGTTGTTTTCTGTCTCTCTGTGAGGGTAGATACACACTTGCTCTGAGCCTTATGGAAGGAACTGAGATTACCCTCAGTTGGGTTTGCTTTCCATGAGGCAAAGGCAAGTTGTTTCAGGACAACTGCCTCGCCACAAGCTTCAGTGACCATGGGTGGGAGGAAGGGTCGGACAACTGAAGACTGGAGGGATAAATCTTGAAGAGATATATATATATATAAGATAGATCAAGTTTCTTTGAAAGAATTCCCAGGACAAGGTGATGTGGAGAAAGTAGCAATGGAGACCAGTCTAAGTTTGATGGCTGCTTGGAGACCCTGCCAGTCAGCCTGAGTGAAATGCCGACTCTGGCGCTGAGGTGGTTCTCTACTAACCGCCAGAGATATTTACTTTGACAAGCCTGTAGTCAGAAGAACCAACTGGAGTGGAGGAAGAACAGCAGATATTTTCAGGGAGATTTGTCAAATCAGATCCAGAAGAGATGTAACCGTTGGTTAGATTGGGTCAGGAAGTTAACTGACTGAGTCGGTCACAATTAGTCATAGAAGTTTTTTGCTGAAGTGCATGGCAGGTGAGAGAGGTACCCACACCCCAACTGGCGTGATGATGACTGAAGTCACCACATTTGAGAGAGAGAGTTGGGATGAGAGGATGGAAGTTGGTCCATGTTTTGGACAGTTGTGAGTGTAAATGGAGTCATCACTGTTTGGTGGAGGGTACAACAATATAAACATGAGGTGGAGTGGAGGGGAGGGGAGGGAAAGCTGTTGCCAGAGTCTGGGGGAGGAAGGCAGTGCATGTAACTGTGTGATTAATAGTCTTTATGAAGAGAGCCCTCTCACCAGGACGAGGATCAGATCTGTCATACCGGAGGAGGAGTAACCAGGAGAAGATACTCGGGAGTCAGCGACGCTTGAGGCGGAAAGTTTCTGTTGAGGGCAACCTGTATGGAAAGATCTGTCAGGTTTGAGTGAAGGTCCTGGATATTTGAGATCCACACTTAATGAAGAGGGAGGGGAGGAGGCTTTGGTTGAGGGGAGGGGAAGGGTAGGATAAAGGAGGAGGGGCGAGCTAAGGAGAGTTGTTGAAAGAGTGTGGGGATTTCATCAGAGCTCGGGGGGGGCTGGATGAGGAGGAGAAAAGGATCTGTGGCTGGGTTTGAGGTACAGTGGGGATTAATAAGAAGGGGCAGAA
>CM068957.1:87747213-87777213 GCA_035128595.1 Eptatretus atami | reverse complement strand
AATTGTTATTCTGAACATTGCATGATCGGATTTGTATCCCAATGGGTAATTTCAAAATTGTTCAATAGAAAAGATTGTGTGCATCACGTGGAGAACTTAGCGAGAATTAAATAATAGGACTAATTGAATAACTCAGGACAACATACTGCTGATCATTTATTTGTGACCATATTAGGCTCATTAATATAACTGAACAAGCCGGTAGGCGACATGGGTGGTCGCTACATAATTGCATACTAGTCATTTCAGTTTTTGATGGATCGGGCTGAAATTTTTTGACAGAGGTTGATTATAGTGCGCATAAAAGTGCAGAAGCTGATTTTTAATTTTCGAAAAAACAATTTTTTTAGGATTTTTCAAAAACTTCAAAGTCCCGTTGCTAGGCAACGGTGGTGTCCATAGCAACGGTGCTCAAAAGCATAGAACTAGATCCTGGTCTGAACTGACCTGTCAAGTTTCATCAAAATTGTTTGACTCCTCTGGCCTCCAGAGCTGTCCATTACATACAGACAGATGGAAAAACTGAGAATAAGGGTAGTCTCGCAGCGACCACCCAATACTATGGTCACAAATAGACAATCAGCGGTATGTTGTCCTGATGAGCCCACAACAAGGGTGAAATCTAGATCGACATCTCTGCTTTCGTCTACTTGTGAACATAGGCTGCAAAGGTTGAAGACCCATACGGATGCCTCCGAGTAGGGAGGTGTGTTGGTGTAATTTATGTACATTATGTCAGTGTGCTTCTTTGGTTGAATTTAATATTCCTGGCTGCAAACCTCCTGACTGGTGATCAGCAGGGCAGAGACGATGTGCTCTCGTGTGCAGGCGACACTTGTTGCTGACAGGTTGTGCAGCAAGCTGTGGTGGGACACAATTTGTGCCCTGCTGCCTCAAGTTTGTGGGTTTGCTTCAGTTTATATATAATATATATATATATATATATATATATATATATATATATATATATCTGTGTGTGTGTAGATGTATTATATGTTATCCTTGATTCAAATGAGTGCATCTTAACCAATTTGTTAGGCCAATGAGTATTGGGGTATATTTATTTATTTATTTTGTTATTTTTGTGACCCTTATTTGCCAACAATTTCTGATGACTATTTCCAAAAAGTGGAATGCTCCTTTTGTTATTATTGAACACTATGGTGTGATGAACCAGTCTTGCTGGTGAAGGCTAGTGTTGAGCTGTTGGCCAGGTATAACAATGTATGAAATTGAAAACATTGATCAAAGCACATCAACTGCCATGGAAAGAAATGAGAAGCTGACTTTTTGAGTGTTACCCCTTCATCAGAGGAAGGTTTAAAAAATATATTTATTTAATATTTTTAATCATTTGTTAATTGCGGTGAAAGTTAAGTGTTTCTCAAATGAAGTAAAACTTTCATCTTTTCCAGGTTGATGCAGTGGCAGCAAACCTCAACTCAAATGATGCATTCCTGCTGACAATGCCAAGTGCAACGTATTTGTGGCTTGGTGCTGGATCAAACTCATTGGAAAAAGAGGCTGGTGCTTGCTTGTCGTCTGTGCTGGAAGTGGAATCTACAGAGATCAGTGAGGGTTCTGAGCCAGGTGAGCTCTTCTGCTGATGCTTAAAGTCAATTTGCTAATGTGTGGAATTGGTTCTCAGTGCTGTTGACAGATAGAACTTGTATAAGTCAATCAGTTTGTCCATCATTCCTGTCACATCATTCTCAGCAGTGCTATCAACTGCATGCTGGTCATAATAATTGCCCAGCTCTCTCCAAACAGGAATTTGCACCAGGGTGCTAGCACAACATAGTTTTGAATGATGTCATGGAGTTCATATCCACAATCTTAAGAAATGTTGGTTGGTCAGCATGGAATTTCCTTCCCAAATGTGATGTGCTACAAGATCCAGTGCCCTCTTCTGTCTATCAGAGCCATTAAATATAGTGTATGTTAGAAAAATCAAATGCACATTTGTGATGTTGGTTTCAAAAGCATTTGGTGAAATTGTGTCGGTTTGTTATACTCCCTTCATTAGAATATAAGGGGCAGAACTGAGTATCTTTCATCCCCCATTTGTGAAGGAAGTCATTCAGTTTAAAGCAATCCAAAGTCTTTTTGGTAGCTGGGAGCCAGGTAGTTTGGTCATCGAGTTCCTTGTTGGGAACCTCAAGCTAGCCATGAATTCCACCACAGTTTGTCCATTGCAGAGAGCAGGAGTCTTTCTCCATATATCCAGAAAGGTTTCCTTGATCTTAGACTGTTCAGTGGTGATGAGTTTTTATAATTTGAATGATTGGGAGCTCTGGGTTACCCAGCAACTTAGAGTAGTCTCTACAGCTCTCTCTCAATCTTGAGTATCGTGTAATAATCCCATGTGGAGTACTCTCTCAATTTTGGAGTCCTGGTGTTTGGTGTCGGTATGTTGCACAGTAATGCCAACCATGGGAGAGGTGGCATTTTAATCGTCCCCCTGATTAATCCCATTTCTGTGTTGAGTTTTATGAAATGTTAGTATAATATACAGGAAGTTGTGAATTAAATTCTGTTCAATAGAGTGTTAGTATTATTTTGGATAGTCCTTTCTTTTGTTTGTTTGAATTGTAATTAAAACCCGAATGCAAAACTTTGTGATTATTCTGCATGGCTTAACATTGTGAATGTATCTTCAACATAAATTTGATCTCAAATTACTGGCTCGTAATGTGAAGCATTGGCTCCACCATTCTTCTCTCGTATTCATCCTTGTTTCTACTTTTCCATTATTTGGTGTAGTTTTTCAAAGATCAGTTTTCTTTTGGAAACTATGTGAAAGGGGATCCAGTATCATTCCATTTACCAAATCCTGGTTTTTCTACAACACGCTAGCTTTGTTCAACATTACGGATTGATTATCTTTCCAATTCGACAGCGATGCCAATGCTCAGCTCTTCATCTTAAGGATGAAGCAGAGTGTGAGTAACTATATTTACTTGTTACATCGCACTGTTTATGTAATATGTAACGTGCTGTCCACTTTTTAATATTTATTGGGTAAATACACACTTTGCTATCGTGATTCCAAATTGAGAAAGCATCCTAAAATGCAAAGCCCACCCATGTCCACTTTATACTCAAATTAAACTTGCCGAAAACAACGGCTTGAAAAAAGTTAAATCGACTATTTTCCATATTCTCATAAATTCGCCAAAATTTGATGACAAAAGATGAGATGGTAAAGTTGTGGCCTGGATAGACAGGTACCTGTGACCTTGACCTTTGGACCTCAAACAATCTGTTTCTAGCTTTTGGTGAACCAATTTGATGATCCAATATGCAAATTGTTCAAACCAACAAGTGTGCCTGTGCCCACACACGATTCTAGACAATCCGAGACAATGACACCTTTACAACTAGACCATTTGGAGCCTTCATTTCAGTCCATCCTTCCATTTATTTGCCACCCAAAATAGGTCTTGGTGAGGGTCTGCATTCTCTGATTGCTCTTTCTAGTTCATATTTGTGATCTTTAACTCTACAAAAGAATGAAAGATGAGTTTCAAAAAGGCCACATTACTTGAGGTACACCCATTATTATCTCCACCACTGAAAGTTGACATGTTTTCAACCCATCTTGTCTGTCAGCAGGCTATTTGATTCAGCCGAAATTTGGACAGATTGGGTTTGAGAAGGAAGAATTGATTTGATGTTGAAGATCTGAATGAATTTTTTTAATTTTTTTTTGTGATTCTTCACTATTCAGAGATGAGGCCAAAAATGATACATCGCATGATATTTCGAATGGTTGTGGACGGATTCGGATGAAACGAGGTGGATGAGTTAGTTAGGTGATAAGAGCAAGCTGATTAAATTTTGGTTCAGATCCGGATGCAGATTCAGCCCATCAGTGGGATACAAAATCTAAACTGTTCAGCCTGGTTAAACTTGAAATTTATCAGGCCAAGCAATTATGAAACTATCATTGAATTGTTAAAGAAAATGTATGCTTCATGCCCTTTGTGGTGGTTGGAAAATGAGTTGGTTGATCATCATGATTATGGAATAGGATTTTGTTAATCGCATGCACTTGGCCAAATGTGTGGTTTTACTCTGTCCTAGATGACTTTTGGGATGCTCTTGATGGAAAGTCTCAGTACCAGACCACACTACAGCTACGGACAACAACAGACTTGCATCCACCCCGCTTGTTTGTCTGTTGTAACAAATCTGGAAATTTTTTGGTGAGTAGAAGCAATCGGTACACCATTTCCCCTTTTGAAGTGTTCTCTTAATTATGCACCATTTCATTGGCAGGCAGTCTTTGAACTTGAAAATATTGAGGAACTTGTTAACATGATCATCCAGCAGGTTAAATGGTTTTTTGGGTGTGGGGGGGGTTAACCAATTTATAGAAAGATGGTTTGAAAAAAATGTTAAACTCTTACTGTATTGTTTGCAGTTTTACTCAGCAACAACTTTTCTATTGCAACACAACTTGCTTTTTTATTACTTGTCTACTCTGCTAGTTTGCTTTACATGCATTAAACATTTGTTGGAGCTTCCCTCAAGGTCAATTGTTTGTTGGTTGGAAATGATGTCATGACGCTTAGATATTTGAAAGCGATGCTAATAAGAAGCCAATGTTCAATGTGGCTGGCTTTGTGTGTGCAGTGTCAAAAATACAACTAATCGACTTCATTGCAAAATATTTAAAAGCAGTCATTTTATAAATACTAGCAGAGTACCTGCCCCATAGGTGATCTTGTTCCAAGCATGCAACATGTTCTTCTGGCACATAAATTTATTTGGGCATTGTATAGGTAACTGACAGCTCTGTATATCCAAACATAACCTAGGTTAACTGCAAGAAGCAAAAACATACTTACTGCTTCTAATTCAAAATGGCCTGCTGCATTGGAAAACGTAGGGACAGGAATACCTCTGCCACTTGGAGGTGGTGCTACACAATACACATTTACCTGGAGAATTTGCTCTCTCCCCCCCCCCCCCCAAGACCACCAGCAAAAACAACACTCTTAAACATTAATTGGGGTTATGCTGATCCTATGTAGCAAGTCTGGATGTCATTGGCCCAGAACTGTAGGAGTAGCATGACACACCAGTCGGTTAATTGTGTAAGGATTACTGACAGGAATTTTTTTTGTGCACAATTGTTGACCTGCAAATAAATAAATACCATAGCTTTCACAATGCAACTTGCGCACCACAAAAAGCAACTTTTGCATTTATTCACAGGTACAGTACTTTTAAAAGTTTGTTGTTGGTCAAGAAGTAAGAATGAAATTTGCGACTAATTCCAAATACAAATGATTGACATTTGTCACGTTGCAGATTGAGGAGGTACCTGGAGAATTCTGTCAAAGTGACTTGGCTCTAGATGATGTAATGTTGTTGGACACGTGGGAACAGGTATGATCCTTCACATGCCATGTCAAAACACTCGCAATGCCTCATTGCCTTGAGCATGTTGGCAAAATGTTTTCACATGTTGACACAACATCTACATCCTGCTGCTTACCTTGAATTCAGTCGATCCTTGATGCTTTTCCTTGGCACAGCATATACCCGTGCAGCTTGCTTTAAACTTTGCTTGAATGATGTCAACCCGAACCTAGTTGTTATTGGCAACTACAGAGACCTGCGTAGAAAATGTATTGGTCTGTAAACACGTGAATCTGCTTATGCGGTAAATTTATCAATTGACTGCCATGTGGATTAATATTGCGTAAACTCATTTATTGATTAACATTCTGATAACTGTTTATTCTGATTTTTATGACCGACTTCTATTATTTTTTTGTTTTTTTATTCAGCTGTGATGTGTCAGACATTTTAAAGTACAGCATGTGTTCTGCAGACTTCAAAATTGTTTAATATATCTTGAAATGGCAGGGTTTATTTTTATTTATTTATTATTGTTCGTGTTTTTGTTTTTCTCGGTCAGGTTTTCGTGTGGATTGGAAATGAGGCAAATGAAATTGAAAAGAAAGAGGTGCTATCCTCTGGTGAGCGAGTGCTTGAACTTGTTTGATGATTTGTTTAGTGATATGCTTGAGTGTTACCTGAGACCTTTGTTTTTGACGTGTATATTCAAAACTAACTGATGTGATCATCAAATGGTGCTGAAAATATTAAATTATATTTTTTGTTCTTTGTTCAGTGTTGTACATTTCCAGGGTATTAGCACAATAACTCTATGCATGTTTTTCTTGTGTACACATGTTTATTTTTTTTATGTGCTTTTGTGCATGTTTTTTATTTATTTATTTGTTTTATTTATTTATTTATTTTGAATACACCTATGAAAGTGAATTCTCATTGGATGTTCTTTGTTGATAGGTGTCTATAAGACTGTTCTTCCTTACCTCATTCACTTTGTGCAAATTTCATCTGATGAGAGCACAACGGAAAGCTTTGTGGTTTTCCTTTTTAGTCTGTTTTCTGGTAATGTCTCTGTTTGTCTTTATTGAAGTTTTGTAGTACCAAAGCATCTTTTTAATATTCAGTGTGCATGTACATACTTAGCACTGAAAAAAAACTTTTTTGGAGTGTATTTGTGGAAAAAAAACTCTATCATGCCTAAACCTTTGTAGCTATGTGAAAGGAAGTATTAAATGATCCCCAACCCCATTCTTTAGTGGGTGTAGGGAAATGTTTTTGGCCCCCACAAATTTTTTTTTAGAAAAAAACCAATTTGTTTTCTTTAAAATACCAACAGGATGAGAACAGCACAAGGCAATGTTGGGTTCCTCTGCTAGTGTTATATCAATAAAGTTTTCTCATTACATGCAGGGGAAAATTGTTTTGAGCGGAGTAAACATTAAGTGTGCTGACGTATGCATTTGTTTAATCACTCAGAATGTTGACAAGTTTGCAGAAAATCCAACTCTCCATTAAAAAAATCAAAAATCTTTCCTTCTGTTACCTGAGACATTGGCATGTCAAACTGACATTTTATTTCAAATAAATGCTCATTCAGCAAATTCACACAATGGTGGTGAAAGTGAGGTGTCTGCATATCACTAAACAGATCATCAAACGAGTCTCTTGAAAATTGAAGGAACCAACAGTTTGAACCACCGACCACCCAGACTCGAAGCTAAAACACTAATTGCTCTGAGTCTGGGAGGTCTGCCGTTCAAATCCCTTGGACAAAATTGACTGTTCATCAACATGCAAATTATTTATTTTTGGTGTCATTTTGCATAATTATTTAGAAACAAGTCAGAAAAAACATTTTATAAAAATGAAAAAATGTGTATTGATGGAATCTCCAAAAACAACCAAACAAGGTAGGAAGGAATGACAAGACAGGAATAACAGATTGCCATCATATTTTGACATTTTTGTCATGGGTGGCAATAGTAACAATTGTATGAAGATGTCGATGATCAAGGTAGTTGTACATTTTGTACAGTTTGGTGTGGTGCAATACACAAGAGAAAATGTCACTTCCTTCCAATAGAATCATTGTTTTCGTCCATGCCAATCAACATTTTGACTGGGAACAAATCTGCGATTTTGCATCTCTCAATCTGGTATTTCAGCAATTGTATTTTGGTGTGTGATGTATTATATATATTATATAGTATATATATATATATATATATGTATGTATCTATATATATATATTCATTCATTCTTGTTAGTTATGAAAACGTTTGAGAATAAAATATATGCCTTTTTAATGCTTATGACTTTCTAGGCGTTTTTAAGTGTATAATTTTGTAGACATTTGAATAGGTGGCCACTTTTTTTCCCATGCCATTGTATTCCATGATATGAATGATCTTTGCAAAAAAACTATTAAATCCATTTTATCTAAGAGAGGATGTAAAATCAAATGTATAGTATGAGAGGAGTCATATTGGCTGTTGTGTGCAGGAAACTAGTAACGGTGATGTTTTCCCCTTTGCAGCTGAACGATACTTGGAGACAGACCCAAGCAGCCGTGGACACATTTCGATTGCGACCGTAAAGCAAGGCCATGAACCCTTAACCTTCACCGGATGGTTTCTGGCTTGGGACCCTGATATGTGGAATGAGGACCTTTTTGAAAAAGCTAAAGATAAATTCCAGGTTACACAGTGATTTGTTGACATTGTCACTTGGAGTTGTTGTTTTTTTGTTGTTTTTTTACTTTAAGCAACAGCACCAGAGCTACCTTAGTTGCAAGCTGACTTTGTACTTTTTCTAATTGCTATTCTTTGCTACCATTGTCAAAGCAAAAGTGATGAAATAGAAATTGGCTTTATTTTGCTAATGCAATGATGTGTGCGTTGTTCTGCCTTCTACATATGCAAAATTGCAATAAATATTAATTCTGCCTGAACATTGCCTCCTTGTTTCAAAAGAAGTTTTTTTTTGTTTTTTTAAACAGCTTTGTTTATGTATTTGTACCTTCCAAAGTCCAATCTTGTCATTTTTAGAGGGCCAGTGAAGTACCAAATGCAAGTTGTTTTTTATCTTATTTAATTTTGTTTGTTTTTCTTCCTTTTTCTTTTCTTTTCTTTCAGAGCACATAAAGTACTTCCATTAATTGTCCTAAAATGGCTGGTATGGAAGCTATGTTCACTTAAAAATGTGTTTTTTGTCTGCTGTTACATAATCATCCTTTTCATCTTATTTTATCACTTGTAAAGACACCAGAAATACTAAAAATAGAGTATGAAATTGCTATGGGCTCATTTGCTTATTTGTATACTCATGTGTTTTCAATGCGGAAGGCTGGGGTTGAGGGTACTGATTGAATGGTTTGGTGTCGAACAGGAGGGAGAAGTGCGAATAGAACAAAGGAGAGATTGGGAGTTGAAGTTGGGGAAATAGGTTTGAGGTCATGAAGTGGTGTAAATGGAGTTGGTGATTTGCAACGTTTCCACCATGCAACCCTTCCTAATCCAACTCTTTCTTGTCAGTGTTTCCTCCCCTTCTCTCCATTTCCTGTCCATTTATTACTTTGCTCGTGCCCAATTGTTGCCCTGTTATACCACTGTCAATGTAATCTTGCTGTTCCATTAGCTTTGCTCTTGGAGAGGAATTAAAAAAAACTTGCAAATTTGCTTTCCATAACATGCATGCAAGTCTCTCTGACAGACCAAAACAAACTAGAAAGAGGGTGGGGAAACAACAGCAGGATTGAAGGATGAAAGAGGGAGACTTAGACAAATAAGGGAAGTGGAAGGAAAAGAAGGAGAGAGTAGGGGGAAGATGCATGAGGTTGACAAGATGGATCCAGAAGCTCAGGAAGGTCAAATTGTCAAGGGTAGAAAAGATCATGGTTTTTTGGATGAGGGATGATCTGAGATTGTGGTAAACAGTTGGCTTGACCTGGAACTGGAAGGAAGAATAAGATTGAAGAGAATGTCAGAGTTTATTCCACAGGTGGGTGGGGTGGGGGGGGGGGGACAGAGAGAATGAGCAGTGATCCTGGATTTTGGGAGTTTCACTAGAAGGAGGTTGATAGTGGACTGCATGTACCCTGCAGAACCCGAGGGGATAACACAGAGCAGAAGGTGTAAGACCAGAAAGGAGGTGGTAGAAAACAGACCACTGACCTGTCTGCAATGGGAAAGTTACAAGTCCATTGATTCTGCTTTGATGCAGGATATTCCAATGATCTTGAAGGTTTTGGTTTCCACTGCGTCAAGCTGAGAAAGGTGTGAAGCAGGGGAGCGAGCCCAGAGGGGAGAGCAGTACTTCAAGCTGTGGGTGAAGGCCTTGTAGGTGGATATGAGTTCAGGTGTGCCAAGGAAAGACTTTGTATGAGCGAGGATGCCCAGTCGGCAATTAGCTTTGAAGACCAACGTTTAAGTGTGTTTTACCCAAGAAAGATCATGACTGATGAGACTCAGAAGTTTGAGTGATTGAGTGAATGCCATCAAGAGTATGTGAGACACAGGTCTGGATTTCAAGACTTTCCAATTGTTTGGCAAGTTTGTGATTTGATCACTGTCTAAAGAGAGAAGAGGCTGCTGCCTGCCTTTCTGAAGGATGAGAGATGTTAAAGCAAAGGGTGGAAAATCCTCATGTTTGCTCATTATTCCAGTTAAAGATCATTGATTAAGATCAGGAAGAGGACTTGGCCCAGAACACCACCTCGGAGCACTCCATCCTTAACAGAGAGATGAAAGGATTCCGTTGAGCCACGCATTGGCTATGTGAGTAGACCAAGTTAGTAAGCCATGTGGAGTTGCCCTTGGATGCTATAGGCAGAGTTTGGAGAGCAAGATGGGATGCCAGACTGCATTGAAATCTCAACATATCTCCAGAGACAGCCCTGATCTCGTCACATTGAGAACCTCTATCCATTGTTGGGGGAATTGGAGCAGCATGTCCAAGGTAGTGACCTGGTCTGAAACGGAATTGGTGATCTGATATTTGGCTGTTGGAGAAAAGGAAGGACTTCATATCAACTGCGATGATTGATTCCATAATCTTACTGATGAGTGAAAGTAAGCTCATAGGTCTAGCTTGTTCAGGGGATCGGTTTCTGCACCTTCTTATGTAATGAATGTTTTTATGCCTCCGCACCAAGGGTGCCGGAGGCATTATGTTTCCGGGTTGTCCGTCCGTCCCGATTTTCGTTTACGCGATAACTCGAGAAGCAAATTGTAGCATTTCATCAAACTTGGTAAAAAGGTAAAGTAAGACAGGGCAATTAAGTGATTAGATTTTGGGCCAGATGTGATAAAGGTCAAGCTCTGAAATTTCACTGTTTACACCCTAACTCAAATAAAAGACGAATTTCATTAAACTTTGTACAAAGGTAAAGTTAGACAGGGCAATTAACTGATTAGATTTTGGGCCAGATATGATAAAGGTCAAGGGTCAAATATGTCAATACTCAAGTGTTTGTGTGGGAGAGCGGAGGCATACCCGTCGACTGTGCGCAGTCGAATTACTCTAGTTTTTGTTTTGTTGTGTTGGATTTCCAAGCATATTTTGCATTATCTAGGACAAATGATAGGGTGAAAAGATCATAAAGAGGATATGCAAGAGCTGGTATTTAGGACCTGTGAGCTGATCCACTCTGGTCCAATTGCACAAACCTCTCCACCTCAGGTACAAAAGACACTTGTTCCAGAAGCAGTTTGGTATGACTGTGTAGGTTGGGTACAGAGTGAGGGGTTTGGGACCAGATTTTGAGGCAAACACAGAATTGAGGCATTCTGCCTTCTCATGAGTGGAATGGATTGTGGTGTCATTTGAAGTGAGTGAAGGAATAGAAGAGGATCATACATCAGACTTCACAAGATGTCCCTAGGTTTTAGTGAGACCAATTGGAAAGTTCAATCTTGAGGTTGGACAGATGTTTTCTGGTTCTCCTGAGAGTGGACCGACACACTTGGCTTTTTGGAATGATATGAGATTGCCTTTGGGTTTACTTTCCAGGAAGAGAAGGCAAGTTTTGGAGTAACTGCCTCCCCATGTGATTTGGTGTACCATGGATAGGATAATTGAAGAGGAGCTAGATCTTTGCATAAGAGAGCAAGTTTCTGTGGAAGAATTCCCAAGCTGAGTTTATATCGGGCTGTCAATTTTATAGGAGATAGGTCTTAAAGCGATGGCTGCTTGCTGTCCCTGCCAGACTTGCCAGCCCTGAGAATTGCCAGAGAAGTTTACATTCACAAGCATGTATGAACCAATTTTAAGCAGACGAGCAGGAGACATTTGCAGGAAAGTTTGTCAGCACCAAATCCAGAAGGAAGGATTTGCCCTGGGAGAAGTCGATGTTGGAAAGGTCACACATTGAATCAGTCCCATGGAGTCACAGAAATCCTTTGAAATGCCATGGCTGGTGAGAGGTACCAACACCCAACCAAGTTGCATGGTGACAATTGAAATCACCACCATGAGGTTGTGAGAGTTGGTCTGTTTGAGAGCAATGTCGATGGAATTGTCACTGTGGAGGATATAACATGAACACAAGAGGTGGGAGTGGAGGGGATGTCACAACCAGAGGTATTCCTGGGGGTTGGGAGGTGTAATATCGCTACTTGAACAGAGAAATTTATGTAAAGTGCAACTCCGCTGCCAGGGTGGGGTTCCAGCCCACAAATCAGAGGAGATAAATTGTGGGTGGCCTGTGGGAGGAAGGATTCTGCAAAACAGATGTCTCGTTTGTCAGCAGTGGCCTGGATTGAGAGATCTGTTTGAGGTCCACACATTGAGGGACGGATGGGACGGGGTAAGCACTGAATTGCTGGGGCAAGGGGAAGCTTGGAGAGGGCAGGGTGAGAGGGATGTAGAAAGGACGAGGTTGGTTGTATGCAGGCTTGTGTGGGATTGTTACTTGACACGGAGGGGTTTCACACCAAAATAATTCGTGTAGTAGATAGAAAAATCGTGCAAATTATGATGCAAGCATCAAATTTGGCATTTCTGTTCTGCAGGGCTTTCTGATCAAATCTGCCGATTGGCCATTTGAAAATCCAAATTTTGAAAAATTTGAAGAAAAAAAAAAACTTCAAAAAAATTTGAAGTCACAGCTGGCTGAAATTCTTGAAGCGCAAGTGAACATCCCAGACAGAGAACCAAGGGGAGATGCAGTCATCATTGATGCTCAGCACTTATCAATGCCCTACCTCCACGCACTTCAAAGATATTTGATGACTATGCTAAAGAAGACATCATCCCAAAGGTGGAATCCTATGGTGCCAGGACGAGAGGGTGGACGTAGTGTTTGATGTGTACAAGAAGTCAAGTCTGAAGTCCGAGGCAAGGTCGAAAAGGGGCAAGGAATCAGAAGAAGAGTGACAGGAACCAGTAAGACCCCAAGTAACTGGGAAGCTTTCTTCGAGATGACAGCAACAAGAGTGAGCTGTTTCACTTCCTTGCGGAAAAGATGTGTGAAGCACAGACGACAAGCACAGTCATTGTCACAAAAGGAGAAGATGCCATTGCAACACAAGGAAGTCACTGGATGCTGTGTCTCCATGTTGTCATGAAGAAGCTGACACTCGAATATTTGTACACGCCAGGGATGCAACGACGGATGGTAGCAAGTCCATTATCATTAAGGCTAATGACAGGACGTACTAGTCATAGCAATATCTGTACTGCCATCCTTACAGGAACTAGGTCTTGAGAACATGTGGATTGCCTTTGGCCAAGAAGCCAAGGCGCGATGGATTCCAGTCCATGAGGTGTTTCTGCAATAGGGCCTGAGAAAGCTAGAGGGATCCCATACTTCCATGCGTTCACTGGATGTGACGTCGTGTCTGCCTTCCGGGTAAAGGGAAGAAAACTGCATGGCGACTTGGAAGTCTTTGATGATGTTTCTGAAACATTCACCAAATCTCAGCCAGCATCCAACATTATTGTGATCTTGACTTTTTTAAGTTTTTTTTTTTTATTAACTTTCAAAATTTGGATTTTCAAATGGCCAATCAGGCAGATTTGATTAGAATCCCCTGGAAACAAATGTGCCAAATTGATGCTTTATCAATTTCATCTTGCACGATTCCTCTCAAAAATTGCTGTTATCTGCCCCACTAAATGAAGGATTTGGCTATTGCACTCTCATATTCTGCAAACTGGGCTTCTCAAGATTCCCAAATTTAAAATTCTGAAATAAAGATTGTGGGATGGGTGGAAGTAATTTATTTCAAACTTGGTGCCTTGCATCAGGTTTGTACAATGAACTTCAACCAAGACTATACAAAGCAAGACAAATTTAATTAAGCAGAAAATGTCAAGGAATACACGTAGTCAATGGTAAAGGTTGTCAACCAGTACAAATTGCCTGAACACTTTCTTTTTGTTTTGGACACAAGGTTATGTTTTCACCCCTGTCTCTCTGTGAGCACGATGCATCAACGTTGTGGACAGGTTGCTTGTGTGATGACGAATTGATTCGATTTTGGTGAAGATCCAGATCTGGATATGATGTTTTTTGAAGCAATTCTTCACTATTGAGAGATGGGGCCAGAAACTATAATAGCATGGTATCTCAAAAAGGTGAGGACGGATTATGACAACTTGGATGAGTTGAGTTTGTGACGAGAACAAGCCGACTTCGATTTTGGTTCAGGTTCAGATGCAGATCCAGCCTAGCGGTGGGATACAAAATGTAAACGTTCAGTCTGACTGAGGTATGCGCTCTACCGAGTGTCATTCTAATTGAGGCTTGTAGAAGGGTTAGAGCAGAATGGAAGGGAACAACATGGAAATGTGGGAAATACCAACAGCAGAGTAGAATGGTGAGATCAAGGGGATGGGGAGAAGGACAATATGAACAAGCTACCATTGAGCTGAATGAAACAGCAAGGAGAGGAATGGGAAAGTGAGGATCAAATGAAGAGGTGAGGGAGACGAGCAAAAAATCACAATACCTTGGAAAAATGGAGTGCTTGGGAATGGGGTAATTTGTGGTGGAGATCAGTATGGTTGGGGGATGACCTGAGGGAGTGGTGCACATCTGTCTTGAAGCCCTGGACAGAAGAATGGGACTGAACAGACTGGGGAAGATGGTTCCACAGATGTGAGAAAAGAGGAACAAATGAGTGGAGGTCAGAAGTGAGCCTGGATTTTGTGAGTTTAATAAGAAGAGTGTTACTGGCAAACGATGTGCTCCCTAAAGAAACATGGGAGGGACAGAACCAAGAGGGCAGAGGGTGCAAGACCAAAAAGTAGGCCATATAATAGATGCCATCAACCTGACTGATGCAAAGGTAACAGGCCTAGACACTCAGCTTTGTCCTGGGATATCCCGAAGATTTTGAGGGACTTGCTTTCCACGGCATCAACAAGAGCAAGGTGTGAAGCAGGGGTGCTAGCCCAAAGGGGAGAGCAGTACTCCATCAAGCGGTGAATGAAAGCCTTGTGGGTTATCAAATGAAACTGGCCAATGAAAGCCATTGCATGATGAAGGACACCATCCAGAAGAAGAAGAAGGAGAAAAAAACTTTTGAGTAACTTTATCCCCAAGTAGTTTGTTTAGGAAATTGATGGTAGGGTTTTCCAGACAGTCCTTTCAGAGAGACAGGGTAAGTGGGATTTGTTGGGGTTGAAATATATTCCAATTGTCAGACCAGCTCCTGATTCTATAAAGGTCTGCAGAGAGGAGGAGGCTGCTGCCTGCCTGCTTGAAGAATGAGAAATGATATGGCTGAGGGTGGAATTATCACCAAAGAGATGAGCAGGATTTCTCAGGGAAGTGGACATCATTCATTAAGATTAGGAATAGGATTGGTCCAATACACTTCCTTGGGGCAAATCTATCTTTAACAGGAGAGGAGATGAGGGGATCCTGTTGAGATCTACATGCTGATTACGGGAGTGGAGGAAGTAGGGAGGGCAAATCATATCCAAATGTTGCTTTCTTGGTTTATTTTTTTCAAATGTGGGCATTTTTTCTTAATTCCTTCTCTGTATGACTGTTATCAAACCAGTGTTTTGAGCCGATTGGTACGTTGGTTAAAACGAGAACTGATTTAAGATGGAACGTAGGTTTGTAGTGGTTGGTTTTGGTTCAGCAACGTTTCCTTCACATGTGTTTGCGCTGCTGTCTGGGTTTCCCTGCAGCATAATCTATCGCATTGCAGGCTGTGGTCACCTTTCGGGCTCTTCCACTGTGCCAATGGCTCATCGTTCTCCATGACGTTTCTGCAAGCACCTAAGGCTTCTCAGGGTCATCCCTCGCTCGACCAGTTCCTCTAGATTCCTCCATCAACCTCCATTTGATTTGTTTTCTTCCTTGTCCCTAAGCTTATAATTCACAATATGACCTGGGGCATATGAATTAAACATCTCACCAGCATTGGTGAGTTGTGAGAGTGAGAGAAAGCAATGCTTTCTCTGTCGTTTATATCTTTTTTGCTATCTTGGACTGTTTTGACTGTTCTATGAACCATTCTCAACACCCCAAGTCCATGATGCACCCAATACCTGTGATAACAAAGTAAAGGGTGAGTGTCGGTCTTTCACCAGGGCTGATGGTAGTGTGAAAACGTCTTGCCTCGCCAGAAATGGTCATTCTTTCCACTTGCTCCTCAAACTGTTCAGGGTCCATTCTTCAAAAGTTGCTGAGTTGTGCTCACACCTTCCTTCAGTTCTTTCACTGGCTTTGTAAAAGGCTCCTTGCTTGTCATGCATGGCAATCAATGGTTTGCAGCATCATACTTTGGAAAAGCTCCTGCGTCGACATTTCGGGACAATTCTAAAAGTGATTAAAGCCTTCCTTCCTTGCAAGTCTACGTAGCTGCGAGGAGATGAAGTGTCCGCCATGGTGGTGATAGAGGGAAAGATTGATAAGATATCATTTCAGGAATATTAGCATCGAATGATAATTATCCACTTTGGTGGGGAAACCACAAAGTTGTCAATCTTTCTGAAGGTTCTTCTTTTCTTGTGAAATTTATAAACATAAAAGGTGGTTGGACGGTTCACCTGACCGCCCACAATGTCTATACTGTGGCTGCCAATTTAGGAACCATCCAGAATTGCCCTTTACAACTTTTAAAATTACGTGTTAGAATCGTTTATAATTTACCCTTGATAACCCTTTAAAACTTTAGGAATTACCCTTTGGAGCTCTTTAGCATTTACCCTTTGGAACCCTCTTTTACTGCAGAGGTTACGCAGGTTCTTGCTATTATTTTTGACTATTCTGTCTTAAAATTGTGTGAGTTGAACAGGTGACTGATGGGTTTCTGTGAAGTTGCTGATTGCAGAGAGCATTAAAACATTGCATTTTTGATGTTGGAATGACCGTTTGCTTTTATGAGCGGGAGGAGGGTGAGAGTGAAGATGGGATAACTTTGGAAGGGGGAGGTTGAGGCTTTGGGGGGGAGGGGGGAGGGTTGAAGACTTTCGGTGGCGGAGGATGGGAAGGGGATCGATGCCTTAAGGTGGGAGGGGAAGGGTGAGGACTTGGGGTCGGTGGTGGAGGGAGGACAGCAAAGATGGAACAGAGTTCGGAGGGGGAGGTTGAGGCTTTTCTTTTTGTTGTTGAGTTGTCATTTACATGTGTAAGTTTACTCATCTTAAAAAATGTAATATGTGCGTGGGTGGAGAGGGGGTGGAGAGGGGGTGGAGAGGCGGTGGAGAGGGGTGTGATGCAATCACCCTATGGGTAATGGGGTAATGTGCTAATGTACTGTACTAAGCCCAGACAATCTAAACAGCTTCTACATAAAGAATGCATTCCGCAGGGTCACGTGATGTACATTAACGCTGGCAGCCCCAAGCCATCAAGATGAGTTGTCATGACGTCATCTTGCATCTGCCTGCAAAAACAGGAGTTTAGTTGTAATACTTTGCATCGAATGAAGTAGTCTGCATAAAGCTGACTCCCCCAAGGGCTCAGCCTTCGATGATGGATACTGATCATTAAGTTTTTCTTACCTGAGGCAAGAAGACAGGTGAACGTACGATCCGTACTCCGCAAATTATAAAATGGTTCAAATTATTCATGAGATATTATGGCTTTAATGTTCCTTCCCTTTTCGGCCATTCTGATTCTGATGCACCACACTCTGTTACAGGAGGCTGGCAGGATGTCCTGGAGTTGTGCACGCTTGCTCTAAGCTGTCTAGCCTGGGTTCGAATCCCGACCCAGGTTTAAACTATCATCCCGGTCGTTCATAGGTATGGCGATTCATCAATGTGTGCGCCGTCCCTCGGATGGACTTAAACATGGCGTACCGTCTTGGCGGAATTCGTTGGAGAACGTCCATGACCCCACGGTGTCCTTGGAGCTATCGTGGGCACCACGTGGGCACCCAATTCCAAATTCCTGCCTTAACTACTGTTGGGAAGGTGATTGGCAAAGCACCGAGTGTACAGTGCTTCTAGAAAGACCACCTACATGCCCTTTCAACAAGCTCAAATGAGCTAAGATCCTCGTCCTCTTAATTATGACATCATAAAAGGAATATGACGTCATTGTGATGTATCCGGTTTGCGATAAATTATCTGTGCTAATGCCCCGCTTGATTCCCACAAACAAAATTCAAACAGCTTACCTAGTTTCGGAGATAATGGTATAGGCGATTTCCATTAGCGGCGTTATTATGACGTCAACTTTTTTTTCTAGGAAGAATTTCCAAAATCGGAGATGGTCACTGCCTGCGCGTGGGCTTTCTGCATATACATGGCAAGTTTCACGAAGATCCGATGAAAACTCTGGTTGTGAAACAAAAAATGTCAAAAAATAGGAATGACGTCATAAAAATTGATATGACGTGATAGTGATGTATCGTATGTGCGGTAATTAATCTCTGCTAATGCCCTGTTCGATTCCCGCAAACAGAATTTAAAAAGCTTGCCTAGTTTTGGAGATATTTTTTAGGCGATTTCCATTAGCGGAGATATTTTGACGTCATAACTTTTTTTCTAGGAGGAATTTTCAAAATCGGAGATGGTTACTGTCTGCGCAGGGAATTTTTACATATGTATGCCAAGTTTCAGGAAGTTTCGATGAAAACTGTAGGCTGTGAAACAAAAAGTCCACAAGAACAACAACGTGAGTAAGACTTAGAGATCCTCCACAGAATCTAAAAATTTCACTTTTTGTTGCCTTCTAGCCTGGAATGAAATTCCATCAAATCAGACTTTTTCCACCTTTATGTACACATCGTAACGCACAACTTCCAAGTGAAAAACAAATCTACAAATGTCAAAAATTAATTAAAAACAATTTCAGAAAATTAAACATTAAATTCCTATGCAGTGTTAGCACTATCCCTTGATTTATAAAATTCACCCTCCAACGAATACATCCGAAAACCCTGTTCGCTTTATAGCTGCCTGCATGTCCCCCCAGCTCACCCCACCTCCTTACCTACTTCCACCTCCAGATATCCATCTCCTGTGTGACCCACTCCAACACTGCCTCTTTCATCATGTAATCCTGGATTGCATTATTCTTACCCAAACCCAGCACCTGGCATTTCCTGGTGTTTAACTGTATCTGCCAAACTGACCAGATGTTTGTGTTTTTTGTTTTTTTTCTGAGTTCTTTGACCTACCAATCGCATGTTGTATTTCCCTCTTTTGCCAATGTATCTCCAAGAATAATTTCTTAAATTTTCCAGATCCAGCAAGCAGCAATACGTTATCATTTGTTTGCAAGTGAGGAAATCAATTCCTGTTGAGGTTAGTTTCATAAATTCTGCTCTGTGGTTTTTTACACTGGCCACGCACAAACAAGGAAACTGAGATGTGCCAACTCGGCAAGGTGCCAGTGTGACCAACATCCGGCCACTTCTCAAACCTCCTCGTAAAACCCTCGAACTGCTTTACGAAGCATGATGTGCATATAACAAGGTATCCGATGTATCGACAAAGCTTTTCCCTTATGACACTGAAAGAGATATTTGAGATTCTGGTGTGGTGTTGCTGTCAAAAAGAAAAAGAAAAATTAAATAAATAAACAAACAAACTTATTGCATTGTTTATGGGCCTCATGGAGGAGCTTGGGCAATGCATCGCATGCATAACAAGGAAAGTAGGAGAGACTGTTGCACTTTTAGACAACTTCCAAATACAAGAGATGCGAAGGAAGACGGTTTCAAATCGACTCCCTAAATTGCTTTTGATTCTGGAAATCCCAACAAAATGAACTCAAAGTGAGAATGCCAAAGAAGCCAAGGCAGAAAATGTAACTTGATGCTGAGGTTACTGCACCAGAGTTGTGTTGTCTCAGTGTTGTACGTTACTACTGCTACTGTTAATCGATTTATAAATCTGTTTCCTTGTCATCTTGTCTCTACTTGGTCCTGTTATATTCCTTTGCTTCTTGGATTCAACTCTGCCCCAAATGTCACGACGTTGCCTTTTTACCCTCCATTCTCTGCTTCTTCGAGCCTTGCCAACAACAAAAAAGGTTACGACTCCAGTATGTGAAAAGTGGATGACGACGATTACTACGAATACCACTACTACTACTACTACTACTACTACTACTACTACTACAATGGCCTCGATTCATCCCACCCTCTTGCAGGGTCAAGCACATTGGTTTTCCCTCTTAAGAACCCTCTATCGCAAGTATCCTCTCTTGACAACCCAACCCTCTCCTATCCCTCTTCCATCCAACACTTCCTCAAATCTCAAGTTTTGTCCGCCTCTTCTCTCGGTGGGCGGAGGTTACGTTTTCACCCCTGTCTGTCTGTCTGTCTGTCTCATCTCTTTGAATTGATTTGATTTTGGTGAAGATCTGGATCTAGATCTGAGAATTTTTTATTTTTTATTTTATAAGTGATTCTTCACCATTGAGAGATAGGGGCAAAACTATATATGGTACATATAGCAAGACATCTCAAAACGTCGTGGATGGATTCGGATGAAGCTTATTGTACAGGTTGGGGGTGTGAGTAGGACTAATTGAATAGATGTTGGTGATGATCTGGGTTTTGTACAAACATTCAAACAGAATAAGCATATTATTATATAAAAGCAAAAGTGACATGATAGAAAAAAGTGACCTCAGTGATGGAAAAAGCAAGCAAAAGTACCCATCCCCGTGCCGGTAAAAGTTTAAGTTAATCTATCAATTTAAATTAGATGTCTGCGATCTACAGATCCTCGCAAACAGCTTTAAGGCTGCATGCCAGGAATGGGGCTTTTCCACCAACATAGAGACAACTGTAGTTCTCCACCAGGAATGTGACACCTCTCCTGGCATCACACAAGGTGACTATGCTGAAGTCAGTTTCACACTTCACCTATCTAGGACGAGTCGTGTCGAAGGATGCCTGCCTAGACTTTGAAATTCAACGTAGAATTGCCAGGGCTTCAGGCATTTTCCACTCAAGTGTGGGAGCGAAATGGAATTTCCACCTGGCCGAAGCTCCTGGTGTTCAGAGCTTAAGTCCTTCCAATACTGCTGCATGGCTGTGAGACCTGGACAACCCTGGTACACCATATCTCTGTGGCTAATAATCCTCTCTGTCTGTAGTAGGGGTCAGTAAATAACTTGCACTGTGGTACGGGTACGGGTGAAAATGGCAAGTCATCTCCCTCACCACCCCCTCTTCTTGGGGCGTGTGGAAGGTTGTGCCCATGACCTGAACTAGGGTTACTACCGCCAGGTATGCAAAATTTGGTGGAGATTGGCCCAGCCCTGTTTATTTATTTATTTATTTATTTTCCTATGATTTTTAGACATATGTCTACACACATGAACAGAGAATTGCCTAATTATTTAATATAGTTGGATGGCAGAGTATTTTGAGCATGGCACAATTGATGGTATGCATATTTTGATAATTGCATCGCAGGAATACCAACCATCAAGAATATTTTAGCAGGAAATGCTGGCGTTCAGTTACACTGTGAGATGATTCCTCATCTCCTGTTTGTGGAACTGCCTTCCTGAGGCTGTTCAATGCCACTCTTCCCTCCAAGGCTTCAAGGCCATTTCAATTAATCCCCCATCCCTACCTTGGGTTTTGTTTCTGCCCCAATGAACGCTACCGAACCCAATGCTCTTACTTGAGGGTTTCCTCCCCTCCTTGCTCCTCGTTACCTGGGATTGTTGTGTCCCCACTGCCCCCACAGTTAGCACATTGCTCATTTTTGCCCCATCTCTTCACCCTTCCATAAGCCTCTATTTTGTGTGGGACAAAAAAAAAAACATGTGGTCGATGGCAAATGTCGTTTTGGGGATTTGTATGTTGGGATTCCGAGTAGTACACACACTACAAGAGTTCTTAGGACCGACGTTATTGGTTTTGGCCATCCACTGGTCATTTGTTTCAAACCACAGAAGACTCATTGGTCGCGAGGAACTGGATGACAATACAAATGGGAGTTCCGCAGTGGATCCACTATGACAATGGCGATAAAACCTTTCCCTGAAATAGCATTTGAAGTTACACATCATTATTTATTCAAGTTTCATAAACAAAAAAACCACCCAGCACATATTGTCAGCATTCATTCATTATTTATTTATTTATTGTTGTTGTTTTTTTTTATACAACACTTCACGGAATATGAGTCATTGCTGAGCCCCCAGCTACAACAGCTACAAAATAAAGTTCACCTCCACTTCCTTTTATCTTCATCCTGATATCTCTAATCTATAGAATAACTTATTTCGCTGTTCCTCCCACTCCCATTGAAGCTGTTTATGCTGTCTTTGCACCATTTTCATGCTCAGCAGCACTTTATGAGGCTTTTTGTTTGTTTGTTGAAAAGGATGCAGCAAGTAACAAAAGTGCATAACAAGACCTGCAGCAAACGAACTGGTGCAAAATTCTGAAATGTGCAATCCATTTAATATGTAGACACAAAGTCATGAGGGAGGGTGGACGGGTGACGAAGGAAGGAAGGTGAGGAGGTAGAAGGTTGAAAAAAGGAGAACAGGAATGTGGAGGATTGAAGTAATGAAAATACGAATCAACATCAATTACAGACATTTTATTATAAAGTATCTTTCTATAATTCACCGTCTATCCGTCTGTCTGTTCCCAGGTACCGCAAAAACAGCTGAACCGATCGCAACCATTTTTGGGTGTTTAATCCTGGGACCTCTTGGAGTAAAATAGGCATAAATATAATAACATGACCCCCTTGATGGCTCCTGTAGGGAGCGGGTGCTTCCAGTTAATAAAATTACAGAAACTCTCGTGTGTGTGTGTGTGTGTGTGTGTGTGTGTGTGTGTGTGTGTGTGTGTGTGTGTGTGTGTGTGTGTGTGATATATTTGTTACGAATTCTGGCCGCCTGGCGTGCGATCGGCCGCGTACCTCTAATGGCAGCCGCGTCGCCCACCGGATGGACAATTCAGTCGTGACCCTCCTGGAACTACCGCCAGGAGCCAGTCACGGTGGGGGTTTAACCTCACCACAACCCAGTCCGCATTCTACCCGCGCGAAATAGGGTGAATCGCGAATGTCGATATACCTAAATACCCGCGCGGGTAACCTACCGAGGGTTGCACCACGCCGCAGGTCGGCTTAGGACACGAACCGCTTAAGCGGTTCGTTCCGTACTACAGGGATAACCGAGCGGTGTTATCGCCAACCTCGACGGTTCAGATTATTTATCGGGTGTTTAAAACCCACTACCAATCATTCCACGATTCAAGATGGCACTTTCAAAGAGGGGAAGGACGCAACGAACGGGAAACATTTCACAAGCACATTTATTGCACATATAACACAAGCAACAAGGAATATGCAATATACAAGCAAGGCAAATAGAAAGCAATACAACACTACAATGAGAATGTACATGCACTTTACAGTTGTTACTTAACAGGACACGGCCCACAGCATGCAAACAAAACAACAGGAAAACCCTCCCCATAGGCAGGGAGGTAAACGGGGTTCGTAAACCTTTATGGTCGTGGGCCGTGGATGACCGAAAAGGCCCGCGAGACCGTGCTGGTTACCTGCCCCTCGAGGTGTGACGGTGGGAGGTCCGACGCTTTGTTCCACGGCAGCTAGCGTAGCCGCGCCGCTCTCGGGCCTTTGTGATGACTGGTCGGTGAGTTCTCTCCGGGCGTCCCTCGCCAGACGCGCAGATTCGCACCACACAGCCGGCAGGGCTGCGCCTCCCGTCTGCGTCTCTGAGGCGTCGCCCGGACTCGCCACCGGCCCGCGCCTTCACCGACAGGTCGCCCAACGCCAAGACGAGAGAGCCCGACCTCGACCACCAAGAGAGAGCTCGAAGATGAAGCGAGAGGATGACGTCCACCAAGAGAGCGAGTAGAATCCAACACGACCCGCAGAGAGAGAGAAGAATCCAACACGACCCCGACAGAGAGAGAGAAGAACCAACGACCCGACAGAGAGAGAGAAGAATCCAACACGACCGACGAGAGAGAGAAGAATCCAACACGACCCCGACAGAGAGAGTGAGCCTCGCGCGCGGTCCGCCTTATATAGCGCGGGGGCTCCGCCCTTCGCTCCCCCCGTTTTCGGCTCCACCTTCCTTCGCGAAGGTTCCAAAAGGTGCGTTCCTCATTCCGACCGCGTCACCCCGCGCGTCCACCAATCGGGGCGAGCCGCCCCACCCCGCCTCCGTCACACTCCTCGGAGAAACAGGCGGAAAAATCCGCGCGCCCATGGGAACTCCTCTGGTTTCCTTTTGCGTTCGACAGTTTTCAACGCGGCTTGTTGTTTGCTGGAGGTTTGTTCAAAATAACAATAGAAAAAGAAAAACGGCTATCTCAAAGAGTCGGAGCCCGGTGAACACGAAAATTCCCTTTAAACAACGGTGGGGAGCTATCTGAACACTCACTTACCGCATAGCTAATCTAAGGAACCTTTATGGTGTATTGCGAAATTCCACAGCCGTAACAATATATATATAAAAAATATATATATACGTATATATATATATATATATATATATATATATATATATATATATATTTAATATTATATATATATATACTGTATATAAATATTGGTACAGCTGTTTTACAGGTCCAAATCCTGATGAACTGAGTCAAAGCTGTTGGGACAGCCAACTGATTTGATCGTTCCGAGTCGGATCACAGGCCTGTTTGCCATGATACCATTTACAAAGGAACCACTGAGTCAGTTGATGAGTTGTGCTGATCGATGCCGTGCATCCGTTACTCTAATGGTGACCGAGCGAAATGACTGGACGCAGACACTGTCTCGTCCTGGGTTCTCATCACCTGAATCCAATCCGTCCTTTAATTGACGTGTATAACCAACTAGCAATCATCGAGACGCTCAAATTCACCCAGAGACCAAGTGAGTTTAAGGTGTTTTGACATAGGGGGTGGGGATATAAAAGGAAGCAATACTGCACAATATTTAATAACCACAAATCCATACGTGCCCTCAAGTCAAAGAACAAACAGGAACCTTAAATATCTAAGCCTTAAAGCCTCATTTACTTCTCAGTCATTAGAGTATAGATGCAGTCAGCCAAGACAGAATACCCGAGGCTGCGTCCGGCAGGACACAGCGAGTTCCAGGTGAAGACACCGCTTTTGCAGGAACAGTCTCAGCTATGCCTTCAGCTTGCACTGGGTGCGGCTTGCTTGGGTGGGGGCGGTAGCATTGGCGGATTAACACACGGGCATGCAGGGCCTGTGCCCAGGGACCCCGAGCTGAATGAGGGCTCTGGGGAAAAATACATTTGCTGTTAAAATGTTTTATACCAGATCCACCACTATAATGTTATGTTTCCGGTTGTGAGTTACCGTTCAGGGTGGTTCAGGGCTGGTCTTGGCTTTATACCGTCGTGGGGTTCTATGCTCTCGAGCGCTGGATGACCGTCGACCCTCGTTGGAGGTGCGAAACCAGACAATACTTGATATTAAATGCAGTACAATGATTATACAACAAGAATGACCGCACTGTGGTCACAACCTGCGACAAAATCCAGTAACTGGCCGATTGGTGAATGTGCATTTAAAGCACTTTTACAAGATGAACAGCGTGATCGGGAAACATTTAATGTGCTATCAAAATATTAATTCGACACCTCTCATCCATGTCACCCTCCGCCACGGTTATATCAGAACGAGCTGATTCGTCATACAGTCATGGATTGTTTAACCCTTATATGGGGCCGTTCAAAAATTACTTAACGCAAATTTTTTTTTTCGTAATTCCCGTAAATTAATAGACGAAACAATCCCAAGTCTGTCGGCAAAGAAAAACATTTCATAAACTCACGTTCCAATATGCAAATGACTTGCAACATCATCGGCCAGAAGGCAGTGTCCGTTACAATTAACAGGCAGTTAAAAAAATGGATCGGCGGTACTTAGTGGGAGGTCAAGAGAAAGGTGAAGCAAGTAAAGGAGGCTAAAGGAGTTGCTTTGTTAAAAAAAAGATACCAACTATAAACAAATACTTTAAGGAGAGAGAGAGAGAGAAACGAGAAACGACAGACGATGGTGATACACGGATTCGGGTTTGGCAGACGTGGCTGCTGACAATGCAGAACATGCGGCTTAAGAACTCGAGCAAGCACTCCAACAAAACGATTGACAAGGAATGGCTTGCTTGGCATGCGATAGCAAGCTGATTAAAACATGAGAATTCCTCCGGATTTTTTTGCAGTTGAGTCTAAAGTAACGTCGGTTAAGCGATTATGAAAATAACTTGGAGTTCTCTTTTTGGGGCCTTTTTGCGTGAAAAATAACATGGAGTCTCTTTTTGGGCCTTTTTTGGCGTGAAAATAACATGGGTTCTCTTTTTGGGGCCTTTTTTGGCTGAAAATAACATGGAGTTCTCTTTTGGGGCCTTTTTTTTGCGTGAAAATAACATGGATCCTCTTTTTGGGCTTTTTTTTGCGTGAAAATAACATGGAGTCCTCTTTTTGGGGCCTTTTTTGCATGATAATAACATGTAGTCCTCTTTTGGGGCCTTTTTGCGTGAAAATAACATGGAGTCCTCTTTTGGGGCCTTTTTGTGTGAAAATAACATGAGTCCTCTTTTGGGGCTTTTTGCGTGAAATAACATGTAGTCCTCTTTTTGGGCTTTTTGCGTGAAAATAACATGGAGTCCTCTTTTTGGGGCCTTTTTTGCGTGAAAATAACATGGTCATCTTTTTGGGGCCATTTTTGTGTGAAAATACATGTAATCCTCTTTTGGGGCCTTTTTGCATGAAAATAACATGGATTCTCTTTTTTGGGGCCTTTTTTGCGTGAAAATAACATGTAGTCCTCTTTTTGGGGCTTTTTTGCGTGAAAATAACATGGAGTCCTCTTTTTGGGGCCTTTTTTGCGTGAAAATAACATGTAGTCCTCTTTTTTTGGGGCCTTTTTTGCGTGAAAATAACATGAGTCCTCTTTTTGGGGCCTTTTTTGCGTGAAAAATACAAGGTGCCCTTTTTGGGGCCTTTTTTTGCGTGAAAATAACATGGTCATCTTTTGGGGCCATTTTTGTGTGAAAATAACATGGTAATCCTCTTTTTGGGGCCTTTTTTGCTGAAAATAACATGGATTCCTCTTTTGGGGCTTTTTTGCGTGAAAATAACATGGAATCCTCTTTTTGGGGCCTTTTTGCATGAAAATAACATGGAGTTCTCCTTTTGGGCCTTTTTTGCATGAAAATACATGGGTCCTTTTTTGGGGCCTTTTTTGCGTGAAAATAACATGGATTCCTCTTTTTGGGGCCTTTTTTGCGTGAAAATAACATGGAGTTCTCTTTTTGGGGCCTTTTTTTGCGTGAAAATAACATGGAGTTCTCTTTTTGGGGCCTTTTTTTGCGTGAAAATAACATGGAGTCCTCTTTTTGGGGAGCGTTGAAAAATAACATGGAATTCTCTTTTTGGGGCCTTTTTTGCGTTGAAATAACATGGAGTTCTCTTTTTGGGGCCTTTTTTTTGCTGTGAAAATAACATGGATCCTCTTTTTGGGCCTTTTTTGCGTGGAAAATAACATGAATTCTCTTGGGCTTTTTGCGTGAAAATAACATGGAGTCCTCTTTTTGGGGCCTTTTTGCTGTGAAAATAACATGTAGTCTCTTTTTGGGGCCTTTTTTGCGTGAAAATAACATGTAGTCCTCTTTTTGGGGCCTTTTTGCGTGAAATAACATGTAGTCCTCTTTTGGGGCTTTTTTCGTGAAAAAATAAGAGTCCTCTTTTTGGGGCCTTTTGCGTGAAAATAAATGGAATCCCTTTTTGGCGTTTTTTGCGTGAAAATAACATGGATCCTCTTTTTGGGCCTTTTGCGTGAAAATAACATGAATCTCTTTTTGGGGCCTTTTTTGCGTGAAAATAACATGGAGTCCTCTTTTTGGGCCTTTTTTGCGTAAAATAACATGGAGTCCTCTTTTTGGGGCCTTTTTTGCGTGAAAATAACATGGATCCTCTTTTTGGGCCTTTTTTGCGTGAAAATAACATGGAGTTCTCTTTTTGGGGCCTTTTTTGCGTGAAAATAACATGGAGTTCTCTTTTTGGGGCCTTTTTTGCGTGAAAATAACATGGATCCTCTTTGGGCCTTTTGCGTGAAAATAACATGGAATCCTCTTTTTGGGGCCTTTTTGCGTGAAAATAACAGGAGTCCTCTTTTTGGGGCCTTTTTTGCGTGAAATAACACGGAGTCCTCTTTTTGGGGCCTTTTTGCGTGAAAATAACAGGAGTTCTCTTTTTGGGGCCTTTTTTTGCGTGAAAATAACATGGAGTCTCTTTTTGGGGCCTTTTTTTGCGTGAAAATAACATGGAGTTCTCTTTTTGGGGCCTTTTTTCGTGAAAATAACATGGAGTCCTCTTTTGGGCCTTTTTGCGTGAAAATAACATGGAGTCCTCTTTTGGGCCTTTTTGCGTGAAATAACATGGAATCCTCTTTTGCGTGAAAATAACATGGAGTCCTCTTTTTGGGGCCTTTTTGCGTGAAAATAACATGAGTCCTCTTTTGGGCCTTTTTGCGTGAAAAAACATGGTCATCTTTTTGGGGCTTTTTGTGGAAAATAACATGGATCTCTTTTTGGGGCCTTTTTGCATGAAAATAACATGAGTCTCCTTTTGGGGCCTTTTTTGCATGAAAATAACATGGAGTCCTCTTTTTGGGGCCTTTTTGTGTGAAAATAACATGGAGTCCTCTTTTTTGGGCCTTTTTTGCATGATAATAACATGTAGTCCTCTTTTTGGGGCCTTTTTGCGTGAAATAACATGGAGTCCTCTTTTTGGGCCTTTTTTGCATGATAATAAACATGGAGTCACTCTTTTTGGGGCCTTTTTTTGTGTGAAAATAACATGGATCCTCTTTTTGGGGCTTTTTGCGTGAAAATAACATGGAGTCCTCTTTTTGGGGCTTTTTTGTGTGAAAATAACATGGAATCCTCTTTTTGGGCCTTTTGCATGATAATAACATGGAGTCCTCTTTTTGGGCCTTTTTGCGTGGAAAATAACATGTAGTCCTCTTTTTGGGGCCTTTTTGCATGATAAAACATGTAGTCCTCTTTTTGGGGCCTTTTTGCGTGAAAATAACATGGAGTCATCTTTTTGGGGCCTTTTTGTGTGAAAATAACATGGAATCCTCTTTTTGGGGCCTTTTTGCCTGAAAATAACATGGAGTTCTCCTTTTGGGGCCTTTTTTGTGTGAAAATAACATGGAATCCTCTTTTTGGGGCCTTTTTGAGTGAAAATAACATGGAGTTCTCTTTTTGGGCCTTTTTTGCGTGAAAATAACATGGAGTCCTCTTTTTGGGGCATTTTTTGCGTGAAAATAACATGAATCCTCTTTTGGGGCCTTTTTGCATGAAAATAACATGGAGTCCTCTTTTTGGGGCCTTTTTGTGTGAAAATAACATGGAATCCCTTTTTGGGGCCTTTTTGCGTGAAAATAACATGGAGTCCTCTTTTTGGCCTTTTTGTGTGAAAATAACATGGATCCTCTTTTTGGGGCTTTTTGCGTGAAAATAACATGGAATCCTCTTTTTTGGGGCCTTTTTTGCGTGAAAATAACATGGAATCCTCTTTTTGGGGCTTTTTTGCGTGGAAATAACATGGAGTCCTCTTTTTGGGGCCTTTTTGCTGAAAATAACATGAGTCCTCTTTTTGGGGCCTTTTGTGTGAAAATAACAGGAGTCCTCTTTTTGGGCCTTTTTGTGTGAAAATAACAGGGAGTCCTCTTTTTGGGCCTTTTTGTGTGAAAATAACATGGAGTCCTCTTTTTGGGGCCTTTTGTGTGAAAATAACATGGAGTCTCTTTTTGGGGCCTTTTTGTGTGAAAAAACATGGAGTCCTCTTTTTGGGGCCTTTTGTGTGAAAATAACATGGAGTCCTCTTTTTGGGGCCTTTTTGTGTGAAAATAACATGGAGTCCTCTTTTTGGGGCCTTTTTGTGTGAAAATAACATGGAGTCCTCTTTTTGGGGCCTTTTTGTGTGAAAATAACATGGAGTCCTCTTTTTGGGGCCTTTTTGCTGTGAAAATAAACATGGAGTCCTCTTTTTGGGCCTTTTTGCGTGAAAATAACATGGAATCCTCTTTTTGGGGCCTTTTTTGCGTGAAAATAACATGGATCCTCTTTTGGGGCCTTTTTTGCGTGAAAATAACATGGAGTCCTCTTTTTGGCCTTTTTGTGTGAAAATAACATGGAGTCCTCTTTTTTTGGGGTGCTTTGGAC
>CM068957.1:87722559-87747173 GCA_035128595.1 Eptatretus atami | reverse complement strand
CCTTTTTGCGTTGAAAATCTCTCTTCTTTCTAAATATTTTTTGTGCCCAGGACCCTCAAAAAATCTTAATCCACCTGAGTGGTGGCAGTGACGAAGTGGTGGCAGCAATTGCTTGCTATGCAGGGGAACCCTGCAGAAGATCACGCACAAGCTTTGGGGCTAAGCTGCCTTGGTGACTTCACCCCAAGGAACTGGACACACCTTTTCCTCAGCCTCCACTGTGACCCTGAACGCACTTAGTCCCTCCCTGCTCATCCGCTATTGCTTCCACACATGATCCGTGGGTGGGGTAAACCACTGACCTTTTCCCCAGACGGTACTGGTAGTGCAGTACCGATGGGAACGGTGGGGGTGACTTCTCCCACTTAAACCTATTAGATGCTTTGGAGACACATAAAATACAGATTATGAGGGTAAGAACATTAAAAAAAGTATGAAGGGAAATCGGTTTTAGACAAATGTGGGGAAGGTTGATGGATGGCATTTTTCATAAATTGATGCATTTAATCGATATCACAATAAAATTTCCTCATGCTTATTTTAATACATGCAATATGGGGAATAACTACATCGATGCTACATTGTATATTTTTATGCCTCCACTGACGAAGTCACCATTGGAATTATGTTTTTGGGTTGTCCGTCCATCCGTCCATACGTACATCCGTGCTAATTTTCTCTGTTCTCTCTGCAACCGCTTATCCGATTGACACAAAATTTTCACCATAGATGCGACTACTCATGTAGAATGTTGTTATGATAATTATGATGTCATAGGTCATGTGATGTGGCAGCCATGTTGGAAAAAATGAAAAACTTTGGACCTCTGCATCTCCAAAGCCACTCCAATGAAAATAATTGAAACTTGGCACATCTGAAGTACTCTCCATGGGAAACAAGTGATTTTTGATGATGTCGCAGGTGGCTTCGTTATGACGTCATAATTGCTTACGTTAAACCCTTTATCCGATCAGTATGAAAATTTTTGAGTCATCAATGGCTAATTTGTATGGGGGAAAAAAAATTGATGACGTCATCAGTCACGTGGTTTGGCAGCCATATTGTTTCTAACACACAAACCTTCAAAAATCTTCTTCTCCGAAATGGCTGAACAGATCGAGGTGAAACTTTACAGGTATTATCGCCTATCGATGAGGAACAAAAAGTTATCCACCTATGACGTCATAAGTCATGGTTTGGCAGCTATGATTTTTTTTGAAGCATAAGCCTTAAAAAAATCTTCTCCAGAATGGCTTGACAGATCGAGGGGAACGTTAACACACATGTTCCCCAATCCTTGGGGATACCAGGGTGTTCATGAATAATTAATGGGTCACATGGTCTGGCAGCCATAATTTGAACAAAAATCTTTTAAAAATTATTTCTCTTGAACCGCTTCTCTCATCAATGTGAAACTTTACAATTATGATCTGGTGGTCATGGGCAATATATGTTTTATATTTCAATCTGATCGGATGCATGGTCTGGCAGCCAGAATTATTTAGTATTCTGAATCTGGGTTCAAGGGATTTAAATCAAACTTGGTACAAGTCCGTATAATGATGTAATAATGTGAGCGGAGGCAGATCTGGCAACATCGCGACGTCGAAGAGTGCCCTTCTGGTTATATATAAATAGGATAGAGTTCTAATTCTAACAATAGTTCTAATTCAAGAAAGAAAGAATTGTTTACAACAGATTATATGGTTTTCTTGCTCAAAATTATTTACGAAATTTCAATCAATATTGGTTTAGAAAGCTGCACCAACAGATTTAGCACTTGCAAGATGACAGGGTATGATAGAGTTACGAGTACCTTGGCCAATCATCAACATGTCATTGGTGTTTTTATGGATCTTAGCATGGCATTTGATGCCCTTGATCACACTATCCTTTTATGGTCTTATGGAGTCAGAGAGATTGCTCTTAATTGGTTTATAAATTATTTGTCAAATCGAAAGCAATACACATGTTATGATTTCACTTTCTCAAAACCTTCCTTATAAAATGCTGAGTTCCCAAGGATCCATCTTAGGCCCCCTTCTGTTTTAAATTATTTTTTGAATGATATCTAAAATACATTCACTCTATTCAAGCCTGGTGTTGGCTTAACAGCTGGCTTAAGATATTCAGGTCTTGAGTCCAAGCCTCTGTCAGCCTTTGAATTCAAGTCTCTGTCAGCCTTTGAATTAACATCAGGTGCGGTTAGACTCAGCCTGTCGTCCTTCCAAGGTCAGTGAAATGAGTACCAGTGTACCGGTAATAGAGGGCACTGCATCAGCGGCACAGCCGTGCTCCCAGAAAATGATGCATCCAGTAGCCACAGGCTGCACATGATAACTAGGTATCCACTCTATTACAATATACTATTGTTGTAGACAATATAAATCTCTTTTGTTCCCACTCAATTTTTTCCACCCTTATCAGAATCCGAAATACTGAAGCTAACAAAACTTTCTCCTTGGTTAATAAGTAACTAGCAGGTGTACCGGACTTGTGCTGGACAGGGACAGCATTATGTTTCAGCCTGATTTCATGTGAGTTCCCTTTTTTATCAACCCTAAGTCACCTGAGAATCGAGCAGGGAATTCATCCTGTTTTTCATTTTGTGTACCAGTACAAGGAGAATGAATATGTACTTATGATTGGGGAGTCCCCTGTTCAACACAGCTGATTGTAGGTCCATCTGAGGTCGCAGCAAAACATGTTAGTGTTTTACAATGGATGTTGATACCCAGACTCTGAATCAGGTATTTACACCGGACCCCGTGTGTAAATACCTGGACCTTAGATGTGCATTGGACCTCAGAATTTAGTCCTAGTCCTGATATGGCTGCTGAGGAAATATCTCAATGGATTCTCACTGGTATGGACATTTATATTCCCTCACATATCTATCAAGTTAAGGTTCATTCCCATCCATGGTTCACTCGAGCTTGTGCATCAGCAATTTCTCATTGCAACCATTATTTTAAGCAGTACCATGTGCAAGGGTCTCTGGAGTCCAAATGTCTGTTCTGCAAACAAGTAACCTCTGTAAAAGAGTTCTTGAGGATGCTAAGCAGCAATATGCAGCTTCTGTAGCCGATTCCATTGTGACTCAGCAACTTGGCTCTCGGGACTTTTGGTGGATTGCCAGCGGTGTACTCAACCACAATAAATCTTCTGTACCTCCTCCCTTTCATGGACCTGAGGTTGTTGTTTCACCTCTGGATAAGGTTAACCTCTTTTCAAATCGCTTTGTTTCTAATTCTACCCTCAATGATCAGGGACATCCTCTTCCTGATTTTCCATCTCGTCCAGACTCTGATATTCCTGTTCCTTTAATCATTCCAAAGAAGGTTGCCAGAATTATTCGTACTCTAGATGCCTTGAAAGCGACTGGTCCTGATGGAATCCCTTTGATTGTATTAAAGATGTGTTGTACTGAACTGTCATCGATTCTTGCCAAGATATACAACCTGTGCTTGTCTGCTTCGGTCGGTGTTTCCTTCATCCTGGAAAGTGGTTTCTGTTGTCCCTATTTTCAAGGTTGCTGGTGAGCATTCTGAGCTAAGTATCTATCACCCCATCAGGCTGCTTCCTGTAATAAGTAATGTATTTGAATGCTTCATCGATGAACAACTTCTCAGCCATCTGGAGGACAATTAATTTCTCACCTACTGCCAGTATGGCTTTTGCCATTCTCGCTCTACTGGTGATCTGATATCCTTAATTACAGATCATTTCAACAGGGCATTGGAGCTCAAGGGTGAAGCTCGATTAGTTGCTTTGGATATCTCGAAAACTTTTGATAAAGTGTGGCACAAGTGTCTGCTCCACAAGCTTCAGTCGTATGGTGTATCTGGAGAGATGTATTCAATCATTTTGGAATTCATGATAAATCGCAAGATGAAGGTTGTACTTGAGGGTCAATGTTCTCCTACCTGCTCCATCAATTCTGGTGTTCCACAGGGCTTTGTCCTTGGTCCCACTCTGTTCCTTGTTTATATTAATGATCTTCTTGATAATGTTCTTTCTCAGCTTGCCATGCATGCTGATGACTCATCACTTTACTGTACATCTGCTGATTCACTCAACACTATTCATAATGAGGTTGGAGTTTTGCTCGACAATGATTTACAGAATGTGTTCCCATCGTGTGCTGCCTTTTTGGCTGCTGGTTGCATCATCGGTTAGGGGCGCGGCTATGCCGCTGATGCGGTGCCCCTATTACCAGTATACTGGTGCTCATTTCGCCAACCTTGGAAGGATGACAGGCTGAGGCAACCCCCTGGTGTTAATTCAGTGGCCAACGGGGTTCGAACTCAGGACCCTAGGATCCAAAGCCACCACCCTAACCGCTAAGCCAACACCAGGCTACAATAGAGAATGTGTTGAATGGAAGGCATGACTGGCTAGTAACCTTCAATGCAAAGAAAACTAAATTGTTGTCCATCTCTCATTCCAGAAACAGGTATTTCCCTTCTGTGCACGTGGGGGTCTTCAACCCGAACAGAATCATTTGAGCTTCGGCTTCTTGATCTGGACATCTCCTCTAACTTCCGTTGGGATAAGTACAATTCCGGAATTGCTAAGATTGCTTCCAAGCGAGTTGGTTGTCTTTATCGAGCACAGGGGAATTACCTCCTGGTGCTGTTTTTTATCCGTACATGACAACTATAGTCTTGTCATGGAGTACTGTTGCTACATTTAGGCTGGAGCACCAGCCTGCCACTTATCTTCACATGATAGGCTGCAGAAACGTGTAGTGAACCTGTTTGGTGCGGAGATGGGTTCAACTCTTCAACCGCTCTCTCACCGCAGGTCAGTTGCCACTCTTAGTCTGTTCTACAGATATTTTAATGGAAAATGTTCTGCTGGACTTTCTGACTTGGTTCCTCCTGTACGAGTGTTTGGAAGCAAGACTCGGGTTGCCATCTCTGCACACCCATGTACTATAACTGATCCAAAGTGCAGAACGAAAGGCAATGCAGATACTTTTATCTCTCGTGCTGTCTCACTTTGTAATTCACTACCTGTAACGTGCTTCCCGTTATCTTACAATCTACCCAGCTTTAAGAGGAATCTCAATTCCTACTTCCTACATATTTGACGTTCCATCTCATTTCACATGACTTCTGCTACTTCATGTGTCTTGGATGTTTTTTGGTATTTTTCTTTCTTTTATTTTTGTTTTGCTTTATCCTTATATTTATCTAACCTTTCATTAGCCCCTTACCTAGAATGGCTTTATGCCTTGTTTGGGGCGACTTCAATTAAAAAAAAACGTGTGTCTTTTAATTGTGCCTTTCTATTGTGATTTCAGTCCATGCATTGTTAAAACATGCTCATGATTGCCATTGTTAATACATGCCCTCGTTGATTGAATAACTATTGCTTTGTTGTGCTAATTGAATAAATGTACTTGCCGAACTGTTAAACTTTTCCAACGTGCTTGCTTTTGTCCTTTCCTCCATTGCCTCAATATAGCGTATAAGACCAGATATATGGGGAATTCTGCCCCATTGATTGGCCCCACAATTAGCCAGTGCATACTCACGGTGGTTCCACTCAGCTGTACATAATAAATAGACGGGTGCGTGCTGAGGGTACGTGCCTCAATTGACATCGCCAAGCCACCGGAAAAGGTAACGCGTTTTAGAGCGAGGATCCTGCCAGGCTTGGCGGTATCAATCGGAATCCACAATTGCTTGACAACCCGACGGGCCGTGGACTTATCTGCGATACGGCGGCCCACAGGGCCGGAGGTCAGGAATAGTCCGAGAAGTCCCTGTCGTGGTGAACCCCGAACCGCGGTTCTGTAACAATATGAAGATAAGTAATGCATCCTTCAGTTTCCTGTGCAAATGAAGCAAAAAACTTGGCAAAATCCAGATAAACAATATCAACTGTAAAGTGTGATGCATTGTTACAGTCAAGTCATATCTTATCAATTTCAGAAGAGGCGTCACACATGAGTTCCCCTTTCTAAATCCATGCTGTTCAGAACAGAACATGTAATTGTTATTCTCCATATGGGTTACCACAGTTTTTCCACTGAAGTGTTCCACCACTTTACAGATAACTAACAGTCACGAGATAAATCCTGCCCAAGAGCCTCAGCAGGCTCTGGCCTTGTTCCCATGCGGTGATTATAACTACTAAGTTTAGTGAATTTAGCTATTCGTGAGCCACGCATCTCCCCTGGTTTTTCATTTCCTGGATCAGCCTCTTGGCACTTCAGTTTCACCATAGTTCTCTGCAATTCACATTGTTTCACCACACCTCTAAACACATGGTCAATGTTCAAGGTTGTTATCCGTATCTCTTTTCAACACCAGGTAACAACGACACTGTGCTTTCGTGTAGTGGTTCATTGCACCGACACTTGTGGATCTTTATTATCATTATGAATCTTTTTCATCAACAATCGAACTTCAGTGTTACTTTCAGTCGAGCTGGTCTGTTTGCCATCTGGTAAATGTCAACGTGTAGTTTAGAGGAAGGAACGGAGGCGGGTTTGCGGCTGAAGGCGTGACCCGCTCTTGGAATAATAACCGCAGCCCTTTACTCCGGGCACTTCTGAATTCGGAGCTGCTTGGAACAACTCAACGAGAGAAGCGTGAGTATACGGTGCTCGGTATACTTTGCATTCCAAGGGAAGAGGGTTCTCATGGCTGTCATTTTGTCCCCCTACCATCCTGCTCTGTCCCTGTATCCCCCAATGATCTCACTGTTGCTCCACCCAAGCAGCGTCCCTACATCTCAGCCCGTTTACGCATCCGCTTTTACGAGTCTCGAGCTTCACGGGCTCAGTACAAAATGCAAAATAATATTCAAGCTTTGGGACTTATGAGCACTTAACAAAAGAAATGTGTTTCATGTCATTGAGCCGAGTGACGGCTGAAATATACGATGGGTGGAAGTGAAGTGAAGGGAGGGGTTGGGGGGAAGCAGGAGAAGTGGGAAGATTTTACATTTTCAAGATATCTTGCTGAACATTTTCAGAACCCTTTCCCAAGAATATAATTTCATCATTTGTACGCAGCAATAATTTTGGTGCAGCCACAGACTGTAGCTGCTGGGTGCAACATTTTCTGGGGGCATGACTGCGCCGCTGATGCAGTGCCTCTAATATCAGTACACTGGTGCTCAGTTCGCCGACCTCAGAAGAATGACAGGCTGAGTCGACCCCAACTGGTGTTAATTCAATGACCAACAGGGGCTCAAACTCAGGACCCGAAGATCTTAAGCCAGCCACCTTTGTTGAAATGTCAACAAAGTTCAACTGCTTTAAGAAAGGTCAATATTCAAATAATTAAACTTGTTAGTTAGGCTAAATAGTAACTTTAAAAAAAAAATCAAATCGAGTAAAAACAGGTCGCTCAATCACAGCAACCTTCTCGTTATACCGGTTATACTTGCGTACTTTCATTTAACTTCAAGTTGTGTGTCGGTTTTTTTTCCCTTTGAATATTTTCACGAGCCTGACGCAATTGGAGGTTTGCAAACGCATTCGAACGTGAAATTCTCCTGTCGTTAATACAAATGACTGATGGAATCAATCGGACGTTGATCGAGGTATGTATGCTAACCGCCGTGGGAAGCAAATGAAAGCTGACGTTTCACGAGTTAACCCAACGAACGCCCTTTTATCCTCGAGGAAGGGTTCACGTCCGAAATGTCAGCTTCTCTTTGCTTCCCTCGGCGCTTAGCATACATACATCGATCAACGTCCGATCTTGATTCCATCATTTGTTATACCTGTCTCATAACAAAGAGAGACACCGTAGCCTTCACAAGCAAGACAAGTTATCCATGGAAACAAAAGCGATTGTTTGAAATAGATTATCGACAAATATAAAACATTAGCAGAGGTACCTGCACCTTGTGCAGAAGGAATTTAGAGTATAGATATAAGAAGATGATTTGTAATACTGCCTACCACCGGGGTGGTGCTTTACGATACACATTTACGGAGAGAGAATTGGGGTCTTCCCTATAATTATTTTCCCCTACAAAAGATAGAAATGCTAAGTGCTTGCCTTAACGATATTATGCAGAAATCTTCATACAAACTAATCATGGCATCTACAAAATACAGCACTTTGAAGTCTTTATACATTATTGTGGAGTTGGCAACTCGAGTTGGCGACTTGGATTCGAGTCGCACTCGAATCACAACATTTTGCGACCCGAGACTTGAAACTTGGTGTCTGGGGACTTGCAACTTGCTTGCAACTTCCATGCGACTTGAGTTTATATCAATGAGTTTATTAAATAAATATCAAATAAAAATGGGGTTTAAAATATATGCTAAATGATTCTCCATCGTGGGTGTGCCAGGTTCGGTCAATGACGACATTCACCTTGTATGTGTACATATGCAGCGCGCCACAGCACTCAAGGCCGCCGGATTGCATTCCGTTCACCACTCAGGTTTAAAGGGAGTGTTCACTCTTCAAACAGCACACCATGTCCAAACAACAAGCAACAATATTACCTACGTGGCTATGTGTGAAAATTTTATTCAAATCATGAACATCATCCTGGGGCAAACTTGGCCCCTGATCGGTAACCCCGTGCACCTGATAAAAACATTATGTCATTAAATATGTCAGTTGACTTGGATTATTTGATCTTCATCAACGATAGTAAATTACATAATGACATCTATTTAAAAGGAAAAAAACAAAAAAGTATGATATCTTAAAAGACAACAATTGAAGTTAATAAGTAATACTGTACGTTTCATTTTAAACGTACATAATAAAAATACAAGTAAATTATTAAAATCTCATTTTCCGTTCCACATTTAATGCTTTGGTTCTACGTGTAAACAATTTAAACACAAGCTGAGGTTACTCACTAGTCTCATGTACATATGTTCAAGGCGGTACACTACATATGAGAAGTAAATTGAAGATAAATTTATTTTTGCTGGGAACAAAGCAAAAAATGTCCACAAATACTTTGTTCACAAAAACTTTGAGTGAAACAGATTTTCAGAAGATACATTGCAATAAATCAATAAATAAAGCCCTGTGTCTTAATTCCTTGATAGATTGCATTGCGAAGGTAGAAGTAAATGGAAGACTTGACACAAGTTGAAGATTTAAGTAATGCTACTGTGACTTGAGACTTGCCCACAAAGACTTGAGACTTGCTTGAGATTTAGCTCAAGTGACTTGTTGAGATCTCTGCATTATTCTGATTCATCATGTACATATGTATGCTTGCAGTGTTGGTGTGAGAAATTTCTGAGGATATCCTGAAGACTCAATTGCTCAGTGGGGCTGTCACCACATTAGTGATGAGGTCCTTAGGTTTGAGTCAGAATCTTTTAACCTGAGCCAAATGCAGGAAATGATTCCAGTTTATTAATATACAGTATATGTATATATATATGAATATATATATATATATATATGAAAAATGAAGACCCACCCACATCTTTCACCTGTGAATGGAGGGAATAGCCAATCAGCTCTTACCTAATCAATTAAACACAGGTGGCTAGGATTATATAAATATACTAGATGACCCGTGAACCCGTTGGGTTCCCGTTGTGACAGCGGTTGATAAAAATCATTTCAAAAAAAACAAAAAACATAGCTCCAGTGAACTATATCACTGAGGTTGTTTGCATTGATCAAATAGTCTCGAAGAGTACCTGACTGAATCGGGAATTGATTTTTTAATTTTTTTGTTGTTGCCCGATTTGAACGAAACTTCATATTGTGCGTCAATGTGAAAAAAAAAAACGGAGAAAAAAAGTCGAAGAAATTATTGTGCGTAATCTTCCAAACACAATTTTATTATAATGAACATGGAAGTATTAGATCAAAATGGCGATGTTTATCTTATGCTTAAAAATAAATCGCTCTTTGTCTACACTAAATGTTTGAGATTTTTAAATAAATCATTTCAAGAAAAACTGGCATCCGTTGAAGACAAAGTCTTCGATATCCCCCACCATAGTAAAATATATATATTTTAAATCTGTAAACATCAAAAGGCACGAGTTCACCACTTGCTTGATATGTGTACCAAATTTCATAGAGTTCTATTCGAGGATTTGTAGTTAAGCTCCGGAAACGAAATGTGACGGACGGACGGAACCATTTCTATATCCCCGCCAACTTCGTTGGTTGGCGGGGGATAAAAAAAGATAGCTCCAGCGAACTATAGCCGCTGAAGTTGTTTGCATTGATCAAATTCTCCGAAGAGTACTTGACTGAATCGGGAATTGATTTTTAAATAATTTTTTGCGTTGCCCAATTTGAACGAAACTTGATACGGCACATCGCAGGAGAATGGTGAATAAGGTGGGCAGATTTTTTTGCGCTATCATGTACTGTTTTGGCTGTTTTCGGGAACATACATACATAATACATACAAACATATATATATATATGATATATATATATATTGTTACGAATTTTGCCGTGCGAACAACCGCTTTAGCCAATGGCGGCCGTCTCGCCCACCGGACGGACAATTCAGTCGCGACTTTCCGGAACAACGCCGAAAACCAGTCACGGGTGTGCTCCAATGCACACACGGCCTAGTCAACACTCTACCGCGCGCGACAGGGTCAATCGCCGAATTATCGATATACCTAAGTATTTGCGCGGGCAGACTACGAGAGACGACCAGCGAGGTCTGCTTGGACAGAACGCTTAAGCGGTCCGTTCCGTTCTGGGATAACCGAGCGGGGTATTATCGCGAGACCCTCGCTGGACCCAATTCTTTTATGGATATTAAAAAGCCCGCTATTATTCCGAGAGCAATACGGCGGTTCGATGGGGAAAGAGGACAAAATGAACGGGTTAACATTCACACAAGGACATTTATTTATAATGCACACGTAAACAGGGATGCACGTATGCAGGGCAGGTATGCAATCAATGGGGGAAGGGACAAGAACGAGCAGGTAGCACTACAACCGTCTATGATTATTACTTTAAAGCACTCCACAGTTTTACTTGCAGGACAACGGCGGCCACAACATTCACACAAATAAATCAGAAAAGAACCCCCTCAGAGACAAGAGGGTCAGATGGACCCGTAGGTCTTTATTACGTGGAACTTGGCGGACCGAAGGAGTCCCACGAGACCGTTGCAGGTTACCTCCACCCCGTGGTGCTCGATGGGGCGACCCGCGACGCTCTTTCCCACGGCAAGCTAGCGTACTGCGGTTTGCGCCCAGGCAAATTGGCAGGCGGCCCAGGTGAGTAAGGGCCCTCAGCCGGCGACGCTCTGAAGAGGAACGAACGGTTTGGATGCTCCTTTTCAAAGTTGATGCTTCTTTGGTAAGAACCCGTCCGTTCCTCGCCGACGCTCGGACTGTCCGCGAAGCCCGATCAACCTCAGACCGCCTGGCGCTGGCTGGCGAGCTCTTCCGGCTCTCCCACACGAACGCCAGGTCTTGCCCCGGCATCTGCAGGCCTCAGCCAACGCTCTCTGCCTCCGCGCGTCCCTCACCCTCCCTGGACCTTCCGCACCGCCTGTCGTTTTTCCCGGCTCGCAGACTTCTCCGCCGCCACCAAGACTCCACGCGACGATTCTCTCTCGAAACTGGCGCTCCCGCGCGTGTTTTATAGGTTGGTGAGAACGAGGATCTGACCTCCGCTCTCCGCTCTCTGACCTCTGACCTCCACAGGCCCCGCCCCTGTTTTTCTCCCTGCGATCCGATTTCCGAGCGAAAGCTTTTAACAGAGCGGACGTGCCAGTGAAATCACCGTTGCTTGCGCTACAACGAACCCCGCGTCGGTTTTCAAGCGACGCTGTTCGCTGGGGACTCGCGGCGACGGCTGGTGCCAGGAAGATGCGTCAGAGCTTCGGGGATGAAGGTTGAGTCGATGTTATTCGGGTGGGGGAAATGCGATTAAGGAGATGGTCGGGGAGATCTGTCGTCGTATGAAGGCGGTGTGAGAGGAGTGGTTGGTGTTGACCGTGTAGAAGGTGGTTGGTGGGTGGCGTGGTGAAGGTGTTGGTGGTGGGTGGAAAGGTTGGTTTGTGGGTGGCGTGGTGAAGGTGGTTGGTGGGTGGCCGTGGGAGAGGGTGGTTGGGGTCCGTTTGGCGTTGTGGTATGGTCGCAAAATAGCGATAGTAAAGAAAACTGGCTAACTCAAAGATCACAGCCCGGGTGACACTATAATTCCCTTTTAAACAAGGTGGGGAAATCTAACTGAAACACGGACTTATCGGCATAACTGAACTAAGGACTATATGGTTGTTTCGCGCAATTTCCACAGCGCGTAACAATATATATATCAAATGAGAGTTTTAGTAATAAATATAGATTGACTCCTCCATATTGTTCTGGCCAAAGAGGCTGCGTAAAGCAACCATGAAAGGCTACCCAAGTAAGCCCTTTGCTCTTTCAAACCCTTCCCAAGAGTTCCTCCATGCTTTTTAGCTGTTATGTATTGGACCGTATTAGACACACACACACATGTGTATTCGACGTTTTACTGCCTACAATTCTAAATCATTAATATGGATAACCTTGGTTATTGCCTCTCCTCAGTAAATTGGAAATTACACATTTAACGGCAGGCTGTCCATCAGCAATGTTTGTTTAAGAACTTGTGATATCAATGCTGGTTGTTTGTTGAGTTTTATGACCTTTCCATCCATGCATGATGCAGAACCCAAATATAACATGACAGTGAGTCAGGTAATATGAAATAACTATATCTTCCAGGTACATTGAAACAACTTGCTCAATATCCTACAAGCGGCCATGCGTCATCGTCTAATTAACACAAGGCCAAGACAAGAAGCAATGCTCAAAACATATTGCCAGTTTAATTATTATTTTTTGTACAACATGGATGAGTGAAATAACATAAAGCAGATGGTTCACGACTAACCAGGGGATCAAAAGGTGAACAGGGAGACAAAGACCAACATAATTATGGTGGATGAGTGTCAGAAACGAAAGGGAATGGGGATGAGAGACAGGGAGCCCAAACATGTTTCAGACATAAAAATATAACTGCATTTTTGGTAAAAATTGGATATAACCGATGACAAACTTGTTTGATCTTTACACGTTAGTGCAAAACAATAGCACTGTGTTTACAAACTGTCAAAAATTAATTCAATTGTCAAACATTCAATCAATTGAGAAAGTGTAAAGGGCAGTATCTATCATAATGCTCTCTATTTGATCATCTTTCCTTCTTCATTCTTTCACTCCCCACCCCATTGGGGTACTGTTAAAACTGGGTTGTTATATAATGAGTCGTATAAAAGCCTTCAAAAATGACGGGTTGGGAATTATTTTATTCGAAACATTCAGAGACTGGAAGATATGAATTTTTGTAGCAAGAAGCATTATTTTATAACACTACATGTAGAAATGTTATCCTATTTTCTTTTTTCTGGGACGTTTCATTTTGATGATACAGCCTTGTGAGCGTGCCAAAGTCTGAAGCCTCGGCCTGCCGTTAGGTGTGCTTATATCTTCTTTCTTTATTAGATATCCTATTTACGTACCAGTAAATGAACACATCTGTTTTACTCTGTGTGCGTTGCACATCATGTGCAGTGAATTTCACCTCCCTCCACCTTGTATTTCTTGTTTGTTTGTTTTTTAACATTTCTGTACAACCACCCTTGATTCCTGTTGCAAGTCACCGTACTACACTTCTCCAATCAAAGAGATGTAATTAACTGTTTTATAAAAAATATTTTTCGAGTTTTTTCATCCTGACTTTCATCAGTTTGAAAGATTGGCCTTTAAAACCTGACTCAAATCATCTGATGAAGGGAACAGACAAATACACAAACACACATTGTGTTTTCCATAGGTAGATGCCATCATTTGTAGCGTAGGTGACTATGTTAGTGTATGTAAATAACTGTATGCATGTGATGTGTGTGCAGGTCATTTCACTCTCAGGTTTGTTTTTAAATTACTTATCAACAGAAAGGTTTCTTGAATGGGGAAATCTTCAACCCACTTTAGACAAGGCCAGCTGGCCTGTGTGTGTAACCAAGCACAATCACCTTTTTCCTGGAAGGGTGCTATCATCGGCAGAGCGTGCAGAATGATCTGTTTTTGACAATCTATGCATAACTTTATAAATACGTAACTTAAATTTTTCAAAAACTTAAATAGTAAATCACTCAGTTACTTCCAGATCTGTTTGTTTGGATCAGCTAGGATTGTGTGTGGCAGACTGTAAATCAGTCATAGTCCATGGAGGAATCTCAGTCTAATGGCGAGCATGGTTCCTGGTGCTCCAGGAGTGAAGGAGTCCAACGATTTAAATGTCACACTGCAAGAGCTTCTCTAACTATGCTAAAGTTAAGGCAAACACAAAGTAACAGTGTTTGTTTTATGAATAACAGAGCAGCAGACAATGAGTTCTTTACGGAAAAAAAAAACCTTTCAAAAAGAGAAATCTTTTTATTGTTGATCAATATAATTTTACCACCTCACACTTACACTGTAAACTGTAGAATGATACTAAATAACTAAACATGTGAAACACAATATCGTGTCGAAAAAGCCATGTAAACTTTCCACCAATCATCAGTCCACTGAACCACTTCTGCCTTTCTAGCCTCTTCCTCTCCCTTCTCCATCACAATTCTTTTCCCACCCACCTGACCATACGAAACATATACAGTAGTATGTTTAAAGTAATTTCTTGCTTTTTCTAAAGCGTAAATTGACCACGTTTTTATAATGGACATTTAAAAATTTTCACTTTCAATGAGGCATACACACCTCCAAAAGGCATCAAAATATCATCTTGTTCGATCCCGAATCCATGTGCAGCCGCTGCTCCAGATAGCACACCAATGTCGGACTGCGGTATCGGCTCACCGACACTCTACCCACCAAATGACAGTTTAAGTCGCCGGCGAGCGCGCAGTTCGCAGCTGGCTCATACACCCCCATTGTCACAATGATTCTAACTCAACAGGATGTGCCTGGTGCTGGCACACACACACACACACACACACACAACAAATCTTGGCTGTGGTCCACACGAGCATATCTAGAGACAGCTGGATCTGCTTTGTAAGCCAGCATATAGCTGTAAGACTTTGCCTTTATGATGCAGTTTTGCAGAAACAGAGCCCACACCTCCACACACACCACTCCTATACAAGGGTGACACACATAATATAAATAGTTATGGCTCATAACGTAATTATTGATGCTAACCTCAACCATAACCAAGATTGAAGGTGTGGGTGGTAGTTCAAGGGGGTGGAGGAGATATGGAAAAGTTCCATGACCATTGTGGTTGTGTGAAATGTGCTAGGTAATTCTGTATAACAAGGGGTAAATATTCTAGAAATCATAAATATATATGAACATTATTTGTATAAGTTGCTTGTGGGTGTGTGTTGTTTTGAGTGTTTGACCTTATAACCATTTCTAAAAACCAATTAAAAAACAACATTCGTAGTCGTGGGGGAAGGGGGAGAGGGAGAATGACAAAGCTTCCCTAATGTAAATGTGTGTAGTGTCGTGCCGCCCACCCAGTGGGAGAGTGGGTTGTAAGTCCAGTGGTTAATAGTATTTATATATCAGTATCTTCGTATGAAAGCCCTAATATAGAATTGAAAACTAACTTAGTCAAACTTGCAATACGTGTTCCATATATTTATGCACGGACTAAACCACTGATGAAACACATCGAAAAGTGAGGGTTAAAGTTTGGGTGTGCATGGGAACATTCTACTAAGTTGGGATGGCTATAGAACGCAAGGATGGAAAGGCAATGACCTTGCTCAGTAAATAACACGCTTGCCAAGAAACTTCGTCAGCAGTACAAACACTCTGTATGGTAAATGAAAATAAATATATAATGTATAGATCTTTCTAACGCCTCACTGTAGTGTAGTAGATAGTAGAAAATCCATGCAAATTTGATACAAGCATCAAAATTTGGCATTTCTGTTTCTGCAGGGCTTTCTGAAATCAAATTTGCCTGATTTGGCCCATTTGAATCCAAATTTGAAAAAATTTGGATTTTCAATGGCCAATCAGGCAATTTGAATTATTATCCCCCTGGAGAACATAATGTCCAAATTTGATGCTTGTATCATCATTTGCATGATTCCTCTCAAAAATTCGCTGTTATCTGCCCCACTACTTAATGACTGACTAACGACTGATATTAAGATCAGTACCTTTTTCCCCGAGTGAATGTAGCAAGCTGAAATTTTTTGCATGCTGATGGGCATCGAAGCCTACACAACCGGTGAAAAAATCACAGCAATCACTCGCACAATGTCCAATAAATGAGAGGAATATGAATAAGGTGAAAAAAATGAACAGGTGGTGACCCAGACAATGGGGAAAGCAGGGTAATTTGTGTGCTTAACAGATATCGACAGCGGTACACTTGGTAAAAATCAACAGAACCATTGGAAAAGCATGCCATAAACGAAAATATAAATAAATGAAATAATAAATTGCAGGTGATGACCCGAGAAATGGGGAAGCATGGTAATTTTTGTGTGCCGAGGATCACTCAAGAGCTGTTTCACTGGGAAAAAAAAAATCACACAACATCAGAAAGCATCTGTCAATGAAATATTAAATAAAGGGGGGAAAAAATGAAAAATAAATAAATGAAAAATCAATTGGAGGGACCGAGACCATTGGGGAAGCATGTTCGTCATGCTTGCTTAACACATTTGTAAGCCATACCCCGCAGGTATGTGTGTGTGTGTGTATCTAAATATATATATATTATATATATATAATATATAAATAATCTATATATCTATATATAAACACACACACACACACACACACACACATCACACACATTACCAACACACACACACACACACACATCAACGTATATTCTGGAGGATATCCTCGGGGTATATGCACACTCAGAAAGCAATCAGTGTGCATGCCATCCTCGGATATACATTCAATCTGGCATCTCGTCTGGCAACATTATTTGCTGGACGTTAAGATCCCACGGTGTCCCTCATGAAGAGTAGTTGAGCTATCGCTGCTGCCCTTCCAAATTATAATTTCCTGCCCTGACTGAACTGATTGGAAGGCACGAATAGGCCGCTCTGCATTAACCCTTGCCCCATGAAATGATTCTTTCTTATGAACCACTTTGCTGAAAGTATGGTAATCTCATATATATATATATAATTATATTACTTTTATATATATATATATATGTATATACATTTAGGGACCCAGAGTCACTGGGTAATAACAAGGGTTGGGTGGGGGGGGGGGGTGGTATCCCTAGTTCTCCTGGACTCACTGGGAATCGCAGGCCATCGTCCAATGAAAAACTTGTGTTGCGGAGCCAGTCGGCTAATGACCCACAACGCATAGAGCTTGACCACGGTGAGTAGGGTCTCCGTCCTGACAATGTTAACTGAGAAGAAGCACGTGATCTCCTTATCGGGGAAATGCGCCCCGTCGGCAATTATGCTTTATCTTTATTGGATTGTGATCATGAAGCCGAGCTTTCCATGAGCACAATGCCGGAACCGATATGAGAGCCCATTAGTGGCGGGAATTATAACCCCTTGATCTAATCTACCATACGGACATTGCTCGGACCAATGGAAGAAAGGAGAACCATGGAAAGATTGCAAATATAACAAGAATATTGATTTACAATGAACGATGGAGGGGTACGGGAAGGAGGGAAGGGGAACTTAAGGGTTTTAAATGGCGTAAAAGTAAACCAGGACAGGAACAAGGGGAAAAATGTAATCAAATGAGTGTAATCAAGGTGTGTTATTTATAAAAGGGAAAGTCAAATGGTACAAGTTGTTGACTTAAACCTGTAGCCTTACGCTACCCTATACAAAAACAGGGTAACCCATGCAGACCTACACACACGCGCCGCATACACACACACCACACACACACACACACAACACACACACACAACACACACACACACACAACGCGCGCGCATACACACACACACACACACACACACGGGGAGACAAATTGGGACCTGGTAACATACTCACGTCAACCACCTACCACTTGGTACTGCTCTCTGAAATGGCCCTCAGCACTGCTCACGCACCATGAGGGTCCACCAGCCTCCGTTGGGAGCACAACCAATGCATCCAGGACCAGGGAAAGAAACGAGTGTGACGACCCAGGCCAGCGAGAGAATGAGCTGTGTGTCATGACCGGACCGCCGATAGGCTCGAGGCAAAAGAAGAAAAGTGCTGCAACCAGGATCAAGGTGCTGGGGGCAATGAACAGAGGGAAAGGGAATCAGTGCGCTGAGTGCAGCTTTATAGCCCCTGGGGGCAGGTGGGGCCAAAAGCCACATGTCAGATCCCCAATGGCGGCCTGGGACCAGCCATTGGTGGGTTTCGCAGGCGGCCTCGTCCATGCTGCCGCCCGACGGGATATTCAAGTCATTTGGTCTTTGCGCTGTCCGTCATGAACACAGAACACCACATTACATGGGGGGAATCCCTTCTACCCTGGGACAAACCCAAAACGTCCAACAGTGTTCATGGTGGCAAGCCAGGGAATGGGGCAATCGTTTCAGGGAGGCTGAGTCGTGTCTTGGTTTGTTTGCCAGTCATTTTGGTTTTGGACGGGGAATAAACGGGGAATGAGGGAAAATGAAATTACAGTACACGGGAAGACGGAAATAAATTACATTCCAGGGTAGATTATCCATACAGCCGAACAGAACAAACAAAGACTAATGCGGCACGCAAAACCAATAAAGGGGATGAGAGAATTTGCGGTGTTCCAGAATCCTGGTGAACGAGGCACATGTTGAACGCCAAGTGGGCAGTGAAACCAATGTACACCCTGTGATGACGTTGTCACGCAACAATCAATCCATCACAATGATGTCTCTATTGCTCCTGATAACTACTGCACGCTGAGAGGGGGGCAATGACTAACTCAACGCATCCATCCATTGGGACCAATACTAATGAACAGAGCATCGGTGCTGCCAAGCCCCCAAATAGTCCCCCCTCCTGGGCTTTTGAGCACAATCCTGGACGGGTCACCACTCCAACACAGGATACTCAAAATGTCTCATCATCCAACAAGCTGGTAACTCAATTTTCCAACTCAAAAGGATGACAGACTGAGTCAAACCCGCACCTGGTATTAAATTCAACTGCTAAGCAGAATTTGAACTCAGGAACTTAAGACCCATAAGCCCATCACCCTAAGCATTAAAGCTTAACACCAGGCCATACATTATCCCCACCCACACATTTAATAACATAACCCTATGAAGGAAAGGCACTATTCTTAACGTTCATTACGGAAGATAACTATTTTAAAAGTCAATACTCGTGTAATATATTATATATATATAATTATATAATATATATATATATATATATATAATATATATATTATATATATCCGTTGTTCAGCAGAGCAACCGCAGTTAATCTCCGAGACCCTGAAGAAATTCAAATTATTGCCAAACACTCCAAGTCCACATACTCAGCAAGTGTGGCAAGTATAGCCAATACCCTCATGTGATTTGGGAGGGCCCCTTTTGGCCTGTTGTGTGACTGAAAAAAGCTGATGATGAATGATCATTATCACATGAATATATTTTGTGATAGGACAAGGCGTGTCCTAGATATATATGTTGTTGTTTTTTCCATGAATTGCAATGATAGTAGTTCCGACAGAGAAATCAAATTAAATATTTTAACACAAGATTTCACCAACATCAGTTAACATGTTTTCAGTAATGAAATAAGAAGATCCAACAACAGTTGTTATTCATTGTTTGAAAAGTCCCTTTTGGAAAAAAGGAAAAAATTACTTTAGGGGTGATATCTATCCTGCTTACTTTTTTTGCCTCTCCTCTCATTTTACGTTAACTTTTTACCTTTCTTTCTCTTTCTTTTGTCTTTTCTCTTCCCCACAGCATGCCAGAACATCCAGCTTTTAAGACTGCAGGCCAGAATAGGGTTGGAGGTCTGGCGGCATTGAGAGCATGAAGCCAGTAGCCGTGCCTCGAGAACAACAAGGCCACTTTCCTTCAAAGGAAGATGCGTACATTTTGTTGCACACAATAATCAAATCGAGGGAAAGGGCCAAGAAGTACAACCTGCATTTTTGGGCTCGGTAATGTACTAACAACAACAATTTACTGGTAAAATCAAAGAAGAATCTAACTACACGTCGAACTACAATCGTCACTGATCAATTCGCATAGAACAAAAATTGTGAGAGGTGCGATGGTATGGTGCAGAGTCGCACGCTTATGCAGTGGTTCTTCAAGAAAGTATCACACGACCCTCGACTTTGGTCATCATTTTGTTTGTGTTACAGCCTGAATTTAAAGTTTGATTAAACTTGAATTTTTTTGTACAGAATCTACACAAAATACGCCCTATGAAAATGAAAAACATGTTCTTGAGAAATTTCTACGAAATTAATTAAATATGAATCTGAAAATGTGTTGCGTCAATAAGTATTCAACCCTTTGGCTGTGACGCTCCAAGTTGAGCTCAGATGCATCCCAATTTCGCTTTTGATCACCTTGAGATGTCTCCACAACTTAATTGGAGTTTCACCTGTGGCCAATTAAATTGATTGGACAATAATTTAGAAGGAAACACACTTTTCCTCTATAAGGTCCAGCACAGTGACGGTTGATGTCGAGGCAAAACTGCGACATGTAGTTTCAGGAACTTTCCGTAGAACTTAGAGATATAAATTGGTGAGGAGGTATAGATTGCGAGAAGGTATAAACCAATTTTTCGAGTGTTGAAGTTCCCAAGAAGCCAGTTAAGCTCATCATTATGAAAATGGAAAGAATATGGAACTACCAGACTTTTCCTAAGAGCTGGCCGTCTGACCAAAATTTGAAGAAGGACCTTGGTTAGGGAGGTGACAGAAACCCATGACCAAATCTGACGACTCAGAGTTCTTGGTGAGATGGGAGAACCTGCCGGAAGGACAACAATCTCCGGCAGCACTCACAAAATCGAGGCTTTATGGAGAGTGGCCAAAGACGGAAGCCACTCCTAGAAAATAGGCACATGACAGCATGCCTGGAGTTTTGCAAAAAGGCACGTGAAAGACTATGAAACCATGAGGTGAAATATTCCTGTTGTCTGATGAGATTTGAAATTGAAACTATTTGGCCTGAATGCAAAACACTACGTCTGGGTGGAAACTGAGCACAGCTCCATCACCCTCCCATCTAACACCACTTTACGTGAAGCATGGTGGTGGCAAGCAATCATGCTATGGAGATGCTTTTCAGCTGCAAGGACTAGGAGACTTGTAGAATAGAGGAACAATGAATGAAGCCAAATAACAGGTAAATCCTCAAGGAGAAACCTGCTTCAGAGTGCAAAAGACCTCAAAGACTGCAGTGAAGATTTACGTTCCAACAGGACAATGACCCCAGGCAACAGCCAAAGGCAACACTTGGAATGGCTTTCAAGAACAAGAATGTAATCCTCGAGTGGCCCAGCCAAAACCCGAGACTTGAATCCCATTGAGAATCTGTGGAAAGACTTCAAGAGTTTGCAAAGAATGACCCAAGGGGTTGAATACTGATTGACACAAAGTGATTCAGTTTTAATTTTTTAATTAATTTGTAAATAATTTCTAAAAAAACACGGTTTCACTTTGTCATTATGGGGTATTTTTATGTAGATCTATGGCAAAAAATTATATTTAATGCATTTTAAATCAGGCTGTAACACAACAAAATGTGACAAAAAGGTCTGTAGGTGTGATTACTTTCTGAAGGCACTGCCGTTGTGAGCTGTCTCGTTTGAGTTCAATCGCACCCCATGTATAAAACTATCATGATTGGTGCTTCACGTGTCAGGACCTGAATGCTCTTCAGGATTGAGTCCGACTTCAGCACAAATACTGACACACCGCAGCTTGATGACCAGTCTGGGAGGGGGCCTGTGCAATTTCGTGGAGTTACAAGGTCATGAATCTGTGGAACTTCATGGCCTCTTCAAGGGAGGTGTGCAGTACAAAAGGTGCGTGACCCACGCAATCAGTTGTAGAATGTACCTAGAATCATAGATAATCAAGAATTATTGACATGGGTCATGAATCAGATCATTAATAATTGATGTAAGCAGTCTCTTCACGACATGCCATCATCGCGTGAAATGAAATTATTAATTTCAATGAACTATTATTTGTTTAGACACTTCAACAGCACTTGGGGTTTCATTCGTTTGAATCTTTGCAGTAATGTTTCGCAAGCATTCCCTGGTTTTCATAATACGAGAGCATAACTTGTTATATTTTTTTACTAAAATCCAATAATAAGGTTTTACTTTTATCACTAGTGGTTATGAATCATCAACCATTCAATAAGGCACAAGGGGGAAAAAAAAATTTTTGGGTTTTTTTTCCAAATGAAAGCTGCTTCTCCTCGGGGATTTCGTATTAGTGCTGGTATGGAAGGAAAAGGTTATTTTTAATGGCACGGTCAGTTTTGCCCCGTTCATTTACATCACAACAGTGAATTAATTTATCCATTGGAGTAATGTTACAAGCAATAGTATTAATGGTGAACATCTGTATCCAGCAAAGCCCAAAATTGACACTTAAAGGGTTGTATGGTAGCATATTGGCACTGGTACCCTCTCGCTGCACAACACTGGAAGGGATGGAATGATGCTTCCTTTGAACTGGTTCCATCCACCTGATACTTACCAAGAATGGGTGATGTGCCAACATTGAAAAAAATCAGGAAGGCTGTGATAAGTCTTGACGGCTTTGGTTCCGCCAGCATTGTTCAAGAGACGGGAAATTTTCCTCTGTAGATGATGGAACCGAAAGTAGCAGAGCATCCTCCAATCTTCTCATATACTACCGAGGCCTAAAGCTGCTCCCTTCACATCAATAAGTCCTCCTGGCAGCTTGCCTTCCTGCTTGCTTCCTCATGCATCCTAACTTGCGTGATATCTGGAGACTAAATAGATTCCCAGATAGCACACCGCACTGGCTAACCAATGCCATTTTGTCCATCAAGGCCAACGTCGGATGTCGATGGCTTTCACACCCATATTGCCAGGTTGGAATCTGTTTGCAGCATTTCGACCTTTGCTGAATCCATTGCCAACGTTTCGTTCCAACGTCGGTGTTCTGTCCGGATTGTCTTTAAGATGCAGTCGTGGAAAAATCCAGCATCCAAAGCTTCAAGTTGCCATGCTTTTACTTCCCATTTACATAATGCATGCAAGGAAAGCAAGAGTGACGCAAAAACATAGCGAGTCTATCCGGCAGGTGCAGGAGAGGCCAATGCCAAAATGTACCTCAAGGCAGGTGAATCCAGGTAAGCTTACTCAGGGTAAAGCTAGGACGGACTTTATAGTCATGGTGGCAAGTGCATGGATGGAAACATTTGTGCGAATATGCCCCAATAATAACACTGGGATCTACTGTATTCGGCCAAACACGCCCGTTCTTCTCAAATGATGCACGATACAAACTGAAGAATCTCCTGCAAAATAATCGCCTGCCATGCCTTAACTGAAGTGAACGATCCCCCTGTGTTAACATACAAGGACAAAGTGGATGACGGAATGTTAAGATTGCATGAACATTAGGGGAAACTTGGAGTCCATGAAAACCGAATAGCATTGGATTTAATTCAGCACCATATTGAGACTTCATCAACATACAGCGCCGGAGCCAGTGCTCAATCGCGAACAACCGCAACATGGAATAAAGCCAAGTGTGATACAAAGGACAGTTGGGTGAGAGAAGTGATCAATGTGATAAACAGCTGGGAAAGACATGAGGGCTGTAAGTCATACTTGGCGAATCGTCATTCAGTGGAATGTTGAAAGCTATGTTAGTTTATGTGTTTTATTTTTAAACATTCCATCCAAAAATTGTTGCTTAAGCAACCCTAAAATACAGTACTTGTAAGTGGAGGTTGTGGGAAAAGTTGAAAGGGGAACTGGAGAAGTGTCATGTCCACATTTGTAACCAGGGCAGAGAATTTTGGTTATGGAACAAAATCTGCATGTGCTGCTTCGAAAGCAAGCTTCCCGAATTTAAGCCGATGATGACCATATGCTAGGATGAAGAAGACAATGTCATTGCAAAAGTAAAACCGGAAGCTTTTTTGAGTAATGGGGGAAAACATGTCTCCAAACTAAGTTTCACCTACTTTATTACCATGCGCAAGTACGTACCTGATTCACTTGCAACTCCTTTGGTGCCAACCAACAGCTCCACCGGATAATAATGGTGATGTCGCCAAAACTGCTTAAGCACATGTAGCTTTGGCATCAATTAATTGGTACACAGTTTGTGTACTGAGTTTTCATATAATTGTTCATTTTAATGTTGATATATATATATTTATATATGTTCAATATATTTGTTACCGAGAGGAGGTGAAAACCCAAAACATACATAATGTACAGGGTGTCCCCAAAAAGAACGTGGAGAATTTTGGTTGTTAATATATTTGAACCATGAAAGATACATGATACCCTTTGGTTATATGATACAGAAAACTCAGAAGGTTTTGTGCACATCATCAATACAGCTTCAAATATGAGCTCCGTTTGTCGTGTGCAGGACAATCGAGGCGGACACCATTTCTTGCCAATGTTCGGCTCAGCCATGCTTATGTTTTTCTTTGCGGAGG
>CM068957.1:87705822-87722363 GCA_035128595.1 Eptatretus atami | reverse complement strand
GCTCTTTGTAAGAACCCGTCCGTTCCTCAGCGACGCTCGGACTGTCCCGAAGCCCGATCACCTCAGACCGCCTGGCGCTGGCTGGCGAGCTCTCTCCGGCTCTCCCCACACGAACGCGCAGGTCTGCCCGGCACTGCAGGCTAAAGACGAGAGATTTTTTGTGTGAAAATAACATGTAATCCTCGCTTTTGGGGCCTTTTTGCATGAACATAACATGGATTCGTCTTTTGGTGGCCGTTTTTGCGTGAAAATTAACATGGAATCCTCGGTTTTTGGGGCCTTTTTGCATGAAAATAACATGGGTTCTTCACTTTTGGGGCGCGTTTTATTGCATGAAAATAAACATGGAGTCCTCTTTTGGGTGCCTTTTTGTGTTGAAATAACAATTGGAGTCCTTTTGGGGCGCCTTTTTTGCCTGTGAAAATAACATGTGAATCCGTCTTTTTTGGGCGGCCTTTTTGGCATTTGCATAAAAATAGTAGTCCTCTTCTTTGGGCGCACCTTATTTTTTGTGTGAAAATAACATGGAATCCTCTTTTTGGGCGCCTTTTTGCAGAAAATAAATGGATTTCCCTCTTTTTGGGGCCTTTTTTTGCGTGAAAATCTAACATGTAGTCTTCTTTTGGGGCCTTTTTTGCGTGAAAAATAACATGCGAGTCCTCTTTTGGCGGCCTTTTTTGCCGTGAAATAACAAAATGTAGTCCTCTTTTGGGGCTTTTTTTTGCGTGACAGATAACATGGAGTCCCTCTTTTTCGGGGCCTTTTTTGCGTGAAAATAAATGTATTGCCTCTATTTTGGGGCTTTTTGCCGTGAAATAACACTGGTCTCTTTTTGGGGCATTTTTGTGTGAAAGGATAACATGTAATCCTTCTTTTTGGGGCCTTTTGGCATCGAATATAAATGGATTCCTCTTTTGGGTGCCTTTTTTGCGCTGAAATAATAGACATGGAATCCTCTTTTTGAGGGGCTCTTTTGCATGAAAATAAACATGGAGTTCTGCGCTTTTGGGGCCTTTTTTGGCATAGAAAAATTAATAATGAGAGTCCTCTTTTTGGGCCTAGCCTTTTTGCCGTGAAATAACATGGGAGCGTCATGCTTTGTTGGGCCTTTTTTCGGTGAAAATAGCATGTTAAGGATTGCATCTCTTTTTGGGCCTTTTTGCGTTGCGAAAATTGAAGCCAGATGGCAAGGTCTGTACGTCTATTTGTGGCGGAAAGGCCTTAGGTTCTTTTTGCGTCGAAAATAAACATGTAGTCGCTCTTTTTGGGGCCTTTTTGCGTGAAAATAATGGAGTCCTGGATCTTTTGGGGCCTTTTGCGTGGAAAATAAATGGTCTGAGCTTTTGGTCCATTTTTGTGTGAAAATTGACATGTAATTCTCTTTTCGGGGCCTTTTTGGGGCAATGACAAATAACATGGATTCCTCTTTTTGGGGCCTTTTTGTGCGTGAAAATAACCATGGAATCTCTCTTTTTGGGCCTTTTGCATGAACATAAATGGAGTTCTGCCTTTTGGGCGCCTTTTTTTGCATGAAAATAACATGGATCATTCTTTTCTTCGCCGGGCGCTTGTCTTGTGTGAAAATCACACATTGGAGTCCTGTCTGTTTTGGGGCCTTTTTTGTGTGCAACAATAGTCATGCGAATCCTCTTTTTGGGCGGCCTTTTTGCATGGATAATAACATGTATCTCTTTGTTTCGGGGGCCCTCTTTTTTGTGTGAATATAAAAATGGAATCTCTCTTTTACTGGGGCCTTTTTGGCGTGAAAATAACATGGAGTCTCCTTTGGGGCCTTTTTGCGTGACAAATAACAGGGAGTCCTCTTTTTATCGGGTGGCCATTTTTATTGTGTTGAAAATACAATGGAGCTGCACCTCTTTTTGGGCGTTTATTGTGTGAAAATACATGGAGTCCTCTTTGTTGGGGTTCTTCTGTGGTTGTGTGAAAATAGACATGGAGTCCTCCTTTTGGGCCATTTTTTGTGTGAAAATAACATGGAGTCCATCTTTTGGGCTATGTTTTGTGTGAAAATAACATGGAGTCCTCTTTTGGGGCCTTTTGTGTGAAATAACATGGAGTCTCTTTTGGGGCCTTTGTTGTGTGAAAATAACATGGAGTCTCTTTGGGCCTTTTCTGTGTGAAAATAAATGGAGTCCCTTTTGGGAGCCTTTTTGCTGAAAATGAACATGGAATCCTCTTTTTGGGGCCTTTTTTTTTTTTTTGCGTTAACCATCAACTCATGGAATCTCTTTTTGGGGCTTTTTGCCGTTAACATAATGGACTTCCTCTTTTTGGGGCCTTTTTTGTGCTGAAAATCAAACATGGATGCCTCTTTTCTGGGCGGCTTTTTTTGCGTGAAAACCTAACATGGAAGCTCCTCTTTTTGGGGTGGGCGCTTTTTTTCTTGCACGGAGTGATATCATGTAGTGCCTCTTTTTGGGGCCTTGTTTTGTCGTGAAAATACATGGTCATCTTTTGGCGGCCTTCTTTGCGCCTGAAAATAAACATGTAGTCCTCTTGTGGGCCGTTTTTGCGTGAAATAACAGGAGTCCTCTTTTTGGGGCCTTTTTGGCGTGAAATAATCACATGGTCCATCCTTTTTGGGCCAATTTTGTGTGAAATATAACATGTATCGCTCTTTTTTGGGGCCTTTTTGGCATGCACAATAACATGGATTCCTCTTTTTGGGGCCTTTTTGCGTGAAAATAGCACATGGAATCCTCTTCTGTTGGGGCCTTTTTGCATGAAAATAACATGGAGTTCTCCTTTTGGGCGCTTTTTTGCATGAAAATAACATGGAGTCTCTTTCTTGGGGTTTTTTGGTGTGGAATATAACATGGAGAGTCCTCGTTTTTTGGGGGCCTTTTTTGTGTGAAAAATAAACATGGAACTCCTCTTTTTGGGCCTTTTTTGCCAAAATGATAATAACAATGTAGTCCTCGTTTTTGGGCCTTTTTTTGTAGTGAAAATAACATGGAATCCTCTTTTTGGGAGCTCCTTTTTTGCATGATAATATACATGGAGTCCTCTTTTTGGGGCCTTTTTGTGCTGAAAATAAATGGAATCCTCTTTTTGGGGCCTTTTGGCAGTGATAAAACATGTAGTCAGTCCTCTTTTTGGGGGCTTTTTTGTGTGAAAATAACATTGAACCTCTTTTGGGGCCTTTTTTGGCGTGAAAATAACATGGAGTCCTTTTGGTGGCCTTTTGCGTGAAAAATAACAATGGAGTCTCTTTTATGGGGGGCCTTTTTGTTGAAAAAAATGGAGTCATCTTTTTGGGGCTTTTTGTGTGAAATAACATGGAGTTCATCTTTTGGGGCTTTTTTGTGTGAAAATAACATTGTAGTTCGCCTTTTTGGGTTGCTTTTTTTTTGGTGTGAAAATATACATGGATCCTCTTTTTGGGGGCCTTTTGCTGAAAATTAACATGGAGGTCCTCTTTTTGGCCCTTTTTTGCATGAAATAACATGGAGTCCTCTTTGGGGCCTTTTTTGTGTGCAAATATAACAATGGAATCCTCTTTTTGGGCCTTTTTTGCGTGAAAATAATACATGGAGTTCTCTTATGGCGGCCTTTTTTTTTGCGTGAAAATAGACATGGAGTCTCTTTTGGTGGCATTTTTTGCGTGAAAATAAGCATGGAATCCTCTTTTGGCGGGCCTTTGTTTTTTTGCATGAAAATAACATGGGAGTCCCTCTTTTTGGGGGGGCCTTTTTTGTGTGAAATAACATGGATCGCTCTTTTGGGGCCTTTTTGCGTGAAAAATAAGCATGGAGTCGCTCTTTTTGGGCGACTCTATTTGGCGTGAAAATAACAGGGATCCTCTTTTTGGGGCTTTTTGTGTGAAAATAACATGGAGTCCTCTTTTTGGGGCCTTTTTTGTGCTGAAAATAACATGAGGTCGCTCTTTTTGGGGGTTGGGCCTTTTTGTGTGAAAATGACATGAGTCCTCTTTGGGTCGCCTTTTTGTGTGAAAAATACATGGAGGTTCCTCTTTTGGGGCAGTGTTTGGTGTCGAAAGATAACATGGAGTCCTCCGTGTTTTCGGGCCTTTTGTAGTAGTGCAAATAACATGGAGTCCTCTTTTTGGGGCCTTTTTTGCGTGAATATCAACGATGGAATCTGCTTTTGGGGCGGTGTTTGTTGCAGTTCAAACATAACATGCGAATCCTCTTTTTGGGGCGCTTTTTTTTGCGTTGAAGAATTAACCCGACGAGTGGTGCCTGTGCGTTCATTTGTGGTGAGTGGGACACGTTTGTGCTGAGTGCGATGATGGGAATATAAGTAAGCAGATTATTGAGAGACTCACGATGGAGCTTAAAAATGCTGAGAGATGGGAAGGCTGCCCCTTAGTTCGCTCAAGTTGTGCTCGTGTCGCCACAGAGAGGTGGAGCGGATACTCCCTCAAAAATCTTAATGGCGCCACTGAGTGGTGGCAGGTGACGGAAGTGGGTGCGGCTCATAGCCAATTGCTTGCCTATGGACGAGCAGGGGACCCTGGCAGAAGATCACGCACCAAGCTTTGGGGCTAAGCTAGCTGGTGACTTCACCCCAGGACTGGAACACATCTTTGTGGGGATCGAAGATACCTTTTCCTCAGCCTCCACTGTGACCGCTGAACGGCACTTAGTCCTCCCTGCTCAACCGCTATTGCTTCCACACATGATCCGTGGTGGGGTAAACCCTGACCTTTCCCAGAGGTACTGGTAGTGCAGTACCGATGGAACGGTGGGGGTGACTTCTTGCACTTAAACCTATATAGATGCTTTGGAGACACATAAAATACAGATTATGAGGGTAAGACATTAAAAAAAGTATGAAGGGAATCGGTTTTAGACAAATGTGGGAGGTTGATGGATGGGCTTTTTCCATAATTGGATCGGCATTTATCGATATCACATAAATTTCCTCATGCTTATTTTAATACATGCAATATGGGGAATAACTACAATCGATGCTACATTTGTATATTTGTTATGGCCTCCACTGACGAAGTACCATTGGATTATGTTTTTTTGGGTTTGTCCTCATATCCGTCCATACGTTACATCCGTGCTAATTTTCTCTGTTCTCTCTGCACACCGCTTATCCGATTGAATACAAATTTTCACATAGATGCGACTACTCATGGTAGTAATGTTGTTATGAATAATTATGATGTTCATAGGTCATGTGATGTGGCATGCCATGTTGGAAAAATGAAAAACTTTGGACGCGTCTGCATCTCCAAGCCACTCGCAAACTGAAATAATTGAAACTTGGGACATCTGAATACTCTCCATGGGAAATCAAGTGATTTTGATGATGTCGCAGGTGGCTTCGTTACTGACGTCATAATTGCTTACGTTAAACGCTTTATCGCGATCAGTATGAAAATTTTTGAGTCATCATGGTAATTTGTATGGGGGAAAAAATTGATGAGTCATCAGTCACGTGGTTTGGCAGCCATTTGTTTCTAATCATCGCGTGATCAGCGACAGCACAAACCTTCAAAATCTCTTCTCCGAAATGGCTGAACAGATCGAGGTGAAACTTTACAGGTATCTATCGCCTATCGATGAGGAACAAAAAGTTATGCCACCTATGACGTCATAAGTCATCGGTTTGCAGCTTATGATTTTTTTTTGAAGCAATAAGCCTTAAAAAATCTTCTCCAGAATGGATTTGCAGAGATCTGAGGGAACGTTACAGCACATGTTCCGCAATCCTTGGGGATACCAGGGTGTTCATGAATATTAATCGGGTCCATGGTCGTGGCAGCCATGAATTTGACAAAAATGCTTTAAAAATTATTTCTCTTGAAGCGCTTCTCTCATGCAATAGTGAACTTTACAATTATGAATCTGGTGGTCATGGCAATATATGTTTTAAATATTTCATCTGATCGGTATGCATGGTCTGGCAGCCAGAACTTATTTAGTATTCTGAATCTGGGTTCAAGGGGATTTAAATCAAACTTGGTACAAGTCCGTATAATGATGTAATAATGTGAGCGGAGGCAGAATCTGGCAACATCGCGACGTGAAGAGTGCCTTCTGGTTATGATATAAATAGGATAGTAGTTGCTAATTCTACAATAGTTCTAATTCAAGAAGAAAGAATTGTTTACAAAGATTATAATGGTTTTCTTGCTCAAATTATTTAGCGAAATTTCAATCAATATTGGTTTAGAAGCTGCACCAAGAGATTTAGCACTATTGCAATATACAGGGTATGATGAGTTACGAGTACCTTGGGCCAATCATGCACATCGTCAATTTGGTGTTTTTATGGATCTTAGCATGCATTTGAGCCCTTGATCACACTATCCTTTTATGGTCTTATGGAGTCAGAGAGATTGCTTCTTTAATTGGGATTTATAAAGCTTATTTGTCAAATCGAAAGCCAATACCCATTTATGATATTCACTTCCTCAAAACCTTCCTTAGTAAAATGCTGAGTTCCAGGATGCCATCTTAGGCCCCCTTCTGTTTTAAATTATTTTTTGAATGATATCTAAAATACATTCACGTCTATTCAAGCTCGGTGTTGGCTAACAGCTGGCTTAAGATATTCAGGTTGCAGTCCACGGCCTCTGTCAGCCTTTGAATGCAAGTCTCTGTCAGCCTTTGAAATTAACAATCACGGTGCGGTAGACTCAGCCTGTCTCCTTCTCCAAAGGTCAGTGAAATGAAGTTAGCAGTGTAGCCGGTAATAGAGGGCCTGCATCAGCGGCAGCAGCCGTGGCTCCAGAAATGATGCCATCCAGTAGGCCCAGGCTGCACATGATAACTAGGTATCTCACTCTATTACAGATATACTATTGTTGTAGACAATATAAATCTCTTTGTTGCCCACTCAATTTTTTCAACCCTTATCAGAATCCGAATACTGAAGCATAAGCAAAACTTTCTCCTTGGTTTAATAGTAACTAGCAGGTGTACCGGACTTGTGGCTGACAGGGACGCAGCTTATGTTTCGCCTGATTATGTGAGTTCCTTTTATCAACACCTAAGTACCTGGAATCGAGGCAGGGAATCATCCTGTTTTTCATTTTGTGTCACCAGTACAAAGGAGAATGATATTGTACTTATGATTGGGTGAGTCCCCTGTTCAACACCAGCTGATTGTAGGTCGCATCGAGGTCGGCAGCAAAACTGTTAGTGTTTACATGGATGTTGATACCTCAGACTTCTGAATCAGGGTATTTACAACGGACCCCGTGTGTAATACCTGGACTTAGTAATGTGCATTGGACCTCAGAATTTTAGTCCTAGTCTGATTGGCTGCTGAGGAAATATCTCATGGATTCCTCACTGGTATGCGCATTTATCATTCCTCTACTATCTATCAGTTAAGGTTCATTCGCCATCCATGGTTACTTTCGAGCTTGTGATCAGCAATTTCTCATTTGCAACCATAATTTTAGAGCAGTACCATGTGCAAGGGTCTCTGGAGTCCAAATGTCTGTTCTGCAAACAAGTACCCTCTGTAAAAGAGTTCTTGAGGATGCTAAGCAGCAATATGCAGACTTCTGTAGCCGATTCCATTGTGACTCAGCACTTGGCTCTCGGGACTTTTGGGTGGATTGCGCAAGCGTGTACTCAACCACAATAAATCTTCTGTCCTCTCCTTTCCATGGACTGAGGTTGTTGTTTCACCTCTGGATAAGGTTAACCTCTTTTCAAATCGCTTTGTTTCTAATTTACTCCTCAATGATGCAGGGACAATCCTTTTCCTGATTTTCCATCTCGTCCAGACTCTGATATTCCTGTTCTTTAATCATTCCAAGAGAAGGTTGCCAGAATATTATTCGTACTCTAGATGCCTTGAAAGCGACTGGTCTGATGGAATCCCTTTGATTGTATTAAGATGTGTTGTACTGAACTGTCATCGATTCTTGCCAAGATTATACAACCTGTGCTTGTCTGCTTCGGTCGGGTGTTTCTTCATCCCTGGAAAGTGGTTTCTGTTGTCCCTATTTTGCAAGGTGCTGGCTGAGCATCTGAGCTGAAGTTCATTATGCACCACCCATCAGGCTGCTTCCTGTAAGTAAGTAATGTATTTGAATGCTTCATCGATGAACAACTCTCTCAGCCATCTGGAGGACAATTAATTTCTCACCTACTGCAGTATGGCTTTTTGCATTCTCGGCTCTACTGGTGATCTGATATCCTTAATTACATGATCATTTCAGCAGGCATTGAGCTCAAGGTGAAGCTCGATTAGTTGCTTTGGATATCTGGAAAACTTTTGATAAAGTGTGGCCACAAGTGTCTGCTCACAAGCTTCAGTCGTATGGTGTATCTGGAGAGATGTATTCAATTCATTTTGGAATTCATGATAAATCGCAAGATGAAGGTTGTACTTGAGGGTGCAATGTTCTCTACTTGCTCCATCATTCTGGTGTTCCACAGGGCTTTGTCTTGGTCGCCATCTGTTTCCTTGTTTATATTAATGATCTTCTTCGATAATGTTTCTTCTCACTTGCATGCAATGCTGTGACTCCATCACTTTACTGTACTCTGCTGATTCATCACACTATTCATAATGAGGTTGGAGTTTCGCTCGACAATGATTTACAGAATGTGTTTCCCATCGTGTGCTGCCTTTTTGGCTGCTGGTTGCATCATCGGTTAGGGGCGCGGCTATGCGCTGATGCGGTGCCTATTACCAGTATACTGGTGCTCATTTCGCCAACCTTGGAAGGATGACAGGTGAGGCAACCCCCTGGTGTTAATTCAGTGCCAACGGGGTTCGAACTCAGGACTAGGATCCAAAGCACCACCCTAACGCTAAGCACAACACCAGGCTACAATAGAGAATGTGTTGAATGGAAGGCATGACTGGCTAGTAACCTTCAATGCAAAGAAAACTAAATTGTTGTCCATCTCTCATTCCAGAAACAGGTATTTCCCTTTCTGTGCACGGTGGGGTCTTCAACCCGAACAGAATCATTTGAGCTTCGGCTTTCTGATCTGGACATCTCCTCTAACTTCCGTTGGGATAAGTAAAATGAACAATTCCGGAATTTAGATTGCTTCCAAGCGAGTTGGTTGTCTTTATCGAGCACAGGGGAATTACTCCTGGTGCTGTTTTTATCCGTAATGACAATATGTCTTGTCTGGAGTAATGTTGCCACTATTAGGCTGGAGCACCAGCCTGCCACTTATCTTCACATGATAGGCTGCAGAGAAACGTGTAGTGAACCTGTTTGGTGCGGAGATGGTTCAACTTTCAACCGCTCTCTCACCGCAGGTCAGTTTGCCACTCTTAGTCTGTTCTACAGATATTTAATCGGAAAATGTTCTGCTGGATCTTTCTGACTTGGTTCCTCCTGTACGAGTGTTTGGAAGCAAGACTCGGGTTGCCATCTCTGCACACCCATGTACTTATAACTATCAAAGTGGCAGAACGAAAGGCAATGCAGATACTTTTATCTCTCGTGCTGTCTACTTTGTAATTCACTACCTGTAACGTGCTTCCCGTTATCTTACATCTACCCAGCTTTAAAGAGGAATCTCAAGTTTCCTACTTCCTACATTTTGAGTTCGATCTCATTCACATGACTTCTGCTTACTATCATGGTTCTTGGATGTTTTTTGGTATTTTTTTCATTTTATTTTTGTTTTGCTTTATCCTTATATTTATTAACCTTTCATTAGCTCCTTACCTAGAATGGCTTTATGCCTTGTTTGGGGCGACTTCATTATAAAAAACGTGTGTCTTTTAATTGTGCTTTCTATTGTGATTTAGTCCATGCATTGTTAAAACATGCTCATGATTGCCATTGTTAATAACATGCCTCGTTGATTGAATAACTATTGCTTTGTTGTGCTAATTGAATAAATGTACTTGCGAACTGTTAAACTTTTTCCAACGTGCTTGCTTTTGTCCTTTCCTCCATTGCCTCAATATAGGCGTATAAGACAAGATATATGGGGAATTCTGCCCATTGATTGGCCCCACATAGCCAGTGCAATTCACGGTGGTTCCACTCAGCTGTACATATAATAGACGGGTGCGTGCTGAGGGTACGTGCCCTCAATTGACATCGCCAAGCACGGAAAAGGTAACGCGTTTTAGAGCGAGATCCTGCAGGCTTGGCGGTATCAATCGGAATCCACAATTGCTTGACAACCCGACGGGCCGTGGACTTATCTGCGTACGGCGGCCCACAGGGCGGAGGTCAGGATAGTCGAGAAGTCCCTGTCGTGGTGAACCCCGAACCGCGGTCTGTAACAATATGAAGATAAGTAATGCATCCTTCAGTTTCCTGTGCAAATGAAGCAAAAACTTGGCAAAATCCAGATAAACAATATCAACTGTAAAGTGTGATGCATTGTTACAGTCAAGTCATATTTATCAATTTCAGAAGAGCGGTCACACATGAGTTCCCCTTTCTAATCCATGCTGTTCAGACAGACATGTAATTGTTATTCTCCATATGGGTTACCACAGTTTTTCCACTGAAGTGTTCCACACTTTAACAGATAACTAACATCACAGATAAATCTCTGCCCAGAGCTCAGCAGGCTCTGGCCTTGTTCCATGCGGTGATTATAACTACTAAGTTTAGTGAATTTAGCTATTCGTGAGCCACGCATCTCCCCTGGTTTTCATTTCTGGATCAGCCTCTTGGCACTTCAGTTTCACCATAGTTCTCTGCAATTCACATTGTTTTCACCACACTCTAAACACATGGTCAATGTTCAAGGTTGTTATCCGTATCTCTTTTCAACACCAGGTAACAACGACAATGTGCTTTCGTGTAGTGGTTCATTGCACCGACACTTGTGGATCTTTATTATCATTATGAATCTTTTTCATCAACAATCGAACTTCAGTGTTACTTTCAGTCGAGCTGGTCTGTTTGCATCTGGTAAATGTCAACGTGTAGTTTAGAGGAAGGAACGGAGGCGGGTTTGCGCTGAAGGGCGTGACCCGCTCTTGGAATAATAACCGCAGCCTTTACTCCGGGCACTTCTGATTCGGAGCTGCTTGGAACAACTCAACGAGAGAAGCGTGAGTATACGGTGCTCGTATACTTTGGCATTCAAGGGAAGAGGGTTCTCATGGCTGTCATTTTGCCCCTACCATCCTGCTCTGTCCTGTATCCCCCAATGATCTCACTGTTGCTCCACCAAGCAGCGTCCCTACATCTCAGCCCGTTTACGCATCCGCTTTTACGAGTCTCGAGCTTCACGGGCTCAGTACAAAGCAAAATAATATTCAAGCTTTGGGACTTATGAGCACTAACAAAAGAAATGTGTTTCATGTCATTGAGCCGAGTGACGGCTGAAATATACGATGGGTGGAAGTGAAGTGAAGGGAGGGTTGGGGGAAGCAGGAGAGGTGGGAAGATTTTACATTTTCAAGATATCTTGCTGAACATTTTCAGAACCCTTCCAGAATATAATTTCATCATTTGTACGCAGCAATAATTTTGGTGGCAGCCAGACTGTAGCTGCTGGGTGCAACATTTTCTGGGGGCATGACTGCGCGCTGATGGCAGTGCTCTAATACTCAGTACACTGGTGCTCAGTTCGCCGACTCAGAAGAATGACAGGCTGAGTCGACCCCAACTGGTGTTAATTCAATGACCAACCGGGGCTCAAACTCAGGACCCGAAATCTTAAGCCAGCCACCTTTGTTGAAATGTCAACAAAGTTCAACTGCTTTAAGAAAGGTCAATATTCAAATAATTAAACTTGTTAGTTAGGCTAATAGTAACTTTAAAAAAAAATCAAATCGAGTAAAAACAGGTCGCTCAATCACAGCAACTTCTCGTTATAACGCGGTTAACTTGCGTACTTTCATTTAACTTCAAGTGTGTGTCGGTTTTTTTTCCCTTTGAATATTTCACGAGCCTGACGCAATTGGAGGTTTGCAAACGCATTCGAACGTGAAATTCTCTGTCGTTAATACAATGACTGATGGAATCAATCGACGTTGATCGAGGTATGTATGCTAACCGCCGTGGGAAGCAAATGAAAGCTGACGTTTCACGAGTTAACCCAACGAACGCTTTTATCCTCGAGGAAGGGTTCACGTCCGAAATGTCAGCTTCTCTTTGCTTCCTCGGCGCTTAGCATACATACATCGATCACCGTCGATCTTGATTCCATATTGTTATACCTGTCTCATAACAGAGAGACACCGTAGCTTCACAAGCAAGACAAGTTATCCATGGAAACAAAAGCGATTGTTTGAAAATAGATATCGACAATATAAAACTTAGCAGAGGTACCTGCACTTGTGCAGAAGGAATTTAGAGTATAGATATAAGAAGATGATTTGTAATACTGCCTACCACCGGGGTGGTGCTTACGATACACATTTACGGAGAGAGAATTGGGGTCTTCCCTATAATTATTTTCCTACAAAAGATAGAAATGGCTAAGTGCTTGCTACGATATTATGCAGAAATCTTCATACAAACTAATCATGTGCATCTACAAAATACAAGCACTTTGAAGTTTTATACATTATTGTGGAGTTGGCAACTCGAGTTGGCGACTTGGATTCGAGTCGCACTCGAATCACAACATTTTGCGACCGAGACTTGAAACTTGGTGTCTGGGACTTGCAACTTGCTTGCAACTTCCATGCGACTTGAGTTTATATCAATGAGTTATTAATAATATCAATAAATGGGGTTTAAAATATATGTAAATGATTCTCCATCGTGGGTGTGCCAGGTTCGGTCAATGACGACATTCACCTTGTATGTGTAATGCAGCGGCCACAGCACTCAAGGCCGCCGGATTGCATTCCGTTCACCACTCAGGTTAAAGGAGTGTTCACTCTTCAACAGCACCATGTCAAACAACAAGCACAATATTATACGTGGCTATGTGTGAAAATTTTATTCAAATCATGAACATCATCCTGGGCACTGGACGGAAATACATGTGGCCCGTGCACCTGGAAGTAAACCCAGTGACTATCTATGATAGACAACAACTATTGTCAGTATAATATTGTCATGTAGTTGATTATTTGATCTTCATCAACGATAGTAAATTACATAATGACATCTATTTAAAGGAAAAAAACAAAAAGTATGATATCTTAAAAGACAACAATTGAAGTTAATAAGTAATACTGATACGTTTCATTTTAAACGTTACATAATAAAATACAGAGTAATTATTAAAATCTTCATTTCCGTTCCACATTTAATGCTTTGGTTCTACGTGTAAACAATTTAAACACAAGCTGAGGTTACTCACTAGTCTCATGTACATATGTTCAAGGCGGTACATACATATGAGAAGTAAATTGAAGATAAATTTATTTTTGCTGGAACAAAGCAAAAAATGTCCACAATACTTTGTTCACAAAACTTTGAGTGAAACAGATTTTCAGAAGATACATTGCAATAAATCAATAATAAAGCCTGTGTCTTAATTCCTTGAAAGATGCATTGCGAAGGTAGAAGGTAAATGGAAGACTTGACCAAGTTGAAGATTTAAGTAATGCTACTGTGACTTGAGACTTGCCCACAAAGACTTGAGACTTGCTTGAGATTTAGCTAAGTGACTTGTTGAGATCTCTGCATTATTCTGATTCATCATGTACATATGTATGCTTGCAGTGTTGGTGTGAGAAATTTCTGAGGATATCCTGAAGACTCAATTCGCTCAGTGGCTGTCACCACATTAGTGATGAGGTCCTTAGTTTGAGTCAGAATCTTTTAACCTGAGCCAAATGCAGGAAATGATTCCAGTTTATTAATATACAGCATATATGTTATGTATATAATATTATATATTATATATATGAAAAATGAAGACCACCCACATCTTTCACTGTGAATGGAGGGAATAGCATCAGCTCTTACCTAATCAATTAAACACAGGTGGCTAGGATTATATAAATATACTAGATGACCGTGAACCCGTTGGGTTCCGTTGTGACAGCGGTTGATAAAAATCATTTCAAAAAAAACAAAAAACATAGCTCCAGTGAACTATATCACTGAGGTTGTTTGCATTGATCAAATAGTCTCGAAGAGTACCTGACTGAATCAGGAATTGATTTTTTAATTTTTTGTTGTTGCCGATTTGAACGAAACTTCATATTGTGCGTCAATGTGAAAAAAAAAAACGGAGAAAGAAAGTCGAAGAAATTATTGTGGTAATCTTCCAAACACATTTTTATTTATTATGAACATGGAAGTATTAGATCAAAATGGCGATGTTTATCTTATGCTTAAAATAAATCGCTCTTTGTCTACACTAAATGTTTGAGATTTTTTAAATAAATCATTTCAAGAAAAACTGGCATCCGTTGAAGACAAGTCTTCGATATCCCCCACCATAGTAAAATATATATATTTTAAATCTGTAAACATCAAAAGGCACGAGTTCACCACTTGCTTGATATGTGTACCAAATTTCATAAAGTTATATTGAGGGATTTGTAGTTAAGCTCCGGAAACGAAATGTGACGGACGGACGGAACCATTTCTATATCCCCGCCAACTTCGTTGGTTGGCGGGGATAAAAAAAGATAGCTCCAGCGAACTATACCGCTGAAGTGTTTGCATTGATCAAATTCTCCGAAGAGTATTGACTGAATCGGGAATTGATTTTTTAAATAATTTTTTGCGTTGCCCAATTTGAACGAACTTGATACGGCACATCGCAGGAGAATGGTGAATAAGGTGGGCAGAAATTTTTTGCGCTATCATGTACTGTTTTGGCTGTATTTCGGGAACAATACATAGATACATACAAACATATATATATATACTGTATATATATATATATATATATTGTTACGAATTTTGCCGTGCGAACAACCGCTTTAGCCAATGGCGGCCGTCTCGCCCACCGGACGGACAATTCAGTCGCGACTTTCCGGAACAACGCCGAAAACCAGTCACGGGTGTGCTCCAAGTGCACACCACGGCCTAGTCAACACTCTACCCGCGCGCGACAGGGTCAATCGCCGAATTATCGATATACCTAAGTATTTGCGCGGGCAGACTCGGAGAGACGTACCTCAGCGAGGTCTGCTTGGACACGAACCGCTTAAGCGGTCCGTTCCGTTCTGGGATACCGAGCGGGGTATTATCGCGAGACCTCGCTGGACCAATTCTTTTATCGCGCTATTAAAAAGCCCGCTATTTTCGAGAGCAATACGGCGGTTCGATGGGGAAAGAGGACAAAATGAACGGGTTAACATCACAAAGGACATTTATTTATAATGCACACGTAAACAGGGATGCACGTATGCAGGTATGCAATCAATGGGGGAAGGGGACAAGACACGAGCAAGGTAAGCACTACAACCGTCTATGATTATATTTACAAGCACTTCCACAGTTTTACTTGCAGGACATGGCGCCACAACATTCACACAAATAAATCAAGAAAAGACCCCCTCAGAGACAAGAGGGTCAGACTGGACCCGTAGGTCTTTATTACGTGGAACTTGGCGGACGAGGAGTCCCACGAGACCGTTGCAGGTTACCTCACCCTCGTGGTGCCTCGATGGGGCGACCCGCGACGCTCTTTCCCCACGGCAGCTAGCGTAGCCGCGGTTGCGCCCAGGCATTGGCAGGCGGCCAGGTGAGTAGGGCCTCAGCCGGCGACGCTCTGAGAGGAACGAACGGGTTTGGATGCTCTTTCAAAGTTGATGCTCTTTGTAAGAACCCGTCCGTTCCTCAGCGACGCTCGGACTGTCCCGAAGCCCGATCACCTCAGACGCCTGGCGCTGGCTGGCGAGCTCTCTCCGGCTCTCCCCACACGAACGCGCAGGTCTGCCCGGCACTGCAGGCTCAGCCACGCTCTCTGCCTCGCGCGTCCTCACTCCCCTGGATTCGCCCCGCCTGTGTTTTCCGGCTCCAGACTTCTCCGACCGCCTCCAGACTCCACCGACGATTCTCTCTCGAACTGGCGCTCCGGCGCTGTTTTATAGGGTTGGTGAGACGAGATCTGACCTCCGCTCTCTGACCTCTGACCTCGCACAGGCCCCGCCCCTTTTTCTCCTGCGATCCGATTTCCGAGGCGAAGCTTTTACAGAGCGGACGTGCGTGAAATCACCGTTGCTTGCGCTAACAACGAAACCCCCGCGTCGGTTTGCAGCGACGCTGTTCGCTGGGGACTCGCCACGGCTGGTGCAAAGATGGCGTCGCTCGGGGATGAAGGTGAGGCGATGTTATTCGGGTGGGGAGATGCGATTTAGGAGATGGTAGGGAGATGTCGTCGTATGAAGGCGGTGTGGAGAGGGTGGTTGGTGGTTGACGTGGAGAAGGTGGTTGGTGGGTGGCGTGGTGAAGGTGGTTGGTGGGTGGTGTGGAGAAGGTGGTTGGTGGGTGGCGTGGTGAAGGTGGTTGGTGGGTGGCGTGGGAGAGAGGTGGTTGGTCGTTGGCGTTGTGGTTGGTCCAAAATAACGATAGTAAAGAAAACGGCTAACTCAAAGATCACAGCCCGGGTGACACATATAATTCCCTAAACAACGTGGGGAAATCTAACTGAACACGGACTTATCGGCATAACTGAACTAAGGACCTATATGGTGTTCTGCGAATTTCCACAGCCGTAACAATA
>CM068957.1:87639861-87656536 GCA_035128595.1 Eptatretus atami | reverse complement strand
TCATTGATGAAAACCAGAAAAAGAACAGGGCCCAGAACGCTGCCTTGAGGAACTCCAGTTGGACAGGAAGAGGGGATGAGAGAACTCCATTTAGGGCCACACGTTTGCTGCAACAGGAGAGGACGTCTGCGAGCCATGAGTGGAGATGGCCTTGGACACCATTGGAAGAGAGTTTAGTGAGCAGGGCAGGGTGCCAGACCGTGTCAAAAGCACATGATATGTCGAGGGATATGGCTCTCATTTCATGTCCAGCATTGAGGATCTCCATCCATTGTTGGTAGATCAGAAGCAGCATATCCAGGGAAGAGTGACCTGGTCTGAATCCAAATTGATGATCGGAAATTCAGGCCATGGAGAAGAGGAAGGATTTAATGTCTGAAGCGATGATGGATTCATAGCCTTGCTGATGATTGGGAAAAGGCTGATTGGTCTGTAGTTGCAGGGATCTGTTTTTTGCCTTTTTATGCAGGGCAGTAATGTTTGCTGATTTCCAAGCAGATGGCAGATGGCCTTGAGCAAATGAGAGGGTGAATAGAACAGAGAGAGGGTGAGCAAGAGCAGAGGAGAAGGTTTTTAGGACATGTGGGCTGATGCCGTCTGGACCGGTTGCAGATTCTGAGTCGAGGTTTAACAGCAAGCTCTCCACCTTGTCAGGGAAAGACACAGAGTCCAGGGACAGTTGGGTGCAACTGGGTAAGGTGGGTACAGAAAGCAAAGGGTTTCAGATACAAGATTTAGATGCAAACACCGAGTTTAGGGATTCAGCCTTTTCATGTACAGTATCAGCAGTGTGGCCATTTGAGGTAGGAAGGGGATGGAGGAGGAACAGACTCCAGAAAGAGATTTGACTAGATGCCACCAGAATTTGGAGGAGGGAGAGTGGTTTGAGAGTTCAGACTTGAGATTAGAAGGTTGTTCTTTTCTGTCTCTCCTGAGGATAGACACACACTTGTTCCACGCTAAGGGATATCCAGAGACAATTACCGCCGAGACACATCTGGAGACACCATCCAGAAGCATCTGGAGACAAACACCTCCTAGATTTGTCCAGAGACAAACTCCCGTCCGGGCATAAATACCGCCCAGACATGTTCGGAGACAAACACCACCCAGACTCGGCTGAGCCAAGCTGTCCGGAGACAAACACTGCTCAGACATGTCTGGAGACAAACACCGCCTGGATGCGTCCAGAGGCAAACACTGCCCAGAAGTGTCCAGAGACAAACACCACCCGGACATGTCCAGAGACAAACTCCCGTCCGGACATAAATACCGCACGGACACATTTGGAGACAAACACTGCCCGGCCGGCCAAACATTACTCAGACATGTCCAGTGATGAACTCCCATCCGGACACGTCCGGAGACGAACTCCTGTCCGGACACGTCTGGAGTCAAATACCACTCGGACTCGTCTGGAGCCAAGCTGTCTAGAGACAAACACTGCCCAGACATGTCTGAACAAAAACACCGCCCCAATTTGTCCAAAGACAAACTCCACCCCGATGCGTCCAGAGACAAACACCACCATAACGCGTCCGGAGGCAAACACCCAACCGGATATAAACACCGCCCAGACACGTTCGGAGAGAAACACCACTCGGACATGTCCAGAGACAAACTCCCGTTCAGACATAAATACTGCCCGGACATGTCCACAGACAAACCCTGCCTGGCCACGACCGGAGACAAACACCATCCAGACATAACTACTGTCCAGATATGGAGAGAGAGAGAGAGAGAGAGAGAGAGAGAGAGAGAGAGAGAGAGAGAGAGAGAGAGAGAGAGAGAGAGAGAGAGGTGGGAGGAGGGTGCTGCATGAGATTGGAGGAGGTAGAGCAAGGATGGGACAAAGAGAGTGAGAGAGGGGTGGGGGTAGGGGAGTTTGCAGAGAGAATATGTTATGCTTTATGAACAAAACACACACACACACGCACGCACGCGCGCGCGCACGCACGCACGCACGCACGCACACACACACGCACACACACACACACATTGGTGCTTGGCCGACTTGACAATTTTTCTTGAATCAGCAGGTTGGAGTCAGTGTGACTACTGACTGCAGTACGCACTGTGTACAACCCAGAAACCTTGAGTAGCTTTCACCGAAAAATGACGTGGCATTTATATAGACGTTTCAGGGACATGTTCACAAACATTAGTCTTTATAAACAGCTGCATGTGACGGGTAGAAAAAAACATTTGGCTCCGTAATTTCGGGAATACGACAAACAGCTTGGAAATTGGGTGTTATTTCACAACCACTTGCTCAGGATAAATGAGCACGAACCACTCACCCAAGATGACTGAGCACGAACCACTCACTCAGGATTACAGAGCACAAACCACTCGCTCAGGATGAGTGAGCACAAACCACTCACTCAGGATGATGGAGCACGAACCACTCACTCAGGATGACAGAGCACAAACCACTCGCTCAGGATGACTGAGCACAAACCACTCGCTCAAGATGACTGAGCACGAGCCACTCACTCAGGATGACAGAGCACAAACCACTCGCTCGGATGACTGAGCACAAACCACTCGCTCAGGATGACTGAGCACAAACCACTCGCTCAGGATGACTGAGCACAAACCACTCGCTCAGGATAACTGAGCACCAACCACTCATTCAGGATGATGGAGCATGAACCACTTGCTCAGGATGATGGAGCACGAACCACTCACTCTGAATGTCGGAGCACGAACCACTGGCTCTGAATGCCGTGGCGTGGCAAAAGCGTCCGCAGTGAGTGAACGATTCGCTCAGAATGTCGTAGCGTGGTACCGCTATCCACTGTGTGGTACTCGGCGAGTGACTTAAGCATTCAAGCAAGCACTCCAATTAAATTGTTGATAAGGACTGGCTGACCAGGCTGTGGCTGCATCCCATATATGATCCCTTTAACTTTAAAGCAGGTCTTCACCGCGCCCGTAGCAGTTAAAGAAATTAAATTAATTTGTTCAAATAATGACCTTATCCACAAAAGAGTTGGTGTTTAATGTAGAACAACCCTGGAGATATCACAAAGTTGAATTGCCCATGAAATAAACATTGCAGATAATCCGTCATGTTGCCTGCTTGTCTGTGCATGAGTTACGTGGTACATCGGTACGTGGTCCGCACAAATGTTATAACTTTATTTTCAAACATCTGTTTTTCACCGGATTTGTTTTGATTCCCTGTAGAGCACCTCGCGAAACCTCCAAAAATATAGACACAGATCTGGCATATGCAATGGATAGGCAGTTCCTCTGGGGGACAGGGTGCGAGGTCTAGCAGTGAATGCATTAAATCATATCGCTCAATGAAGCTGGTTAATTTTGGCACGTTCTGAAAATTTTTGTTCACTAAATACAATTCTCCAAACAGTAGAAAAAGATAAGTTTAATGCTTTGGAAATTTCACATTTTCTTGTGGATCTATGGAGAAAGAGGGAACAGCCTTGCTAGGTATATTGGCTTTGTTATAAGACTCGTTATTTCTTTTAATTACCAGATTTCACTCCAGATTGTGACACTTATTTAGTCCGGACGATATCCGATACTCAAAGCTGAAATAATATTTCGATGATATACTTTTGATTAGTCTGTGAGCGTAGATTGTGGGAAATTGTATCATATAATGCATGAAATCGCTCCAAGCTACTAATTTGAAAACTATAGTTCTTACAAAAGCGACATATACAGCGATTCGTAACTATGATGAACAGGCTTTCAATAATATGAGTGAGGAAAGTGTTGTAAAAAAAACTTTATCATTAAGAAATCGTTGCGGCCTGTTCCGAGTCGAGGTATGGTTGAGCAGGCCAAAACACATGGTGGCTTCAGACCCCAGCAAGATTATCTGGGATACTCATGAAGACCCCAACAATAGCGGTGACCGAGGATGCGCCTGATGAAGGACATAATTAAATAAAGTCATTAATTATCTTCAAAAGGGGTGTTTTCATTAACCCAAACACACAATTTTCAGTCACGCACTTCCTTGGAGTTTTCTTCGTGTGCATACAAAGTTTCAGGCTGATAGGTTTCATGGTTTTGGAGTTACGAAGGACACACACACACACACACACACACACACACACACACACTTATTGGTATAGATGTATGTAAAGTTGTATTTTCTGTCTGTCCATCGATTGAATCGGCCCCACCGGTTGTAACTCCGTCATATTGCATACCGTTGGAATCCTCTTGGGAAATGGAGATGCAAGAAAACATTTTCAAATCTTCAGGGTGGGGGGAATACCCCAATTCTCTATATAGTGTTACGGCCGTGGAAATTCGCAGAACACCATATAGGTCCTTAGTTCAGTTATATCGCTAAGTGTGTGTTCAGATAGATTTCCCCACCGTTGTTTAATGGAATATTCGTGTGGACAGGGCTGTGATTTTGAGTTAGCGTTATTCTTTGCTATCGTTATTTTGACCAACCACACCACCAACCACCTTTTACAAGCACCCAACCACAACCCTCACGCCCACCACCCAACGCCAACACGCCACCATTTACAACAACCACACACCAATCACCTTCTCCACACCCACGCTACAACCCTCTCCGCATCGAAAACCGTCTCTGCATGGAGAAAGAAGAAGGCGTTCCAATAGCGCATGGATTTTTCCTCTTACTTTCCCGCGCTTCGGGACGGGGGAGGGGCGAGTGGAGGGAGAATAGAGAAGCGCTACAGGATGATTGCTTGAAAACCTCGACCGAGGAAAACGCCCCCCTTCTGGAAGTTTCCCGCAGGAGCTGGAAGGAGGGCGGGCGAGAAGGGAGGGGGAATAAAAGGCGCGCTGATGCAGCGCAGGAGGAGCTGCGTGGAGAGAACCAAGTCGAGGAAGCGAAGGGAGTTGGTTGTTGGTCGGTCGGGTGGAGGTCTCGGTCTGGGTGGAGCAGTCAGTCGGGAGGTCTCGGTCTGGGTGGAGCGTCAGTCGGTGGAGATGCTTGAGAGGGTCCATCGAGGGTCGCCCAACCAAGTCACCACGAGGGTGAGGTAACCGCGGCGGCCTCTGGAGTCCCTTCGGTCAACCAGGCTCCTTGGACATAAAGGCCTACGGTCCAGTCTGACCCTTGTCTATGAGGGTGGTCTTTTCCCTGTTTCTTTGTGTGAATGTTGTGGCGCCATGTCCCGCAAGTAGAACTGTGTAAGTGCTTGTAAATAATAATACCCATAGACGGTGTAGTGTTTTTACCTTGCTCGTGTCTTGTCCCCTTCCCCTATTGATTGCATACCTGCATACGTCCCTCCCTGTTTACATGTTCATTATAAATAAATGTCCTTGTGTGAATGTTAACCCGTTCGTTATGTCGGTGGTGCACTTTTTGCTTCACGCCGCCAAGTTTAGACTGTGTAGTTCTGCTCGTCTTGGAAAATAAATAGCGGGCTTTTTAATAGCCAATAAAATAATGTGGGCTCCTACGCGACGCGTCTCGGCGATAAAAATGAAGGGCTACATCCCTCGGTTATCCCAGAAAGGAACGAACCCGCTTAAGCGGTTCGTGTCCAAGGCAGACCTCGCTGAGGGTAACGGTCTCTCGTACGTCTGCCTCGCCGCAGCGAATAACTAGGTATATCGATAATTCGGGCGATTGACCCTGTCGCGTGCGGGTTAGAGTGTTGACTAGGCCGTGGTGTGCGTTTTGGAGCACACCCGTGACTGGTTTTCCGGCGCTTGTTCCGGAAGGTCGCGACTGAATTGTCCGTCCGGTGGGCGAGACGGCCGCCATTGGCAAAAGCGGCTGTTCGCGCACGCCGGCGGGCGCAGAATTCGTAACAATATAAATGTGCATCATGTAGCACCTCCCAGTGGAAGGCACTATTACAAATCATCTTCTTTTATGTAAACTCTAAATTCCTTCCACACAAGGTTATCCATGCTCTATCCATTTAAATGCTCAACTTCAGGCAAAGCAGAAGCATGTACCATGTTTAAAGTCTTTGGTATAACTCAGCAACAGTTTGAACCACTGACCTCCCAGACTCAGACCAGATTCTGTAACCATTACACCACCAAGTATGGTAATTAATCATAATTATTTTCGTCATAATAATATTCAACGAAGAGTGCAAGTGTTACATTATTGGGCAACTCAGGAGATGTATTACATGGTCGGTATATGGTATTGTATTGTAGTTTCTGTTGTTGCTTCATTTTAGCCTTTTCTCCGAAACCTGTGCTAACTGACAACCTCCAGGCAGGTTCAACATTTGAACATGCATTTGCTTATCAGCTCCCTGTGGCTGTGGCTTAAACTTACCATTGCTTGAGTTGGCTGTTTGATTGGTGGGATGGCTCAAAGAGTGACTGATGTGGAGCATGGGAAGAGATCATTTCAAGGATGTCCCAGCAACAGTTGAGAGATTTGTGGAGAGTGGTGGTTGGCGAGTTTCAGGGAGATTTGGAGAATGTTAAGTGGTGAAGGAGTTGCAGCATTAACAACCAGGATAGAGAAGAGAATCAAGAAGAGAGGAATCTCGTCCAGCATTTGTAGTTGGTGAAATTGGTTGCTGTTGGTATAAAAGTACACGCTTGGTCCTGAACAGTCTTGGCATGGTGGTTGCTGTTCTGTGCCATTTCCATCCATCTTCACAAGTCTGTGATTCCACGTTGACATTTTGCACGATGCCGACGGTCCCAAGGCTGGACCCAATGTGGTGCCCTTGGGTTTTCTTCTCTGTTTCTACAAGACCATATCACCACTGCCGCAGTTCACATGCCTTGGATGCCTTCAGAGCTCTTCTACCTGAACCCACTGTACCATGCTGCACACATCTGACCACCCAAGGGCACATACATTGCCCAAAGACTGATCATTCCCCACTGTGGTCCTGAAAGTGTGGTTCCTCATTTGTTCCTCTTTTTCTCACCTGTGGAGCCAACTTCCACATTCTCTTCAATCTCATTCTTCCCTCCAGGTCTTCAAGACAGTTGTTCACCACCATCTCAGATCATCCCCAATCCAAAACCATGATTTTTCTCCCCTTGTTAACGCCCTTCTCCCCCCCCCCAACCCCATCCCTCCTCCTTCCAATTTTACCTCCTGAGAGTTCATTCTGTATCCATCTTGCCACCAAATGAATCATCTCCTGCCCCCATTGCTCCCCACACACATTGTTTGTCCAAATCTTGTCTATCTTGGCCTTTTCAAACTCTGCTGAGTTGTTTGTTTTCTCTGTCTCTCTCGTCCTGATCCGTTCAGTGTACTAGTACTAGCTCTTCCATGAGCCTCGAGTATGCCTAAACAATAATAATACTGTATATGTTTTTTTAAAGCAGTGCCAGCTGCCCAATCTGCCATTCCCGAATCTCACTCACTGTGTCCTCCTGCACCATACCGATAGGTCTGACTTACCATTATTTATTTATTTATTTATTACTTGCAAAAATCGAAGATTTTTCATGCATGTCAGTTGGTCTTGTGCTTTATTCTGTCTGTCTGTTTGTTTGTTTGTCAATCACCTACAGGTGATTGGTATAGTTCACGAAACTTCACCACATGGTATAGTTCATCAGAAGCAAGAAGCCTATTGCTTTTGAGGTCAAAAGGTCAACATAGGCCAAAGGTCAACAACTTTGTCAAATTTCTAAAATCTTCAATTTTCATCCGATTGACTTGAAATTTGAACAGGATTTGCATATCAGGTCACTGAATTCAACCACCAATTATTTTTGAGTTCAACATAGGCCAAGAGGTAAACATAGGCCAAAGGTCAACGACTTAGGTGAGATTTCTAAAATCCTCAATTTTCATGTGACTGATTTGAAATTCGAAGAGGATTTATATTTCAGGTCACTGAATTCAACAACCAATTATTTTTGAGGTCAACTTAGGTGAGTTTTCTAAAAAAATTGTCAATTTTCATCCGATTGACTTGAAATTTGAAGAGGAGTTGCATATTTATTTAGTCATTGAATTCAACCACCAATTATTTTTAAGGTCAAATTTGTTTTATCGATTTCGCAAGTCTCGTACTATGCACGACATCTTTCTTGTTTATTTATTTTTTGCTTCTGTGGTGCACTTAACCTCTGAATAAACCAGTTAGGAAATTAAGAAAGTGGGTTTGTTTGACCTGATTGGTTTTCTAAGCCTACGCTATGAAGAGCGACACCCTCAGGATGCTGCAAATTGCCATAAGGATGTCTGTGACAATTTACAAGTTAATTTTGTTATTTCTCTGTAGTAGGGGCACCACTGAATTACTTATGTAAATATGGTGGAATGTTTGATTCGCCTGCCATTATTTATGCACCCCCTCCCTTAGCCCATTCCCTCCCCTCAACCCCCCCTTCCTTCATCAATCTCCTCCCCTCAACTTCCTTTTCTCAATCATTTTTTCTCTATTTAGCACCCCACTTACAGATGGCCCCTTTCCACAGTGCTGGTATTTTAAGGATTGCACACATTTTCTGCTTCACTTTATTGGACTTTGGTTTCGCCATTGGTTCAATGAGCTGAGTTTCTGTTTTGTAATCTGGAGATTACAAGTTCAAATCCCAACCCACATTGGAAAAACAAGGACAAACAAACAAGTGTATTTCCATGCTATGAAAATTTTGCTTGCACTCGTTTCACAGAGGATGAGATCTTTAATAATTTTATGGGACTTTTGGAAAATTACATGTAAGCAGAGATAATAAACATACAATCCTGTGTGCTGTATTCGCAATCATCGGAGGATATTTGCAGCTGTTGTGCACAGAAATGACAACAGAAGTTGAAAGTTGCTGTGTAGTCGTAGCCTGCAGAATTGAACAATATTTTGGCATCTTTTTCAAATCGAATTTATAAATAAAATGATTTCAAAAAAACCCTTAAAATAACTTAATTAACAACAATACCCTGATACGTTCTAATTGTGATATTGGGATGTCAATTTGCACAAAAAAACAACAATTGAAATTCAAATATATGGGACATGACCTTTCATAATTGGAGGACACACGACATCCTTGCTTTGAGGCCATTTTGCATACAAAGCGATGTGCTGCTAACCACAGGCTGATTCATTGTACTGCTCCTCCTCCATTTTGGGTAAGCACATATATTAATCAATTTATGTTTAGCTCTTTTGTGAAATATTCAGGACATCAACCTGTGTTATTGCTCTTTGGATTTTTAAGTCACATTAATGTGATCATCCAGTATTGTGGAGCATCACCATAACTTCCTGACAGAGTTTTAGACAATTCAAAGATATAATTAAAGAAACAGATGCCTCGTTCACACTGCAAGGTATCCCATTCCAAGGGGCTGAAATATTCCGGGATATTGGGAGCAGTGAACAGAACTGATCGTTTATACTTTGTCATGGACTAGGGGTAACGTTATTGCACTCCTGCATGTACGTATAACGACCATTGTACAGAGACATGACAGAAGTAAATAGAATTTATTTATTGAACATTTGAAGTACATTTGATCCATTTTAATACATACACTGGTATTTGGTAGACTTGCCATTTGCAGATTTCAACACTTTTACTCTTTCAGACATAGAACTAATGAGTTCCGAAATTTTCTCTTGTGGGATTTCTGTCCAGGCTTCACACAAAAGGTTTAGAAATTCTGCCCGTGATGTTGGTTTCCAGAACTTTTTCCGCACAGCTCGATCCAATAGGGCCTAGAGGTGTTCAATGGACTTCATGTCAAGAGACTGACTTGGCCATGGAAGTCGCTTGATCCCATTTCTGTCCTGCCATTCTTTGGTGTTTTTTGGAGTGTGGCATGGAGCTCCATCTGCCATGAACAGAGTGTTTTTTTTGACCATCTGACCAGTGGAGAACAGAGGGAGAAGTCCATCCTCAAGGATATAAATGTATAGCGTAGTGTTGATGTTGCCAACACACTCCACAAGCTCTGCCCGAAAAGTGCTCCAGATTGCTCCCCACACCCATCACTGAAAGACCGCCATGTTTGACAGTTGCCTACAATTGGTTCACAGAGAACTCTTGACTGGGAACTCTCCCGACCCATACGCGTCCACTTTCAGAAAATAGGGCAAATTGGGACTCATCTGAAAAATGACAGTTTGCCAAAACTCCAAGTGGCCAGCCCACTTCTTTCTCCTTTGAATGCTGGCTGGTATAAGAAGAGGTTTTCTCGGAGCTGCTCTCACATAGTAGCCCAGTTGATGAAGGCACCGCAGTTAATTGTCATACATGACCCAAAAACTTGTTTCTGCAAATAGTTGAATATTAATACAAATCACTGAGTAAAACTTGCTTTATACAGATGACATAAAATTTTTTTAAGGTGTCTATTTACTTCTGTCATGTCGCTGTATGTCTGTTTCCAAAGAGAACGTCGAGTTTCTCATCGTACTGGCCTGCTTTTGGTGCTGGCATGTTGTTGTATTGTGTTCCTTCATTTGCTTGCAACACAAATAGTAGTTTTGCGTTTTTATCTCGACTTTGCTTTGCAGAACAATTCATGCCCTCGAATAACAAGTGCACTGACATACGAATCGACGTTTTTAGTTTTTGAACTTGACACAAGTTCAGGTTGTGTTTTTTCTTCTGCAAAAAGTTCTCGCAATTACTCAATCTCAAAAGAGCGGCAATATGGGAGCTTCACTGCATATGTTGTTTTGTGTTAGTGTTCGAGGAGGCTGGTAGCATGACCACAGGGGGAGGAATGTGATGAGATTACTAGACCAATGAACTGTTACACCTGCTGGATGAAAGAGCAAGTGATGCCGCAGTAACGCTTCCCTGCTCAAGGTGAAGGTAGGATTCCCTTGTGCAAGGTGGGATCGAGATGGGAGATGGCTGCACTTATGCTGTTCTAGCACAAGAATAGTTTGCAGTGTAAATGAGGCAAACACTTTATACTGACATAGAGCACAGTTTCGATGTACAGTACATCAATTTCTTAGCATGTCATTAAATCAAAGGCTAGTATCACACACTTCTGACCTTACAGCAACGCTGCTCGCGAGCGACTGCAACATGAGCAGCGCAGCAACTTAAGCAGCGCAAGAGAGAAGTGGAACAGCCGCCCGTAGTCAAAGAGCAGGCGTTTTAAGGTACGCACAGAGAAGTTGCCACTCTTGTCTGCAAATTTCAGTGCAGTGAGTGGTGTGTAAAGTGGGTTTGTTTGGTAACGCAGCGGAGGGCAGGCCTCTGTGATCACTTTCATCACGGCCTGCAGGAATACAAGGCACAGCATCCTGCTAGAAATACAAGACCAGGTCAATGACAAACATTATTTACATAAATCTCAATCATTTGTGTTTGCATATAACCTGGATTCGGTAGTCTGTTGAAATTTTCACATACGCAGACAACCCTACAGTTGTGTTTCTGTGCACTTTGTGGAGCACCATCAGGCTGCTCCGTCCTCCGTGTCTCAGCAGGTACATTCTCGGGATGCATCGATTTTTGTTTAACATTTTGTGGATCATGAGGAGCTTCCTTGCTCTGATATCTAGATTATTGATTTCTGCTTGTGGCCAGTTTACTCTTCCACAACTCTATTGAAACGCTGGTAATACAAGTTGGTGTATGGCTTTGATTTTGTTTCTTGGGGAGAGGTGTGCTTTCAAGATCTGCCTCGTTCTTCACAGGTATTCTTTGGCGATTGTTTTGCCATTTGTTTGTGACATATTTTGTAGCCCTCCTTTCTGGTGTGTGTGTGTGGTGTGTGTGTTGTGTGTGTGTGTGGTGTGTGTTGTATGTGTATGTGTATGTGTATGTGTGAGATCAATCTCCAGATATAGAATTTACAAATAGGAATAGATTCCATGTTGTGCCCGTGTCAAAAAATCCGACTCAACTGGAAATACAAAACCAGGGCCTCTTCATTAACACAGCGACAGACAACTGAGCTATTGAGTCTTTGAGGTTGCTTCAGGAGTTTCTCATGCCAACACTGCAATCTACAATCCCTGACATTCTACCTGCCTGCCAGAGACCACAAATTTGTGTCAGATATTAATCTCCAGGTATAGAATTTAATCAACAGGAATATATTCCCATGTAGTACGTACACGTACACACACACACACACCTTGAGCTATAAACTGGCAGAAGGATGACCAACATGATGCTGTTGTTGCATCATTTTGAACCGCACTTTTAACAGTCAATCAATGTGGCAACGGACAACTCTGCTGGTGCATCTGCCTCTTCTAGTTGGTAACTCCAATGATTGATAGTCAGCTTCATGTAAAGTTTTTTCAAGGTTTAATGACAGCAGGTTCCATATCTAATGTTGGGATGGATTTATTGGATTCAGTTTTGTCTGGGAATCATGCCTCATATGCATCGTGATAGTGATGCAACCAAGTCAATCGGTTTGTGATTCAGGCACTTTCTATGAATATGGTTCCGAGGCACCCGAGAGTCGAGCACCATCGATGGAATGAGGCAAAAATGAAACAATGTTAGAAGGTCAGTAAAGCAATCAAAATCCACATTTTTTGGTCAACATCTTTCTTTGGCAAACCACATTTCACCTCCAAACCCAACCACCAATTGGGTATTCTCAATCATGCAAAGTCCTTCCTTGGCACTCCTGAACTCTTATCCACTTACAAGGTCTTTCATCCACAGCTTCATGGAGTACTACTCTCCCCTCTGGGCAGGCTCTCCTTGCATCACACCTTACTCAGTTTGACGCTGTGGAAACCAAGGCCTTCAAGATCATTGGAATCTCCGCAATGAAGCAGAATCAATGAGCCTATCACTTTCCCATCGCAAACAGGTCCATGGTCTCTGTCATCAACCACCACCATTCTGGTCTTGTACCCTCTGCTATTTCCGTCCCCTCCCCATGTTTCTGCAGGGCACACGCAGTCCATCATCAACCTCCATCTGGTGAAGCTCCCAAAATCCAGAATCACTGCTCACCTCCACTCATCCGTTCCTTCTTTTCCCCCACCTGTGGGACCAACTTCCACATTATCTTTAATCTCATCCTTCCTTCCAGGTATTCAAGACAGCTGTTCATCACCATTTCAGATCATTTTCAGAGCCATGATCTTTTCTATCCCCCATAAACCACACCCAACCCCCAAATTTCCAGTTTTTCCTTCGTGAGAGTTTGCTCATGTATCCATCTTGTCCACCATCTGCATCTTCCACCAACCACTCATTCTTAACCACATCCCTTGTTTGTCCATCTCTGTCTATTTTGTCCCTCGGCCCTGCTGTTGGCGTTTCCCCTCTCGATTTCTGCTGTTTGTATTAATTAATTTATTTTACGTGATCTAAATATCTATGTTCATAGAGTAGCTACACACACACACACACACACACACACACAACACACACACACACACACACACACACACACACACACACACACACACACACACACACACACTGTTGTGAGATAGACAAACACAGTCACGAGGCTTGGGGAAGTGCCAAGTCACTTCCTGGGGTACTCATCTTCTTGTTGATAACTTAGATGTCATAACATCTAAGGTCATGTACCAGAGATGTCACAACAATGGTGTCGGGTTAAAAAAAAATTTTTTAGTGACGATGCTCGTGGAGGAGCTATAACACAGAACGGATCAGAACACAGCAATTAAAACAACAGTAGAGAGAGGGGGACACACCAACGGCAGGGTTGAGGGACAAAATAGAGGGAGACTTGGAGAAATGGAGGTCAGGTCAGGGATGGGGGGGGGGGAAGAATGAGGGCAAGAGCTGAACAAGATGGATACAGCCGCAAACACTCAATCACAGAAGTGGAAGGAAACATGGAAAAAAACCCGAAAAGAGGTGGACTTGGGCAGTGTTAATGAGAGTATAAAGTATCATGGTTGTGGATGTGGGATGATAATCCGTCAATCATATCACACTTTTGTTGGTTGTGCTCAAATAATTGTACAGGTTGCTTACCTGACAGAAGGATGAAGGAACACGAGTTGATCCCCAAAGCATACTGTGACACCTCAGAACAGAAAGGGTCTGCACACTTATTTATATATCTCAGGTTCATGCTCATGTAAAGCAGGACTATGGATGGTATGAGGATGCCAGAGGTTTGTTCAGAACAGGCAGACAAGAGACCACTGACAGAGAAGGTTGGCACTGATGGAAACCATGAACCTTGGAGGTGACATTTTGTGCTTCGCTCTTGTACAAGTTTCTTGCAAGATCTTGAAAAATCAGAGCCAAGAGGTTAAAGTGAGTCAGGAGGTCAGGCTGGTCAAGTCTTTTTCTCACCACACTCAGCAGGGCATTTCCCAAGGAGGAATTTCCTCCTCACGGATGCCAACCTATGTAGATTGCCCACCCTTTTAACATTTTAAATGCTGAACATCAAGCAAGGAAGTAGCACATACCATTTAGTCCTTGGTATGACTCTGCTGGGGTTCGAACTGCCACCTCTCAGACTCAGAGCTGACACTCTAACCATTACACCACCGAATCTGGCCACTGCTCCTTTTTCTCTGTTGCATCCTGATCTGTTATGTGTTCTCAGTCTTCTATGACCCTTGACTTGGTATATAAAAAAAGAACAAAAGATCCACAATGATGCTGTTCAACTTGAGCTGTTAAAATCGTTAACAACGTGGCATTGTTTGGGCCCAGACTTTCCATTTATCTTGGGGAGCAGGTAGTGTCATATCTTTTATATTGAAAAGTTCCCCTGGCATCAAGTGTGTGGCCAATTCAAACCAATCTCAAAGAACTCAAACAACTTGCTCCTCTCCTCTTGTTTTTGCAGATGCCTATGTATCAAGTAGGTCATCCTATTCAGAGCGTATACATACCATGAAATTAAAAATAGCTATAATATACCCCATAAACAGAAATACATGAGCCTAAAACATCCCACTCCACTAAACAAGGCACTTCTCTGTGGGCATGTGTGTGCGTGTGTTTGTCTGAAAATCAAAGAAGAAAAAAAAATCTGCTGGGCCAATCTCCATCAAGGTTTGCATACATGTTATGTTGGGGTACTCAGGGTCAGATCATGAGGGGGAGGGTGGGGGAGGAGATGACACGATTTTTGCCTGTACGCATGGCAAATTGCAAGTGGATGACTGACCTCTGCTGGAGACTGGGGGACCATTACCAGGAGAGAGAGAGATTGGGACCATACTCTGTGCAGAGCGTTGTTGCTGCTTAAGCAGTCTCCTTGGCTATTGGGCACAATCCTGGATGGGTCACCACTCCGCCACGTATACCAGCATGCTGACACTCATTGTGCCGACCTCGGAAGGATGACAGGCCGAGTTCCCCACTGGTATTAATTCAACACGCTGAGCGGGATTTGAACTCAGGACCCTACGATCCAAAGCCCGCTACCCTAACATTAAGCCAACACCAGGCATACCATTACCACCACGGCAAAAATATATTTGCCCCACAATCCCTGCACATCTTCCCACCCCCACTCCCCAATCTCCAAGCTTCTCCCCCAAATAAATGGAAAGCTTGGACCAAAAATGACACGTTGCTAACGATTTTATCCTCTCTAGTTGAACAGCACATTGTGAAATCTCCATTTATTTATTTACTTATTTTGAATTCAGAGTCGAGGCTTTGTGAAGACCGAGAACACAGGTGGTATCTAAAATAAAGAAAAAAAAAATCCTCTGGATGATAAACAAATTGGATTATTTGAGATCTTACAAATGCACAATACAAGTGATAAATATCTACAAAGAAATAAGGACATTAAGTGCAATGTGTGACGCAAAATTTGTGAGTTGTGTGAGCATAAAAAGTTGAAAATTGGAGTGATCCATGCATTTTGTCAAATGTATGAAATACCATTGAGTAATCAAAGTTTGAGACGGAAGAAAACCAAGGCCAGACTTACACATGCATAACAACAAAGTTAATTATGACAGGTTATTTCGACTTATTCAAATGTGAATTGATTTGCAGAGTATTGAATGTTTACAAGGATATCTAATGAAGGTGGTACCATCAGACCTGTGCAACATCTTCTGGTGATTGTCCCAAGGCCTCAAACACTTCTTGGGAAGCAGGTACGTATACTTCCCGATACAGACGAAGTGTTTCGGAATCCACATCGGGAAATTCACAACGCGCGGTATCCTCCAAAAGTTTAATCTCCAGATCAGTATGGACAGGACCCGGTTCCACCAGAGTCACACTGTTGAGCACACACTTAATGATTAATTTTCATGTCATCTAACCGACTCACTTGTAATCTAAATAACACGAGCTCATATCTCACACCGCCAGGATAAAGTGGTTAACATGACCATCCCTGATCATTTGAAAAGCTGTTGTGTGATTTGTTTCGAAAATAATAACCACAATAATAATAACAAGAGCGAGAATTGTTGTGCAATACATGCCCCGTACCGGTCCCAATGAATGTTCGGGAGATAGAAATTAGTTTGTGTTTAACGCATGCTCGAGTCGATACCGGAACCAAAATCAAAAAGAAGAACCTCTCTAACCCACTGTGTTTCACTCGTTTCTGGGCTTTGTATATTCCATATTAAAAATAACCTGATGCACATACATGAAGCAAAGACATGTGTACAGCTTATGTGCAGATACAGTATAACACATCATGGTTGTATACCTGGGATCATTCCAATTGCAATGGGCCATGGACTGACGCCCAGGCCTGAGGCCTGCCGATCTGTGCTGCTTCATGTAATGGCAGCACATGATATTATTGGGGTGGAGTCAGGCCAGCTGTCCAGGCAATCGGTGC
>CM068957.1:87629394-87639851 GCA_035128595.1 Eptatretus atami | reverse complement strand
AGTCAGGGCAGCTGAACACTGACCCATGTATAATATGTGATATTTTCTCAGTTTAAAAAGGGCATAACTCTGTTAAAAATTGATGAAACGCCCTGAAAGTCGAACTTGTTCTGTAACTTATCATAATAAAGCCATGTACCAAGTTTCAGTTCAATATATTAAAGGGTATGGAAGAAAAGTCAAAAAAACCACAGGTGGGACAAATGGACGGACAGACGGAGAGCAAAAAGTCCCCTCTGGTAAAACCAGTAAGAGACTACTGTTTCATATATAATATATATTTATACATAATACATATGTATATAGACGTATATAGAAATAGCCGAGATTCTACATGCATAACGCTTTATTCTAAAGAGTTTTTACTGTTGTACAATAATACGATTTTATCTGACTTCGGTCACCCGGTGATGACAATAACGATGATGATGATACAAATGGTACCGTTGGTATGCACATCCACCTCTAAGGTGTCTATCCTGGGTTTGAATTTCCACAAAGCTATAAACTGTCATCCAGGTGTTTCACAAGCAAAAAGGTGATTCGTTGGTGTGTGTGTGCCGTCTCTCAGATTGATTGACGTTAAACTAGGCGTTCCATCTGTTGGTATTAGTTGGTTAACGTGAAAGACCCCACGGTGTCCTTCGTGAAGAGTAGGCGAGCTATCACCATCACCAAGGCCAAATTCCAAATGCCTGCCCGAACTATTGCTGGGAAGGCAATGGCAAACCACCCAGTATAACCTTTGTCAAGAAACTGCTTTGGCAGCACCGATGCTCTGCAACAGATTAAGGTAGATCAGAATCAGATTCAGAATTAGCATTGATATATCATTCAAATAATTTAACTGGATGGAATCACCAACATAATCCTCCCTATCATGTTACAATTTCAATAAGTTTAAAATTTTAGTGTTTATAAAGAACAGTCAGTACAATATTCACAAACGAAGTCATCACCTATGAGTACAGCTGCATTCATGTTGGAAGTTGGGACCATCGAGTGGTCTTCATCTAAGACTGCGCAAACATCATCATACTAAAATACGCAATATGGTGTGATGGCGATACATTCGGTAATTACTTATCCAATCTCAACCAAACTTAATAGGATGACTAAAGGTCGAACGATGGAGGTTGTAGTGAGTTCATTTGTCGTCCCTCCCCAAGGGGGTTTTTCACCTTGGACGACATCCGTGTTGAAGTGTATATCCGTGTTAAGATAGCTAATTGTGGCGTTTTTCCAAGGCCGCTTCTAATAACAAAAGCAACAAGAAAAAGAGCAATCAGAGATTTCAGGCCCTTGCCAGGACTTGTTTTGTGTGGTGTTTGTGCAGTGTTTATGCACTGGTGTGTTGCGTAATTACAGACATAACTAGAACTGCCACTGCCAACTACACACCATATAACTACTGGCAATGATGACCGGGAACCAAGACTTCCCGCTTTGACGCAACCCCGCTTTGATCGGACACCTGACCCTGACCAATGACGTTTCTTATTATTTATTGAATTTAGAATGGGATTAAAATGAATTAAATTCAAATCAAATGGAAGACTAAATAGGTACAGTCCTGCATTGGAGTCATCAGAAGGAAACAAAACAAGCAAAAAGCAAAGATGAAGTTATAAGGAGGAACATGGATAGGATTCAGATTTCAGCTGCTACTACTCTACCCTCAAACCCATACAGGCACAGCCAAGTGAGCCTTATTCGAAAAATATAAATAAACAAGCCGGTAGGCGACGAGGGATTCGCTAGGATCAAAGCGCTGGATACGATGCTTTTTCATTCTGACCGATCCACCGACGAAGATTCATTGCCAAGACGTATTGGTTCACATACAACTGTTCCTCTGCCTGGCAAGATTTTTCCTATTGCGTATTTTGCCAACTGGCACTCCTCATAAAATGACGTTAAATAGACACCTATTTTTGAAGGACTACCATTTGAAAAATAATCGGTTTGCTGGTTTGTCGTTGGAGCCTCGCGTTGCGCACAACACACACACACACACACACACACACACACACACACACACGGAAAACCCGATAAACTTCTCTCAATGCTCTTGTTTGACCACACCTCCTGAGCCACACAATATTTTTCATAAGCCACGCCCATTTCCTACACCACTCCCACTTTAAATAATAATAATTGGAGGTGGTGTGTGGATCGTGGATCGTTTCGGTAAATAAATAAATAATTGGAGGTGGTGTGTGGTCGTGAATCGTTTTCGGTAAATAAATAAATAATTAAGGTGGGATGTGGGTCGTGAAATCGTTTTCGGTAAATAAATAAATAATTGAGCGGAGTGTGGGTCGTGGAATCGTTTTCAGTAAATAAATAATAATTGAAGGTGGTGTTGTGGTCGTGGAATCGTTTTCGGTAATAAATAAATAATTGGAGGCGAGTGTGGGTCGTGGAATCGTTTTCAGTAAATAAATAAATAATTGAAGTGGTGTGTGGTCGTGGAATCGTTTTCGGTAAATAAATAAATAATTGGAGGCGGAGTGTGGGTGGTGGAATCGTTTTCGTAAATAAATAAATAAATAAGGTGGTGTGTGGGTCGTGGAATCGTTTTCGGTAAATAAATAAATAATTGAGGTGGTGTGGTGGGTCGTGAATCTGTTTCGGTAAATAAATAAATAAATAAGGTGGTGTGTGGGTCGTGGAATCGTTTTCGGTAAATAATATAATAATTGAGGTGGTTTGTGAGCGTGGAATCGTTTTCAGTAAATAAATAAATAATTGGAGGTGGTTGTGGGATCGTGGAATTGTTTTCGGTAAATAAATAAATAATTGAGGTGGTGTGTGGATCGTGGAATCGTTTTCAGTAAATAAATAAATAATTGAGGTGGTGTGTGGATCGTGGAATTGTTTTCGGTAAATAATAAATAATGGAGGTGGTGGTATGGTGGGAATCGTTTTCGGTAAATAAATAAATATTGGAGGTGGTGGTGATCGTGGAATTGTTTTCGGTAAATAAATAAATAATTGAAGGTGGTTGTGTGGGTCGTGGAATCGTTTTCGGTAAATAAATAAATAATTGGAGTGGTGGTGTGGTCGTGGATCGTTTTCGGTAATAAATAAACTTATATTAGAAATCCACAAAGACAGAAATGCCGGTGATTCCATTTATTTTGGATCCTTTTCACTTTGGTCAATAACGTTTGGATCGAGGAGATCGAAGGTGGAACGACGGTGTAGTTCCTTACAAACACTGTATACACACCTTAAATGACGGTAAATAGACACCCGATTTTTGAAGGACCATTTGAAAAATAAAACCTCAATCAAAAATCGGCTCGAGTAAAATTTTCTAAATATCTCGAAGTGTTTAATTACGAAGTCTCGTTTCTCTACATTCAAAACTGAAGGACAAGTATTGAAATACTGTACGCGTTTTTCGGCCGTGCACAAGCAACGGGTGGTTGCTAGGCAACGACATTCAAAGCGCACCTTCCCAGTATAATATTCCACCTGTTGGCAAAGTTTCATCGAAATCGGTTTGCTGGTTCGTGCTGTGGAGCCTCGCATTGCAGACACAACACACATACACACACACACACACACACAACACACACACACACACACACACACACACACACACACACACACACACACACACACAGCACACCCGGAAAACCCAACAATAAGGGATATCTCATTATATATAGCGAATCCAAAAAGAAACTAGATTTTTTTTTAAAGTAAAAAAATTCTGGCTGCCAGACCATGCATCCATGCAAGTTGAAATTTAAAACATGTATTCCGTATCACTACTAGATCATAATTGTGAAGTTTCACATCGATCGATGAAGTGGTTTAAGAGAAATAATTATTTTTAAGATTTTCATTCCATTCAATATGGCTGCCACACAATATGACATCAATTATTCGTGAATACGCTGGTATACGCAAAGCTTGGGAACATTTGCGTGGTTTCCCCTCAATCTGTCCAATCGTTCTGGAGAAGAAGATTTTTAAGGGTTTTAGGGTAAATCCAACATGGCTGCCTAACAATGTGATCTCTGACATCAAGGTGAACTTTGTCCTCATGGATAATGCATGCGTAAATTTCGCCATCAATCGGCAGTGCCATCAGAAAGAAGAATTGAAAGTTTTAAATATATAGTATTCATATATATAGTAAATATAACATAATATATAATATATATATATTATATATATATCGATACCCGTTACATGACCAGCGGATACAGTACAACATAGCTGTAGCAGACGACAGACCGTACACGGGAATGACAAAATACGCATTGCAAAATGCAAGTGTACTATGGAAGCCAAGGCTCCCCAAACATTGCGCCATCCGTCCACCCAGCAATTTCATAGGGATTGTGTGACGGCGACCGAGTTTTTTAGTGTGCAAGCTGTTATATAGGGATATATATATATATATATATAATATTATATATAATATATAATAATATACATTAACACATATTTTATATATTATATATATATTATTATATATATATATTGTCGTGGTCGGATGTCGGCCAAACGACCACCAGAATGGAGCAGTAGAGTCAGCTCAACGATCACCCGGAATTCAGATCGTACACATGCTGATAGTCCGGAGTCGACGGTCCTTGTTTTGGACCGTGAAGGGTCATATTTCCACCACGTGGTACAGGGTTATTTGCCAAATCTTCAAAATAACCTAGAGACCACGTGGCGATCTACGAGTCTCACACCCTCGACGAACTTGTACGGAAACGAGCCCGCTTAGCGCGCTGTTCCGTGTGCGATTCCAGTGGTTAATCGCCGAGAACCGCCGTCCCGTATTGTCCCGTTACAACGCCACAGTAGTGGCCCTTGCCTAATTTCCCAGCACGGCGACATGCTCAGTTAATGAAAGAATTGAAACGAACGAGCTGAAAACATTTAACAATCGGGGGTTTATTTATACAATAGGTGGGGAATGAGGGAAGCACATAAGAGCAGAGCTAAACCGAATATAAGAAATGCAAGTATATACAGCAAAGGCACTTATACAGTTCACTACTTACGGACTGGCGCCACAAACACACATACGCACACACACACCCAAAGAATTTGACCGAAAGGTCTTTATTTGGACCTCCAGCCTGGAGGACAGCCGGCTGAAGATCAGGGTAGCTGGCTACCTGGCCGCGGGTGCGCGGCTGGGCGTCCACTCCTTTCCGGGGGCTCCGGTCACCGAAGGACGGGCCAGCGCAGCCGAACCCGGCTGAGGTGAGACGAGGTGGTGTCCAAGCTCGCGACCATGTGGAGGAGGAGGAAGAAGATGACGGCGACAACCAAGCCCAGCCAGGCAGACTCCTTACTCCTCCTTGCGAGGATCCTCTGCTCCTTTTATCCTCCCCGGCGGCACTCGCTTTTTGCAGACATTCGTTTCGCCATCATAGGGCGTGGCTCAGCCCCTCCCCCACTTGGCGCTTTTTCCAATGCGAAACCGGTGGGTGGGGGCTTAACCTTTCCCCTACTAAGCGCGCGGGGGACACCGGGAGCTGAGGGTCTCCGCTTGGGTGGTGGGGGGGGGGGGTGGGAGTTGACCTCTCCCCTACTAACTCTTGTTTTTTAAGGTTTTTTTTTCCTTTGATCCAATATGGCTGCCAGAGCATTTGACCGATTTTGTCATCTTAATCAAACCATATTTCCCATGGGTACTTGATCAAATAGTTAAATTTTGCATTGATCGGTTAAGCTGTTTCTCCAGTGAAGTTTTTCAAAGATTTTCCCTTTGATCCAATATGGCTGTCAGACCATGTGACACATGATCGTCATTTTTATGAAAATCCTGTTCAAATTTCAAGTCAATCTGATGAAAATTGATCATTTTAGAAATTCCAGCCTATGTTGACCTTTTGGCTTATGTTGACCTCAAAAATAATAATTGGTGGTTGAATTCATTGACCAAATGTGAAAATTCTCTTCAAATTTCAAGTCAATCGGATGAAAATTGACAATTTTAGAAATGTGGCTTGTGTTGACCTTTTGGCCTATGTTGACCTCAAAAGAGTGACCGCTATATCACGTGGTCAAGTCACATGTGATAAAGTTTCAATTTCCTCCGCAGAATGGTTTTCTATGTACGCTCTTAACGAAATGCAGACACGTGCGACGTATGACATACGACATACGTACGCACGCTAAAGATCACTTAACCCTGTTTTTCACAGGGTTAAGCAATCGGTAGCATACGTACATATGTCATACGGTAAATACCCGCCCCCCTACCCAATGGGGTTTTCTTCCTTGGACAAACACCATGCTAACGTGTATAAATAGCTTATCGTGGCGTCTCGTGGGGCACCCTACTGGAAGTAAAAGATATAAACCAAAAACATGAATGATTACATTTTTAAACAGTCACTGCTGCTGTTTAACACTAAACTGAAAGGGAGGAAACCCGACGTTCTTGAGGCCCGAGCCTAGATGTACTGTAATCTATATATCCCAGAGAGGGTAATAACATGACTCTTCCTGCCGCGCACGTAGGGAGTGGGTATACTTGCGTACCAAATGACAAGTACCACACTAAAGGGGAGGGGGGCATCACGTGACAGAAACGTACAGAGGCTGACACCTTAAAGTCGTTTCAAGCATCATATTTTCTAACACAAGATGATGACGATGCAAAGAATGTTAGGTCTCACCATCTGCACATTGCAGTCATGTAATTATCAACCCCCACCCCCAGGTATACAAACTTCCATATGTTTGTTTCTAAAATAATAGGGTACGGAATTTAACACCCAGCACACGATGTCTGCACAATCCCGAATGAAGACTGCTTCGTGCTCGAAAGGTAGCACCTGAGCCTTCCCTGCTGGGGCAGACATAAAAGTTAATGGTGTTTTTATTGTACAGTATTTCAAGATGGAACTTCTCAATTACAACATTTTTTGTGGATAATTGATCAGCATAACACTTGATTTAACGACACGTGTTTGCAGTGTTTTAGTAATCATTAATTAGCATGTAATTTTAAAGTGTTTTAGCTTTTATACTTTGATATCACAAAATATTGCATGGAATGGCATCAATGAGATGCCATAAAGGGGATTTTGTTCTTCTTAGTATGCAGCACAAGGCTGCAGGGCAGCAGCATCATTGGCTAAGAGTGTGGATGTGCTGCTGATGCAGTGCCCTCTGTAGGTTAGGACAGGTATTTGGATTTTGTCCAGGATACTGGTGATAGCTTGCCAACTCTTCACGAAGGACACCGTGGAATCTTTATCGTCCACCAAGTAATGCCATAAGACGGGATACCCAGTTTAGAATGATGGTGCACACATTGATGAATCAACCTACCTCTGATCTGTGAAACACCAGCATGACCGTTTATAGCTGGGTCGGGATTCGAACCCAGGCTACACAGTTTAGAGCAAGTGTGCATACCTCTAGGCCATCCTGCCAGCCCCTAAAGGGGGGATAAAATAAATTATTAATTCCGAAACCAAATGATTATTCTCTCCACCATGATCACCGGCAGTCATGTTCGCATGCCTCATATGCTGCACAGTTTATCACCACTCAAATATTTTGAATTTCTTCCACCTTTTTAGGAAACATTACAAAATATGGTATACTGTGCATAATGTATCTTATCAAAAGCAATAATCACATGCACTAAGCATGATTGTGGCCAAAAATGTTGATAGTGGTACCATTGCCTTTTACTGAATTGGTTAAGCCTGCTCTCTCAAAGAACACCTTGGCAGCTAGGTCATGACTGGTTGTAGTAGCATCTCCATATTAGTGTGAAGTTGTCATTGCCGGAGAGTACACACCTCACATGGGTAACTGTGGTTGGTTGCCGAGATGTTTCTGTACCCAGGGGTATTCCAAGGGGGGTCAAAACACTTTTCCTTCCTTCTTCGTGAACTCAAGTTTAAATATACTGCAAATGTACTGTAGTTCCACGGTAGTTATAATACTTACTGGACATTAAAAGGGATGAGCTGGACTGCAAGACTTTCACATAATCCCTCCACTGCGAACTTTGATGCTGCGTAAACATCATTGAAGACAACACCTACACCACAAAAAAAACAAAAACAGAGAGAGGTGTCATGAAAGGTATACTTGTGGTACGACATAATAATTAATACAGCAAAGCTGATAACATCCCATTCTTGTACTATGTGATCAATATTGTCATTAACACAATTATTATAATGCATACGCTCGTGTGAAATCATTCATTTGCTCATTCTTACCAGAAGTTACTGCGTGTAAAAGTGCAGACAAAGCCATTAACATACTAACCTCATTCACAAACGCGTCCTTTGTACCCAGAATGGCAAGTGCAGTCAATAACTCTCACATATTGATAACATGAGCTATTTCTCAGAATAAAAATCCAAAAAATTCCTTGCCAGTTAGAGCAGACTGAAGGCCTACATTTTTATGAGATACGAGACGACCCATGAACCCATTGGTTCCCGTTGTGACAGCGGGTGAATGAAAAAAAATCATTTCAAGAAAAAAAAAGATAGCTCCAGTGAACTATACCGCTGAGGTTGTTTGCATTGACCAAATTCTCCCCAAGAGTACTTGACTGAATCGGGAATTGATTTTTAATCATTTTTTCGTTGCCCGATTTGAACGAAACTTGATACTGCACACCGTAGGCGATGGTGAGTAAGGTGGCCCTAAAAATTTGTGCTGTCGTGTACCGTTTGGCTGTATTTCGGGAACATACTGTTGTGGCTGGGGGTCCGGTGGCAAGAACGACCACTAGGTAGGAAAGCTACGTCGTCTCCACCAGGCTCCCCGGAATTGTAGGCCGTCGCTTCTGGATAACTCCGTGAGCCGGCGGTTCGCTGAACCGACCGTGGACGCCTATATCTCAACCGCGTAGCGTAGGGTCTTTTTTGTCTAGAACCAATTTACCAATTAACTACGCGATTTCGACTACCGGAACCAATGCCCTCGGCACGTCTTGCTCGAACCGGGTCACTCTACAAAAACTCTACGAATGCGGTAGAGTTCCAACTACCGACTACCAACTCCGGTTCGGGTGCAGTCGAGCGGAACTGCCAAGGTCGTACCGGCTAGGATGAGCAGATGAACGGGAACAAAGACCCGGCTAAAACTCAGATCCGAACCATGCTGAACCAATGCAAGAAAGGACGGAAACTAACTGGGAACATTTCTTCAGTAATTTATTTACAATAAAGAAGACAGAGCAAGCTTATCGTGGAAAATACAAGCAATAATTTACAATGATGGAAAACACTTAACAGTTAAACTTACAAGACAGGCCCACACACTCAGATGATTTATTAAAAGACCCCCGCAGCCAGAGAGGGAGAGATGAGCTGGGGGTCGCAGTTCACTTGGGGTACCTTAACGTTGGAGGGAGGGGGTGCTCCGTAGTGCGGCCCCTGGCAATGGTTGTGCAGCTCGGCCCGCAGTCACACGCGTGGGGTTTGTGTCCGCGGAGGAACCCGAGTCGGGTAGAGCGGAGTCCAAGGTGGGGATCAGGGCCACAAACAGGACCCATGAGAGACCCGGTCAAGGTCGGGCGCCCTCGAACCAACGCAACAAACGGCCCGCCGAGGCGAGATGCGAGCAGACCCTCCGCGGTCTGGTATTTTTTTGAATGTTTACTTCAATTTAGGTTAAATTATGGTATTTAAGAGGCTATAATGTTCCTTCAAACATGAATCATTATTGTATTTACGAGTGTGGATCGGTGCGCTTCGCACGGTTCAACACTCGTCGCAACAGAGGCACAGGCATATTTGATCATGCCCGCTTTCTCTGGGAGTGAGGGAAGGGGGAAATTGTGGGTGTGGGTTAGTGGGAGTGATGGTGAATCGTGGGTTGTGGGGGGGGATGGGAGAATGGTGGTGGGGCAGGTCAGCCAAATACATTTTGTGCTCTGACTGAACATATCCTGTAAATCAGAGGTCAGGACCCAACACGTATAAATAAAAAGGAACTGAGCACAAATTTATATATTTTTTAAATTATCAGTTAGAGCTGGACGGCAAAGACAACACAATATCAACAACTGGATGGGAAAGTCGAACTGCCAGCCGTACAGAGCAGACGTGCCCCCAATACACCGCTTACCTTGCTCTTTCTTCCAGTGGGTGCTTACTTCATATATTTACTTTTGCACATATCTCGATCTTTATCTCGATTAATCAAGTCAAAGTAACAAAAAAAATTAGTGCTGACGAATACAGGTAAATCACGAATGTGTTTCTTAGGTGAGCATCATATATACAAGCAACATGGCGGAATTCGTGAAAGAACATTTGAAGAAGAAGGAAGACTGTTTTAGGTCACAAACATAACCATATACTTTTTGCTTCCATCTTACTACTAAAATTCACCGTGTCACTCTGTCGTTTTGTCCCCTGGTCTTCTGCGGAGTCTGTTGTTTCCCAGGTACCGACAACAAAAAAAAACTGCGCTGAAGCCGATTCCGC
>CM068957.1:87618515-87628967 GCA_035128595.1 Eptatretus atami | reverse complement strand
TAGTTGTACAAATCAGATGCCCCACTAGAAAGGGTGTCCTAAGACATTTGGCAGGACATAAAAAGTATAACTGAAGTTAACATCATTGTTATCGTTTTTGACTTTGTTTGAAAATTTAAAATCACAGATTGTTGCCTTGCCATTCAAATGATATGGATAAGAGGAACATAGATAGACAGCTCAAACATTATTCCAATAATTGCGAGAAAATGCCATTACCCTGTAAGCCCATCACGCTGCTCATAACGATCACATGTCCACTGCGCCGCTGCTTCATATGAGGTAGCACGGAGCGAATCACACGCACAGCACCCAGCACGTTGGTCTCAAACACCATTTTATTCTGCCATGCTGAGCCTTCCAATTGCCACACTGAGTCCCCCACTCGCGTTTAACTGAAAGAAGAAAGATTAAGTTTAGGGGGAGAGGAGAGAGAGAGAGAGAGAGAGAGAGAGAGAGAGAGAGAGAAGAGAGAACGAGAGAGAGAGAGATAGAGAGGTAGAAAGAGATAGAGAGATTAGAGAGAAGAAAGAGATAAGAGGAGGATACGGAGAAGAGTGTGAGAGGAGGTGAAGAAGAGGAGAGAAAGAGAAAGAGAAAGGAAAAGAGAAAAAGAGAAAAGAGAAAGAAAAGAAAAGAGAGAGAAAGATGGAGAGAGAGTGAGAGTGAGAGTAGGAATAGAGATGAGAGAGAGGGAGTGAAAGAGAAAAGAGAAAAAAAGAGAAAGAGAGAAAGAGAGAAGGAAACGGGATGAGAGAGAGAGAGATGAGAGAGAGAGATGAGAGGAGAGAGAGAAGAAAGAGAGAGAGAAGAGAAGAGAGAGAAGGAAAGCAGGATGAGTGAAGTGAGAGTGAGAGAAGAGAGAGAAGAGAAGAGAAAAGAGAAGGAAAGACAGAGAGAGTGAGATGAGATGAGTGAGACTGAAAGAGGAGTGAGAGTGAGACTAAAGAGGAGAGAGAGTGAGATGTGAGAGTGAGAGTGAGAGAGAGTGAAAGAGAGAAAAGAGAGGAAAGAGAAAGTGAGAGAGAGAGTGAGATGTGAGAGTGAGAGTGAGAGTGAGAGTGAGAGTAAGAGTGAGATAGAGAGTGAGAGTGAGAGTGAAGAGAAAGAGAAAGAAATGAGAAAAAGAGAAAAAGAGAGAAGACGAAGAAAGAGAGAAAGAGAAAGAACGAGTGAAGAAAAAAAAAAGAACCGAGCTGAATGATTTAAGATACTTAAGCATAGTTCGGACGTAATTTTTGCTTTCGGAATCAACATACAAATAAACCAATGTCACCCGCAGGGTGACCCGTATCTTGCCAAAAGGGGACCGACGAGTGACTTCTTAAGGTCACACTGAGGTGAACAGACTGCTATCCACCAGGAGCGACTCCTTGAGGAATAATCTGCCTAACGAGAGATTCGATGAGAATCGTTCTACAAAGTAACCATGAAAAATATTGTTTGCCTCATAACGTCACCAAATGACGTCATAATGTCTCAAGCTTGACATATCTAGAAGAGCACTCATCGAGTGTTCAATTTGAGTACCTACACGATATGGTTCCTAAAACTTGAAAATTTGACCTTGTGTCAAATATGTTTGACCTCAGGCGCTAACCATGAAGGTCAACAATCGCCACCAAAAACTAATCAGCTGAGTGCCAGACCATGAACTATATTCCCATGAAGTTTGAAGACGATCCGATCAAAATTACTCAAAAAATAAGGTTTCTCGACTCCCCTGATTTGCACAAAGTGACCTTGACCTTTGCCTTGACCTTCAAAATTTTATGCGCTGAAAAGACCTCTATAGACCTCTGATATGCGAAGTTACAAAAATTTCCATGATAACTGTGCTGCAGAATTTTATTCATGATTACAGACAAAAAAAATAAAAAAAAAAAAATTAAAAATAAAATAAAATTAACATACAAGCTGACTAACATATCTTGCAAAAACTTCGTTTTGGCAAGATCATAAACTTAGCACGTGCTTTCAGGAACTGTAACATGATTGGCAAGCCAGAATTTTTTTTTCCAAAAAGGGTATCAATAAAGTATGAAATGGCCATATCTCAAATATCTTTGAACCTCATTGGAAGTAACCACTGACGTGTTCTAAAAAAAATCAAAATTCTGCATAAAAATGACTGCTATCGTACATGGGGCCACCTGCCCTGATTGGATTGGTGAGTGCCAAAGCATATCCTCACACCGGAGGACCATGAACACAACACATCAAAGGTACCAACCTACTCCGAGATCCTCCAGATATTTAGCTAGTGTCCCCAAGAGCACCGTTACCATGGTGCACCACGAGGAGGTAGTTTGGAAGTCTTGGCAAGGGTAGAGGCGATGTATCGGAAGGAAGGACTTACACACTCAGCCTTCTTTTGGCTCACAGAGCTATCCGGCGGCTGTAGCTAAAAGCAAGCAATGGTCATCGGAAATGTGGTTTGGAGGCCATATTGGATTGAAAATAAAAATGTAAAATCTTCATCTCCAGAACAGCTTAACAGATCGATGCGAAACTTCATACATCGGATTGACTAGTCATGAGGAATATAGTGCCGCAAAACCAGGGTTCGAGGAATCCTGCGAGGGGAAGCACTTGGGTTCCTCCCTAATGCCCGGCCCTGTCGGCTGACATGCCACAGTAAACTCCGTGGCCCAGCGGGTTGCTAAGCAACCACATACATCGATTAATTTGCCAACTCTAACAGGGTTCCCCGTCTGACACCGTGTTCCTCAGGAGCTAACTCGATCAAGTGAGGTACGCTCCCTCAGCGTGCACTCAGACTACTGCTGAGCGAAACAGTGAGTGCACACTGGCTAACGAGAGCAAATCACGTGGAGTAAAACTTCCTGTCTAATAACAATGCAGACTGTGCTGGACCAATAGAGGAAATAACACAATGAGCAGGTTGAACTGAGCAATTACAAGGGTTTCTTTAAAAGGAGTGCAAGGAAAAGCATGTGGCACAGTGAATTCAAGGGATTTATTCACAGGGTGTATTTGTACAGCAGGGGCATACAGTATTCATGTGGTGCGGCAAAAGACACACAAGGATTCAAATTTATGCAATAAAGGGACAAAGAACAGAACTAACCTGAGCTATTTATCTAACACAGTTTTACTGAGATTAACATGACAAGTACCATCAGAATCACTTCACGAAGGGTAGATGAGTGAGATTGATCAGAGAAACTAAGCTGAGGAATTGGCGACCTCTGGCTTACCTGACACAAACATGTGGGCACGTGCTCATCCAAAGTGCAAGGAAGGTAAGGGTGGGGGGTAATGAAGAGCAAAGGGGGTGTCTCGGTGCATGATGAAGAGAAAAGGTGCAATAGAGAGAGGTGCAGTGTCAGTGCTGAGAGTGAGAAAGACAGGGTGCAACTCAGTGGTCGCTCTAACAAGTTGAAAAATGTTGAAAAATAAATAAACAATTGAAAGCAAATGATGTTGCTTTCAATGCCAGGATAGAAACTTTCTGAACAACTCTCTAATACCTCATGTGATGTATCTGCCATGATACCTCCGTTGACTGTCACAGATATGTGCTGTTGTTTCAGAAGTTGCAGAGAATCTTATCTAAGGCTTATGGATGAGCTTGTACATGCATCACATGCTCGACCAAGGCATTTTGAGACAACTTTGTTTACGTGAAATGCCAAAAATGGCAACTCACAATGGTTTACGCCAATATCAATTTGAACTGGCAATCCATACCTTCATTTTGTGATCTTCAGGAGTAGCTTGGGAGGTGTGGCGGGTGTGATAGCGGGGGAGGTGGGGCAAATACTGTATATTGTTGCGGTTATCGGAACCGCATACATACAACAGATAGGTGTCCCAAGAGAGTTATTCCATTATTATACATGTAGATAGTCCCTTTCCTTTTGTTTAGCGGGACAACAAGGGAGTGCGTTGCGATGATCTAATAGCTAGGTCTGCTTAAATCATTTTCTTCTTTATTTCGTTCCCACTCTTCTTTTCGTCTGATTATTCCTGAGGTAAATCAGCCACGTGCAGCGCCGCGGTGAGGAAATTGCTGCACAGAGATCCTCGTTCCCGGGCGAGCCCTAAACCCGGCGTGTGCGGCGAGTCGTGTGCTTGGCAGTGCGGGGTTGTTGACTTGAGCTTCCGATGGTCTGGGGAGAATTGCCGGTTGCATTAAAAGCACCAAACGAATAAATACCTCTTAGAGGCTGCACGCGAGGATAGGTGTTTTTCACGGCACGGCGAAACACCAGCCAGCATGACGCCCACGCTGCACGAACGCCGTACGGAGGCCAATAAAGACGGACTCCACGCCATGTTGCGGCAGGCATCGAGTATGCGGAGTAGAAGCGGCTTGTTCCTTTTCAAACCTCAATATCGACCATATTGGTGTTCGCCCCGCGCACAGGCTAGGGAGTCGTTTGTGAACCGCCGAGCCGCTGGCCACGTGCCGTAATGGCCGCAACCACGCGCGCACTGTATGGAATGTACTCGAGGCAGACACGTACGCCCGCTCGTGAAACGTGCAATGAATTTATCCATGGCGATGCTACCTTCGCCCTCGCTAGCAGCCAGTGGATTCGCCACGGATGGTGAACGTCTTCTCGTCTCTACGGCCAGCGAAGCTGCAATCGAGCCGAGGAATGGACAGTGCGGGCCACGTTGGCGTGCGCGGAGTGAGCGCGTTGATCGACGCTGGTCGAACGCCCGAGCGGGCATGCAGGATCCTCGACCGGTCGCCCGGCTAATAACATGACCCCCTGTGATGCTCCAGTAGGGAGCCGGGTGCTTCTAGTTATTAATAAGATATTAAGTGTAAATCATGTGTGCAGTCATGTCATGACTATTTGTCTAGGGTTGACCGTCTCTCCTTGAATCCCACCCTAGTTATTTTTTGTCAGCTGACCCCTGACTCCATTCCCTAACACTTCTAAGTCACTATGTGAACAACCGGGTCCCCCGGGTACCATTCCTCATTGGATTTCCGTTTAACTTCTTCCTCTTGGACTGATGGATTGAAAATCCAGAGCACTCAAATTTGTTAAATCCACCTTCCCCCCACTACAACATACTGAGTGATGAGAATATCAATAGTTTGTACATAATCAGATGCTCCCCACTAGAAGGGTGTCACTAAGACTTTGGCAGGACATAAAAAGTATAACTGAAGTTAACATCATTGTTATTATCGTTGTTTTGACTTTGTTTTGAACAATTTTAAAATCACAGATTGTGCCATTGCCATTCAAATGATTATGGATAAGAGAGGAACATAGGATAGAACAGGCTCAAACATTATTCCAATAATTGCGAGAAAATGCCATTACCCTGGCTAAGCCCATCACGCTAGCTCATTAACGATCACATGTCCACTGTGCGCGCTGCCTTTCATATGAGGAGCAACGGACGCGAAATCACACGCACAGCACCCCCAGCACGTTGGTCTCAAACACCATTTTGGATTCTGTCCATGCTGAGGCCTTCAATGGTCCAGCCATCCCACTCCTGCGTTGTTAAACTGAAAAGAAAGAGTAATTTAGGAGAGAGAGATTAGAGAGAGGAGGGAGGGAGGAGAGAGAAGAGAGACAGACCAGACAGAGAGAAAGAAGAGATAAAGAAAGAGAAGGAAAGATGTAGAGAGAAGGAGTCGGAGAGTGAGAGTTGAATGAAAGAGAGAGAAAGAAAGAAAGAGAAAGAGAAAGAGGAAAAAGAGAAAGAGAGAAAGAGAAAGGAAAGTTATGGAGAGGAGAGAGTGAGAGTGAGAGAGAGAGTGAGGAGTGAAGAGAAGAGAACAAGAGAAAGAGAAAGAGAGGAAAGACGGGGAGAGAGAGAAAGATGGAGAGAGAGGAGAGTGAGGAGTTAGAGAGAGAGAAGAGAGAGAGAGAAGAGAAGAGAGAAGAGAAAGGAGAGAAGTTAAGTAAGTGGTAGCGGAAGAGATAAGAGAGTAAGGAGCGGAGGGTGGAGAGAGGTGCAAGTCGAACTAGGAGTAGAGTGAGATGAATAAGAAGAAGTGAGAGTGAGAGTGAAAGGAGAGAGAAAGAGAGAAAGAGAGAAAAGAAAGATGAAAAGAGTGATGAAAGGAGATGAGAGGATTGGTGAGAGTGAGTGAAGTGGTAGAGTGAATGAAGAGAGAGAACAGAGAAGAGAAAAAGAAGAAAGAGAGAATAGGAGATAAGCGAGACCTCACCAGAAGACATTTGCAAGAAAAAAATATCGATAGAGAAGAAAAGAAAAGAAGAAGATAAGAAGAGAGAAAGGAAAAAAAGAAAGTAGTCTGAAGAATAATAGAAAAAAAGAGAAAAGAAGAATAACAAACTACAATCAACAAAAACAAGAAATAGAGCAGAGGAAGAATAAAGAGAGATAAAAGATAGAAAGGACGAGTGTATGCATTAGTTTAAGAGTGAGGTATTTGGCTGGAGGATAATAAAATAAATGGTCACCAGGTGAGTATGCCAAAATGGGAAGAGAGTGCCTAGTGCACTGGGTGAACAGAGGAACAAAGACATCCTAGGAAATCGCAACAGAGTGTCGGAGATGATCGATGTACTCAAGCAGATAAAGAAAAGTATATTGTTGTGACTATAACATGCACAAGATGACGCATAAGTCCGAAAAGATGAGGAAAAAAGGATAAGAACCGAGCGTGTAATGATTTAAGGTACTAAAAGACAGCGATATGGTTGTCTGAATACAAACAATTGACAAATAAATTAGCACAAATGCTTTCAGGAACTGTACATGATTGCAGGCGAATTTTTTTTTTTCCAAAAAGGGTATCAATAAAGTATGAAATGGCCATATCTCAAATATCTTTGAACTCATTGGAGAGTAACACTGACGTGTTCTAAAAAAATCAAAATTCTGCATAAAATATGACTGCTATCGTCATGGGGCCACCTGCCCTGATTGGATTGGTGAGTGCCAAAGCATAATCCTCACACGAGGACCTGAATCACAACATCAAAGCGTACCAACCTACTCCGAGATCCTCCAGATATTTAGCTAGTGTCCCCAATGAGCACCGTTACCAGTGCACCACAGGAGGTAGTTGGAAGTCTTGGCAAGGGTAGAGGCGATTTGTTCGGAAGGAAGGACTTATCCACACTCAGCTTGTTTTGGCTCACAGAGCTATTCCGGGGCTGTAGCTATAAAGCAAGCAATGGTCATCGGAATGTGGTTTGGAGGCCATATTGGATTGAAAATAAAAATGTAAATCTTTCATCTCCAGAACAGCTTAACAGATCGATGCCGAACTTCAACATCGGCATTGACTAGTCATGAGGTAATATAGTGCCGCCAAAACCAGGGTTCGAGGAATCCTGCGAGGGGAAGCACTTCGGGTTCCTCCCTAATGCCCGGCCCTGTCGGCTGACATGCCACAGTAAACTCCGTGGCCACGGGTTGCTAAGCAACCACATACATCGATTAATTGCCAACTCTAACAGGTCCCCACGTCTGACACCGTGTTCCTCAGGAGCTAACTCGATCAAGTGAGGTACGCTCCCTCAGGTGCACTCAGACTACTGCTGAGCGAAAACAATGAGTGCACACTTGCTCTAACGAGAGCAAATCACTGGAGTAAACTTCCTGTCTAATAACAATGCAGACTGTGCTGACCAATAGAGGAAATAACACAATGAGCAGGTTGAACTGAGCAATTACAAGGGTTTCTTTAAAAGGAGTGCAAAGAAAAGCATGTGCACAGTGAATTCAAGGGATTTTTCACAGGTGTTATTTGTACAGCAGGGGCATTACAGTATTCATGTGGTGCGGCAAAAGACACACAAGGATTCAAATTTATGCAATAAAAGGGACAAAGAACAGAACTAACCTGAGCTATTTATCTAACACAGTTTTACTGAGATTAACATGACAAGTACCATCAGAATCATTCACGAAGGGTAGATGAGTGAGATTGATCAGAGAAACTAAGCTGAGGAATGTGCGACTCTGGCTTACCTGACACAAACATGTGGGCACGTGCTCACCAAAGTGCAAGGAAGGTAAGGGTGGGGGGTAATGAAGAGCAAAGGGGTGTCTCGGTGCATGATGAAGAGAAAAGGTGCAATAGAGAGAGTGCAGTGTCAGTGCTGAGAGTGAGAAAGACAGGGTGCAACTCATGGGTCGCTCTAACAGTTGAAAAATGTTGAAAAATAAATAAACAATTGAAAGCAAATGATGTTGCTTTCAATGCCAGGATAGAAACTTTCTGAACAACTCTCTAATACCTCATGTGATGTATCTGCCATGATACCTCCTTGACTGTCACACAGATATGTGCTGTTTTTCAGAAGTTGCAGAGAATCTTATCTAAGGCTTATGATGAGCTTGTACATGCATCACATGCTCGACCAAGGCATTTTGAGACAACTTGTTTACGTTTGGAATGCCAAAAATGGCAACTCACAATGTTTACGCCAATATCAAATTTGAAACTGGCAATCCATACCATCATTTTTGTGATCTTCAGGAGTAGCTGGGAGGTGTGGCGGGTGTGATAGCGGGGGAGGTGGGGCAAATACCGTATATTGTTGCGGTTATCGGAACCGCATACATACAACAGATAGGTGTCCCAAGAGAGTTATTCCATTATTATACATGTAGATAGTCCCTTTCCTTTGTTTAGCGGGACAACAAGGGAGTGCGTTGCGATGATCTAATAGCTAGGTCTGCTTAAATCATTTTCTTCTTTATTTCGTTCCCACTCTTCTTTTCGTCTGATTATTCCTGAGGTAAATCAGCCACGTGCAGCGCCGCGGTGAGGAAATTGCTGCACAGAGATCTCGTCCGGGCGAGCCCTAAACCCGGCGTGTGGGCGAGTCGTGTGCTGGCAGTGCGGGGTTGTTGACTTGAGCTTCCGTGGTCTGGGAGAATTGCCGGTTGCATTAAAAGGCATGCGAATAAATACCTCTTAAGAGGCTGCACGGATGGTGTTTTTCACGGCACGGGAAACCACAGCCAGCAGACGCCCACGCTGCACGGAACGCGTACGGAGGCCAATAAAGACGACTCCACGCCATGTTGGGCAGGATACGAGTGTGCGGAGTAGAAGCGGTTGTTCCTTTTCAACCTCAATATCCGACACAATTGGTGTTCGCCCCGGCACAGGCTAGCGGAGTCGTGTGAACGCGAGCGCTGGCCACGTGCGTAATGGCCGAACCGCCGGCACTGTATGGATGTACTCGAAGGCAGACACGTACGCCGCTCGTGAAACGTGCATGGATTTATCCATGGCGATGTACCTTCGCGCCCTCGCTGGCAGCAGTGGATTCCCAGGATGGTGAACGTCTTCTCGTCTCTACGGCCAGCGAAGCTGCAATCGAGCCGAGGAATGGACAGTCGGGCCACGTTGGCGTGCGCGGAGTGAGCGCGTTGATCGACGCTGGTCGAACGCCCGAGCGGGCATGCAGATCCTCGACCGGTCGCCCGGCTAAGCCCGGCGGTTTTTGCAGGACGATTCGTGTGCCCATTTCGGTGGGGCGATTCGTGTCATGTCGTGGGGTCGGAGCGAAATATGTTCACTGTCTGGGATGGCCTTGCCGGAAACGAAGTGAGGCGGTTTCCGGCCAAAGCTGGCAGGCCACGTGAGGGTCGGGGCCAATCGGAGCCCCGATTTGTGTGATGACGTTTTGATTCGGCAGTGGCCCCTCCGCTGCGAGTCCTATAAAGGCCGGAGCAGTCTCTCTTGCTTCTCTGGCCTCTTTCTCTTTCTCCGCCGTCGCCTCATCCACACGCCACGACCCGCCTCCTGCTGCCCAGACTCTGCATCCTCGTTTCTGCCCATATGACGTCGACCCCACCCGCCTACCTGGTCCCACCTACCACTCCACCCTCGCCCTCTGGACTCCGCCCCTTCTCGACTCAAGCTCCTCCTTTCACGAACACGGTCTCCACATGTGCGGCCAAGCCAGAGACGACGTGCCCACTGTCGGGTACCCACTGCAAAGCATCCCCCCCCCCCCCCGAAACGTATTGGTGGCGCATCGTGCTATCAAGCACAAAGGTACCAAATCAAAGCCTCAACTCCCTCCCTTCCTGGTTCAAAACTTCCTCTTCATCGGGTTTTCTGTGTCTGTGTGTGTGCATGTGTGTGTGTGTTTCCTGCGCCTGTCTGCTTTAGTAAGACCGCAGAAAGATCGTTATTGTTATTAATTTTGCGTTCAGTCTGCTCTGTGCCCCGTTTTGTAAGTTGACTGTTAATAAATCATATTAGGAATGTTTCCTGCTCATTTTTGATTTTCTTCCAATGATCCAGCATGGTCCGAATCCTAGCTTAGCCGGACTTTATTCCCAACGATTCGTTCCTTTTAGCCGGTACGTCCTTGCATGTCGCTCGGCTGCATCCGATCTGAAAAGTGATCCGATCCGGTAGAGTGATCCGGTTCGGACAAGGCGTACCGAGGGCGTGTTCCCGGTAATTAAATCACGTGATTAATTAGGTAACCGATTAACCCATAGACGGTG
>CM068957.1:87604944-87618490 GCA_035128595.1 Eptatretus atami | reverse complement strand
AGGACCCTAGGTCACGCGGTTGAGTTATTGGCATCCACGGTCGGTTAAGCGACCTGCCGCGTCACGGAATAATCCGTGTGCGACGGCGGACGGCCTACAATTCAGGGGAGTCCGATGGGAACCGACATAGCTTCCCCCACCTAGTGGTCTTCTCATCCGAACTCCCGGCCCGCAACAATATTTTGTGCCATGGCCAATATTCCTGTCTATCTGCAGCTGGGGTCAGTAAACCACTTGCACTGTGGCACGTGTACAGGGAAAAATTACAAGTTGTCTACCCCCCACCCCTCAACTATCGAGGGGGGTGGGTGGGGGGAGGGTTGTGCCCATGACCGGACCCTGGGTGTACCACCAACACGTATGCAATTAATTTTATTTTGCTCTTACAGGAACACAACCAACACAGATAAATGCTGTAAAGGTGCTGTTAGTGGCTGGGCAAAGATACACTTGCTCCATTATTTATAGATTGAAAGGTTATGATACTACCACTGCGACTACAACAACTGCTACTACGACTATTACTTCTACTACAACTACTTCAACAGCCCTATTTAATATCACCATGTGCAGTTGGCTGCATGAGGTTTGCCTCTCTGCACCCTCATCTCTCTCACATGTTCCTCTTCACCACCTCCTTCTCCCTCAGTATTGGTGCATTCCATTTTCTCCTACCAACTGTATTCACATCAATGACCGCCTTCTCCCTCCTGAGAAAATGCCCCAACAAACACAAACGTACCTCCCGTGCCATTCTCCGAATGCCCTTAATTCTATCCACCTCATGATAAACTCATTCCTCTTCCTCAGTGAGATACCCATAAGACTTATCTCAGCCTCCATATCTCCATCCTCTGTCGACTCTTTCTTTCTCAAAGCTCAAGCTTCCACTCACATGAGGAGACATGATGTTATTATCATTTTGATAGGATGTCAAAATGAATACAAAACATTATTAAAAGTACAACTTCATCTACTAATTCCATTGTCATGCTTGTGATACACAGTGCCTTCAGAAAGTATTCACACCACTTGACTTTTTCACATTTTGTTGTGTTACAGCCTACATTTAAAATGTATTAAATAAAAAAAAATTGTCACGGAATTACATAAAATACCCCATAATGACAAGGTGAAAATCTGTTTTTAGAAATTTTTATAAACTAAAAATGAAAAGTTGAAATGTCTTGCATCAATAAGTATTGTTGCGGACCCGGGGGTCGGGGGCGAGAAGACCACGAGGGGGGAAGCTACCTCGGGTTCCCACCAGACTCTCCGGAATCGCAGGCCGTTGCCCACGAATAACTTCGTGATGCGGCGGGTCACTAATCGATCGTGAACGCCAATAACTTGACCACGTGACTTAGGGTCCTCCATCTAATGAATACCGTTTACCTAAAGGTCACGTGATCTAATTACCGGGGGACACGCCCTCGGTATGCCTTGTTCAAACTGGATCACCTTACCGGATCAGATGCAGCCGAGCATAACTGCCAAGAACGTACCGGCTAGGAAAACAGATCGTTGGGGAATAACGTACCGGCTAAGCTAGGATACGGACCATGCTGGACCAATGAAGGAAAAGACAGAAACGAGCTGGGAACATTTCTATACAAGCATTTATTTACAATCAAGCGAGGAAAGGTATGTGGCACAGCGAATGGGGTTTATTATTATATACAGCAGGGATAGCAAGGAATTTGTGGGGTGTGACAAAAGGGCAAGCAATTTACAAAAGCAGATACAGAGCAGACTTATCCCATTAGAACTTCTACAATCTTAACTTATGCTATGACAGGCACCATCACATACACACACACAAATCCAAGGAAGATTAGATAGCCAGAAAGAAAGAGAGCAGATGAGGAAAAATGGCCTCGCAATACCTGGCACGGTCGACCGACCAACGCAACCCGGTACACTGAGGGAGAGGTAGGAGGGAGAAATACTGGTGTCTAAGGTGTGGGAGTGGGAGGTGTGGTGTGGTGCAATATGGGGGGTGCGATGTAGTGCAAGATGTAGTGGTGTAGTGCAAGAGGAAAATGGGATTGCGAGTCAGTAATGATGCTCTTTTGTGCGTCCAAAGGGGACGAGATGGAGGAGAGAAGATGCGTGAGGCAAAAGATCCCTAACCTAGTCGCGCATAGGTCTGTTAGTGCAGCGTGTACCTCTGTGGACCGCTCCGCTTGAGCATTCCCACCTCGAGAGTTGGCGCATTATCTCCGGCTTCGTCACTTTGCCGGGGCTCGTGGCAACGTGCGCTCCGCACTGGTCCTCTGGAATAAGCACGTCTCAGTCGCACACCAACCGCGAGTGAAAAGCCAGCGAAGGCAGAGGCAATGAGGAGCAGCCAACGCAGAGCTGAGAGGAGCAGAGAACAAGAGGGCGAAGCAGAGAGCGAGCAGCTCCACGTTCCTCCTTTTATAAGCCCCGGGCGAAGGGTGGGGTGACGAACCGAAGGCGACGCACTGTGACCCGAATCCCGCTCCTCCATTGGGTCACAGCGGCCCTAGCCACGCCTTGCCAGGCTCTCACAGCTGGAAACTGTCTCATTTGCCCATCCGGCTCGCTACGGCCTGGAGCTCCTGATTCAACATAGCGTATGAGCCGACACCCCCGCCCTGAACATGCTCTGAGTGCAGTCTGAATGCTGAATAGAAATGCACACCCGCCACCCATGGGCCCCCTCTCGTGAGCCAAATTGCACACCCAGGCCCCGTACAAAACTCCTGGATCGCCCTTCCCGCGACTCCTGCTCGCTGCCCCTGGCTTGCCACGTTCTGGCGACTGGACGAGGGTCGTATCAATCCTGCGTGCTCACCCGGTACATCCCCGGCAAGATACGGTCGAGCTATTAACGTCCGTTGCTCGGCCCTGCTTCGCACGGTCCCAGGACAGCCCAAGTTGTGCAGCACGCCTCTGTTTAGTGGTGAATTGTTGCGATGCAGAGACGAGTGGGTGTGGGAATATTTTTCCCGTGTGCGGGAGGTGTTGGTGGTCGAAGTGGTGAAGTTTGGTGAGCAAGGGGAGAAGCAAGGTGAGATGCCGTTGGAAATTGGCGCGCAGATTTGAATGAAATAATGGCGTGCCATGCGTGTGCTGTATAGTGTGTAGTGTGCTTGTTGGAGGGAGTTTGGTCGTGGTTCCAAACCACGGGAGGCATCATGGAGCAGCCAAGTGTGTTTGCTATTCAATCGCATATTGCATGGCGTGTGTGCTTGCTTGCTTGACTTGTACCATGGCTAAAAGGAAAGGGTTGGATTAGAAATCAGAATAGGAGACAGATATAGTTAATAAACCTAGCTATTAGACCCACGCAATGCACTCTGTCCCGTTAACCCACTAGACATGAGGGGAAGGTCTAACTGCACGAAGACTAATAAAACAATTGCCTGGGGATCACTGTATGTTGGGTGCCATTGCCTTAAAGGCATGCGGTTTGTAGAACTGCAACAGTATTCAACCCATTTGCTATCCATCCATCCATCCATTGGGACCATACTCTGCACAGAGTGTCGTTGCTGCCAAAGCAGTCTCCTGGGCTATTGGGCACAATCCTGGATGGGTTGCCACTCCAACACAGGATACTCGATGGCTCACGCATTCCAGGAATCTGGTACTCATTTTGCTGACCTCAGAAGGATGACAGACTGAGTCAACCCCAGCTGGCATTAATTCAATGGCTGAGTGGGATTTCACTCAGGACCCTAGGATCCCAAGCCCACCACCCTTACCATTAAGCCAACCATTTGCTATGATACTCCAAATTTAGTTCAGGTGCATCCAATTTCCTTTGCTCATCCTTGAGATTTCTCTACAACTGGATTGGAGTCCACCTGTGGGCAATTCAATTGATTGGACATGATTTATAAAAAAAAAAACCTACACCTTTCTATAAAAGGTCCCACAGTTGACAGTGCATGTGAGGCAGAAACTCCACCACAAAGTCCAAGGAACTGTCAGTAGAACTCTGAGATAGAATTGTGAGGAGGTGTAAACCTGCGGAAGGGTATAAAACAATTTCTTGAGTGTTGAAAGTTCCCAAGAGCACAGTGAGCTCCATCATTAGGAAATGAAAAGAATATGGAATTACCTAGACTCTTCCTAGAGATGGCCATCCGACCAAGTTGAGTAACTGGGCAAGAAGGACCTTGGTCAGGGAGATGACCAAGAACACAGTTACCACTCTGACAGAACTACAGAGTTCCTTGGCTGAGATGGGAGAACCTGCCGGAAGGATAACAATCTCTGCAGCACTTCACAAATCTAGGCTTTATGGGAGAGTGGCCAGACAGAAGCCACTCCTGAGAAAAAGGCACATGCCAGCACACCTGAAGTTTGCAACAAGGCACGTGAAAGACTGAGAGTATGAGGCAAAATATTCTGTGGTCTGATGAGACAAAAATTTAACTCTTGGCCTGAATGCAAAACGCTACGTCTGGTGGAAACCGAGCACAGCTCATCACCCATCTAAGACAATCCCTACCATGAAGCATGGTGGTGGCAGCATCAAACTATGGGGATGTTTTTCAGTGGCAGGGACTGGGAGACTTGTAAGGATAGAGGGAACAATGAATAGAGCCAAAGACAGGCAAATCGTTGAGGAGAACCTGCTTCAGTGCAAAAGACCTTAGACTGCGGCAATGATTTACGTTCCAACAGGACAATGACCCCAAGCATACAGCCAAAGCAACACTGGAATGGCTTCAGACCAAGAATGTGAAGTCCTTGAGTGACCCAACCAAAACCCAGACTTGAATCCCCTTGAGAATCTGTGGAAAGATTCAAGACTGCTCTTCACCAACACTCCCATCCAACTTGAAAGAGCTTGAGGAAATCTGCAAGGAAGAATAGGAGAAAATCTCCAAATCTAGATGTGCAAAGCTGATACAGACATACCCAGGAAAAGCTGTAATCGCTGCCAAAGGCGCTTCTACAAAGTATTGACTCAGGGCGTTTAAAACTTATAGATGCAAAACATTTCAGCTTTTCATTTGTAATAATGTCTAAAAACATGTTTTCATTTTGTCATTGTGGGGTATTTTGTACAGATCGATGACATTTAAAAAAAATTTTTTAATCCATTTTAAATTCAGGCTGCAACACAACAAAATGTGACAAAAGTCGAGGGGTGTGAATACTGTCTGAAACAGGTATTCGGTGAACATACGATATTAAAATGGTCGTTTAAATTGAAATAGCAGTTTATTAACCATTTGATTGTGGCATTAGATGTTGAAACGTTCCAGAACAAATTTTAAAAACACAACATTTCTCGAACTTAAGACATTTCCTGATGCTGTATGATGATTAATTCAATGTGACCGTTAGTTTGCAGGGTAAGTATGTATGAAGTGTAAAGTAAATGCTGCCATTCACTTAGCACGTCGACACGATGGTTGGGGATGGCGTCAAAACACGCAGCCACGGACTGGTCACTGGTGACGTCAAGTGGTAACACGGACAAGGTGTCTCCCATTGTTGAACCTGCTGCCTCTTCCAGCTTCCCACGCCGGCTGACATCCCGCATCGTTGCAATAACTGTGGCACAGGGGAAAAATAAACCAAGGGAAAGGGGGTCTCCATATAAATAATCTTGTTAATTGTTATCAGTTCGATTATACATGATACTAGACGACCCGTGAACCCGTTGGGTTCGCGTTGTGACAGCGGTTGATGAAAAGAAATCATTTCAAGGAAAAAAAAATAGCTCCAGCATACTATACCGTTGAGGTTGTTTGCATTGATCAAATACTCCCGAAGAGTACTTGACTGAATCGGGAATTGATTTTTAAATAATTTTTTCGTTGCCTCATTTGAATGAAACTTGATACTGCACACCGAAGGTGAATGGTGAGTAAGGTGGGCCAAAAATTTTTGCCCTATCGTGTACCATTTTGGCTGTATTTAGGGAACATACATACATACATGATGAGTTTTAGTAATGTATAGAAGATAGATATATTATGCACGGAGGTATTGTAATTAAACATGTAGCTTTTGCATGAAAGCGATGCTATAATATCATATCTGTTTAAGGGACTTCCATTGATCACATACGAAGATATATACCAATTTCCCATCACTCAAATTTCAATCAGTACAATGTTTTGGATACATTTTTGTGTAATTGGTCGCTCATTATTCTATTATTTCATTTAAATTTAATTATATACTTGAGGACTGTAGAACACAATACTTCCAAGAACCCCCAGATTTGTAGTACTTCAATTTAAATAAAGGTTAAATGGGGCGTGTATATAAGGGTGGAATTTAGGACTGCTTCTGGTCTACTTCAACAACACAAACTTCTGGGTTTATTTTTTTTTAAAGTTGAAATCGTTATTCGATTAAAATTGAAGCAACACTGCACAGGGCATCGTGTTCTATATGAACTGTCTAGTTGTTACTTGTTCAGGTGATACAACAGGATATGCAGCCTGCGCGTGCTGCGCCCTTTGCTCTGTTCACTCTCATTCTTTCTCTCATCTATGATCTGTACTCTTTCCCTTAAATACGAGGGGCAGTCAATAAGTAACCTTAAAATGAGATGTAAATTCGAGAATGTAATGTGTGTAGTTGTAGACGGTGGGTAAGAGTCATGTTTTGCCTGTTTGAGTTCTGGCACAATTGAGCGTACCACGTCAGTAGAGCAGTTCCAAGATGGCAGCTCCCTTAAAAGCATGCACAGGGAGGAGCAACGTTCTGTCATTGTTTCTTGGGAAGTGAGGGTGTGAATCCCAGTGAACTCCATCGCAGAATGAAAATGCAATATGGTGCCGTATGTTTGTCGCTGCAGCAGGTGTACGACTGGGACAGAAGTTTACGACTGCAATCTTTCATCGATCGCACTTGTCGACGTCGTCCTCCGACAAAATGGCGCCGCCTTCTTCTCCGGTGACACAATACGAGGCTTTGTGGCGTGGTCTCAGCACATACCGAAGTCAATGGCCAGCATCTTGCTCCATCATGCGAGCAAATTCGCCTCAGCACGAACCAAGAATCATGCAGCCTTCTTCACTTTGTCCAGGGAAAGGCAGCCATAATGCCCTTCTCTTCCAACCACTGATCCTGCCTCCCTCGCTTTATGGATAGGGAAGAGGGTCCAAGACCAGAAAGGAGGTGGTCAGCAGTAGATGGCAGCAAGACCACTGGCTTGTCTGTGATGTGTAAGAGATAGGTCCAGAGAGACAGCTTCATCACGTGAGATTCCATTTATTTTGAAGGCCTTGTTTTCCACAGCATCAACCTCAGCAAAGTGTGAAGCAGGGACATCAACCCAGAGGGGAGAGTAGTACTCCATAAAGTTGTGGATGAAGGCCTTGTAGATCGATAAAAGTTCAGATGTGCCTTTGCTGTTGGCTGGTGCTGGTTGGCTGGTGGAAGGATGCCTAATGGTCAAAAAATGCCTACGACGGAGGATGCCCATGACAAAGGACACCTCGATGGACGATGCTCGACAGAGGATGTGCCAATGAAAGACTTTGCACAATATGCGACTGGGTAGAATGGGCTTTGAAGGCCAACTTACACATGTGGTTTGCCCAGGAAAGATCATGGCTGACAGTGAGGCCTAAAAGTTTGAATGACTGAACTTTAAGAGGTTGAAGGAAGTAGATGGGAGGGTTTGCCAGATGGTGTTTTGGAGACAGAGTGAGATTTGTCAAGATTGAAAGACATTCCATGTGTATGAGCCGCTTGTGATTCGATCAAGGGCAGCAGAAAGGGATCAAGGGCCGCTGTCTGCCTTTCTTATGGATGAGGGATGTTACGACAGAGGGTGGAGTTGACAGCAAAATGATGGAGCATTTTACAGTCAGAAAGATCGCTGATGACGATTCGGAATATAACTACACCCAAAACACTGCTGTGGGGCACTCCAGCATCAAATGGAGAGGAGAAGAGGATCTTGTTGAGAGCCAAGTGTTGGTTACGAGAGTAGATGAAGTCAGTAAGCCATGTGTGGAGTTGGCCTTGGATGCCACAGGCAGAGAGTTTGGAGTGCAAGACGGGGTTCCAGACTGCATTGAATGCTCAAGATAAGTCGAGAGAGACTGCCATGATCTTATGTCTGAGATTGAGGGCTTCCGTCCATTTTTATGATGGCAGAAGCAGGATGACCAGGGTAGAGTGACCAGGTCTGAATCTGAACTGATATATCAAAAAGTTGTGGACTGATTCGGATGAAATTTTGTGGACAGGTTGGGTGTGTGACAAAGACGAAACGATTAGATTTTGGTGAAGATCCAGATCCGACTACTAGAATTTTAAAAGTGATTCTGCACCATTGAGAGATAGGGCCAAAAACTATCTAGTAGTGTATAGCATATTTCAAAAATGGATTGGGCCCGATATGCTCTTGTGGATCAGGCATTACATGGCAGAAGTATACGCTCTACCGAGTGCCCTTCCAGTTTTGTTCATGTAATGCTGTGATGTTAGCTGATTTCCAAGCAGGTGGATGATGACTTCAGGTAAATGATAGGGTGCAAATGGCAGAAAGAGGATGTGCAAGAGCAGCAGAGCAGGTTTTCAGGACATGTAGGCTGATGCCTTCTGGACCAGTTGCAGAATCACAGTCTCGGGTTACCAGAAACTTCACACCTTCTCAGGTGCAAAATACAGAGTTCAGGGGCATTTTGGTGTGACTGGGTAAGGTGGGTACAGCCACAACATTTGGAAGCAAACACAGAATTTAAGCAGCCTTCTCATGAGCGGTGTCAGCTGTAATGCCATTTGCAGTGAGGGAAGGGATGGCAGGGGAGCATACTCCAGAGACAAACTTAATAAGGCACCACCAGGTTTTAGAGGGAGACAAGTTTGAATAGGATTAAGTAGAATGGGATTAAGAGGAGAAAGGTTATGGATTTTTGAGTTAATGGAATTGAATTAATGATTGAAAGGGATTAAGAGTTTGTGTTTCAACGGACAAATCTCACACTCTCACTCTGTCTCTCCAAAAGAATCATCTGGCAAACCCTCCCATCTACTTTCTTAACAATCCTCTTGAAGAGGTCAAGTCACTCAAACTTTTGGGTCTCACAATCAGCCATGATCTTTCTTCAGCAAGCCATATGTCCAAGTTAGACTCCAAAGCTAGCTGTCCAATCGGCATCCTGTCTTGCAAGGTCTTTCCTTGGTAAATCTGAACTTTTATCAACTTACAAGGTCTTCCTTTTATTTCAATGGAGTATTGGGCTCCCATTCGGATTGGCAACCTTGCAAAACACCTATTGATGCTGTGGAAATAATGGCTCTCAAACGGCCTGTTACTTTTGCATCACTGCTGACAGGTTAGTAGCCTCTGTTTTCTCCCATCTACTTTCTGGTCTTTCACCCTCTGCCATTTTCTTACTGCCTTCTTCCTGCCCACCCAACCCTTCTTCCACTACGTTTCTGCAGCACACATGATCCATCAATAACCAACTTCTGGTGAAACTCCCAAAAATTGAGGCTCGCTGCTCACCACTCTTTTGTACTTCTTTTCTCTCACATGTAGAACCTACTTCCTTAGTCTGATCAACTTCATTCTTTTCTCCATGGCTTGAAGATGGCTGTTAACCACCACATTAAATCATCCTCCATCCATGCTCATGAACTTTTTCTACCCTCATTAATGCTTCCCAAGCCCACCCCTGCCTGTCTAGGTTATCTTTTCTCCCCAGCTCTCTTTTTGTTCCATCCCCAGTTTTTCCCTTCCTCTTATTGGTGCATTTAAGCTCGTCGCAGGTTTCCACCTGTGACTTCCTCCCTCCCCTTGATCTCATTCTTCCTCCAACTGTTGGTATCCTACCCCGCTGTTGGTGTGTCTCCCCCCCATTCCACTTATTTTTGTTCTGATCTAGTGTGTTCCAGCTCTGCCACAAACCTTGACTTTGCAGACAAAACAAGGAAGAGGAAAAAGTCTGAATTTTTGAGTTTGTTGTAGAAAGGGATTAAGAAGAGAAACGTTATGGACTTCCTTTTAATGGGTGAGGTCCAATGATACCAATCTTTTGTGCTGCCTTAAACACAGTACTCCACTTATTGTTCCCTATTTCCCTACCTGATATTTGTTTTCTCTGACTACACAAAATGGGATTAAAAAAAAACAAAAACAAACTCAGAACAAGACGTCTCGAATACGACATTATAATCAGACTTCTGACACGAAACCATTCTTCAACACCATTTAATCAGCTTTTGACCCATGATGGATTCATCGTGCAGAACACGGGAAACAATTCCTTTAAAAGACTCACCAGAAAAGCGTTTCTTGCAGTCTTTGGCAAGTTTAATTGCGACTGCGAGTCCGATGCCGGAAGAGCAACCTGTGATGAGTACACATCTTGACTCTGCCATGTCGAGCTGATAGCTGTCGCCTCGATTCTGGTGAAATGGGGCAATGCGATGCACCGGATAATCCTGATTACGCCTCTCCCAATCTGCTTCCTGAAAAGGTTTTACTGTAAAGTCCTCCACGTTGTCAAGGACATCAAATAATATATAAATTCTCCTACTTACATTACAACCGACCAAGCATTTCAAAACATGGAATTTGGGTTTGGGGAAAAAACAACTCAGCAACAAAACACCGAAGGCAACAGGAAGAAAACATTAGAAAAAGCAATGAAATTGATTCAAACAAACCCCCTCATCAAATTTCATGTCACTTATACGTACTTTGCCAAGGGCAGGCAAGATGGCCAAGACTGGAGGTATGCACACTCGTCTCTGAGCTGTCTAGCCTGGGTTCAAATCCGGACCCAGCTATAAAATGTCATCCCAATGTTTCACAGGCAGCGCAAGGCATCAATGTGTGCCGTCCCTCGAATGGACGTTAAACTGGGTGCCCCGTCTGCCGCCAATAGTTTGTGGATGGATGTGAAGAGGAAATGATCGCCGAGTGCACACAAACTATGCAAAATTTAAGAATGCACGGGTTGTTCCTGATAGAGTAGTAAAGCAAGTGAGGCATTTAAAAAAACATTTTTTTAAAGCGTTCTTTTAATGTTAAGAGCTTTTAAAGGAATAAACAGTGTAACGAGTGAAAATTCACTTTGGGGAAGGGATGACCAAAAAAAATAAAAAAAATTAAGGAGGAACTCACGAACCAGCATCACACGTGAAGGAACCCGGGAATACATAATGTTTAGGTGACAGTTCTCTTCAAAAAGCACAAAATAACATTAATTCCCAAGACATTCACATTCACTTCAACACAGAACTCTCAAAAAACTGGAAATTGGTACTATTTTAGCAGAAGAAAAAAAAGATCTTTGGGGAAAAGAAAGATTGAGAGTGAAAGCATACATTCGGGTAACCAACAAAAAGGGGGCACTTGTTATCTCTTAACTGGGGAAGATATGATGAAATAATAACTGAGGTTCAAAACACAAGAGGAGAACAAATAATATCTACTGGAGGAGAATTAGGCATGTTCAAAACCAATTTAACAATTATCATTTTTGTTTTTAAAAGGAGCCTCCAGAAATGAACCACGATTGATGATTTCACATCTGTTCTCGGTTTGCCTTTGAAAGAAGGAAACGATCAATCGAGGCTCAAATAGCTTCAAACATATATTGTGTAACTTTGAAATTTAGAAATTCTACGTTGAAAATAACACAGCACACAAACAGTTGCTCTTCGTAAACAAAACGTTTTAAGATTGTAAATAATATGTACCAATTTTGTTCAGCGTTGAGAATGAAAGATAAAACCAACAGAAAAAAAAAATACACATTCAAAAGATATTTGACTCAAACAACACGTCAAGAGCAGAGGAGATGACGTATGTTATTTCTTGAGCCACTTCCCACGCTTCCTTTCATGCCTGGCTGGCCTGGACTTCTTTTCCCGTGGGGTTTCTGGAGGGGAATCAGGTCGTGGTGGTGGAGACGTCACAAAAACACCCTCAGTTGGGTCCTTTGAGCCAAAGGAAATCGGTCGGCTCTTCTTTTGATTTGCAAAACGCCGATCACGATGCAATGCCGCATTTTCAAGTTTCAACTTGCGACGATACTGCAAAAACGAAAATTCGATATCGCCATAATTACTTTCTAATACAATCATATGTGGTCCTTCAATGAAAATCGAAACATCTCCAGCCATAATAACATTGCAACATAATCTCAAAGGCTCAGTGTTCATCGGAGTCCTCTGGATCTATATTAGATCCTCTGACTCAGAGGAAAGTCTGAACTACCTCTACATTCCACTTCACAGTGGATCAAACATTAGCATTTCACCGAATACCGAAAACTTCGAAATCAGTGAGGCACAGAAAAAGGAGACATTACATTTAAGAGGGAACTTGAGACCATACCCCTGCAGGAACACCATCTTGTATAGTATTACCATTGTTCCTTTCAGGTACATGGCACATTTGCGTAATGTAAATCATTCAACAACGCAACTCCAAATAACCTTACTTCATCATTCATTATTCCTTCCTCCTCCACTCATCCTTAGCTGTTGAGATTGCATGCTTGGATCTGGTAATTGAGTCCTTGGTCTACTTCCACAACCCAAACTGACGGCCACCTTCACTCCTTTGTTCCTCTTCTGTCTTGTTTATGGGATTGCCTGCCCAAGTCTGTCCCTTCATATCAGTGGTAAAAGTTGAATTTTTCACCTCGGCAACTCACCCTCACTCATTCCCACCACCCAAGTAAACCATATCCCCACATTTCTTGCAGATCACTGGAGAATTAAAAAAAATATTTTAAAGATACAAAAAAAATTAATATGAATTGGACAATGCATAGATACAGATGGAAATAACTCCAATGAATAACAAGCTATCTTGTATATACAGTAATATATGTATAGGTATATATATATATATATATATATATATATATATATATATATGTGTACTATAACATAAATATATGGGGTGGTTGGGATTACACATTTTTAAAGAACAAGAAGGTGCTTCCAACCAAAAGTAAAAAACTAGATTGACTCCGCTAATTTGAGGAAAAAAGCAAGGGCAGACTCGGTCTCAGGCAACGTTTCGCCGGCCTATAAGACACAGACCCGAGCACCAGCATGTGACCGGAAATGAGCGATCGTATCGAAATAACAACCAGACACGTGCCCCGAGGCTGGGGTCTATTTTGCCTGAGGAAGCCGGCGAAACGTTGCCCGAGACCGGGTCTGCTCTCGCTTTTTTCCTCAACTTAGCGGAGTCGATCTAGTTTTTTAACTTTTCGTTGGAAGCGCCTTCTTCATATATATATATATATATATATATATATATATATATATATAGTACATATGTATATATTGTTGTGGATTCTCGCCCGTTCGGCGTGGGACGACCGCCTTAGCCAATTGCGGCCGCGCGCCACCGAACGAGCAATCCAGTCGTAGCTTCTGGATCAACGCCGAAACCCAGCTACGGGTGTTGTTAACCACAACCATAAACCAGGCCACTCTTCTGTCCACGCGCGACAGGGTCAATCGCCGAATTGTCGATATACCTAACTATTCGCGTAGACAGAAATGCCGGGAGTTTATACCTCAATGGGACCTGCACGAAAACGAGCCGCTTAAGCAG
>CM068957.1:87568800-87583928 GCA_035128595.1 Eptatretus atami | reverse complement strand
ACAGTATCGTGCATCTGCACGACGTACTTTTTTCTTGTTTTTTTTTAATGTGGGTTCATCATTCGTGTCGGACCTTGAAAAGACTGGCGCCTATTTGTGGCAAAAGATACAATTATATGCCTCTGAGCATTACTATATTCTAGGCTCTCATAAAAGCGGCAGTATTATTGTTCTCCTTTTTAAAGCGGTACCGCTGGCTATTTTGTGTATTAATAAAGACGAGCTGAAACATTTACAATGGGATGATCCTATTTAGGGACCACCCATGCTGTTCGGTACCCATGATTTTGTTCAGATTTATTATTATACTTCTGCCGCCGTTTTCACATTTATTTGCTTTATATATTCCTTTTTCTCTGAACCGCTTATCCAATCAATTCAAAACATTCAACATTGATGAACTTTTTTTTATATTAGATAACGATGACATTATAGGTCATGTGGTATGGCAGCCATATTGATTAAAGGAAAGCTTGAAACATCATCATCTTGAAACCGCTAATGAAAAAAAATTCAAACTGGCACGCAGGGTGGTGTACTCCTTCAGGGGAAAGAAAGGCTGGTACAAAGATGTCACTGGTGAAATGTGTATCAAGCATAATTGGATAGCGTCTGAATCCATATCAATCATACGAAAATTATTAAGGGTGTCTACTAAGAAATTTGGCGAGATAATAAAATTATTGAAATCGGACATGTGGTCTGGACAGCCACTTTTGTGTCGCTGAAAAGGGGGGGGGGGGGCTTAAAAAAATCTTCTCTAGAATGGGCACCAGATCGATGTGAAACTTCGTAAATCTGATGGACTACCATTCACCATCCATTGGACCATACTCTTGTGCAGAGCGTTGGTGTTGCCTAAGCAGTCCTCTTGCATTGGACCACAATCCTGGACAGGTCGCCACTTCTGATACGAATACCAGCAAGCTGACACTCATTTTTCCGACCTCGGAGGATGACAGGCAGAGTCAACCCCACTGGTATAATTCAAATAGTCAAGGGGATTGAACTCAAGGATCTAGAGATCTTAACCCACCATCCTAACCATTAAGCTACACCAGCATGTGATGACTACCAGATGGGAAAATAAATTTGAAAATTTAAATGTCATCGATCACTGGCCTGCCCAGCCGTTTGGATTGAACGAAAACCTGAAAAAAAATTCCTCTCTTGAACCGCTTCATCGATTGTGTGAACTTCCTGACATGATCAACTAGCCATGGGATATAGTTTGAAAATTTTAATTTATTGATCTATGGTCTGGCAGCCATGTTGGATGAAGTAAAACCTTTAAAAGTCATCTCTCTCAAACCGCTTAAACCAATGGATGTGACCACCTTCACAAACAGCAAGTCACAAATTTACGTTGTGGATGCGTTCTAAAACCTAGTGATGATTACATGAAACTGTTATTTGGATTTGATTTTGGTTTCCAATATACAATAAGTGTTTAATGGTGAATGGGTGTATTGCCAGGGAAAAAATTTTGGTCACCCTAGTTAACCTTCACTTAAATACATATTAGACATACTTGTATACATAAGTACCACTTCACTACCAGGCAAAACGTGCAAGACTGGTGTGATAAAGCGATGTGCGTATCCACTGAGCACTTGTCATGTTCAGTTTTCGCAAGAACGGCCGACGCAACTTCTCGCTCCTGCATTGTTATCTCACTCTCCATGTCTTGTTCTGAAAGGTTTACTGTTTTTTTTGGTTGCTGTTGGTTGATATTTTTTTCATTTGAACAGGTTGGGTCTGTGCCATAGTATTATTAATGGGCTTTTGCTAACATCTTGTTGCAGATTTTTGCCACTCCACGTTATCATCCAAAGAGCCAGCCATTGTGGACCATTGTACAGGCTCACCATTGCTGACACCATTCTGGTTCCGGAATTACCAGGGTAGTACATATTGTTAAGACAATCATGTGTGCTATTCGGCTAGCTTAACTCACCATTGTTGTTGGCAGCGCAGCATGTTTTTATTTTTGTTTTTTATTTTATTTTATTAATTTATTTTTTTAAAACACTTTCAAAGGTCTCAAATGGAGTGACACACCACACACAACACACACACACAGCACACACACACACACCATATTATTATGGGGTTTTGGAGTGGAGCCGGAATTCACAAGGGGTTGCTTTGGCCCGCACTCAACTCTCGAACCTGAAGTCGCAAGTCACGGATAACTCTGCGACCCGACGGTTACTGAGGGAACCACGGACGCTCATCTCAGTTGAGGCTAAGTCCGGGATGGTCCCTGCTTCTAAGGCCTTCGTTTACCTCCCCCCTACTGATGGCCTAGCACACCCCATGTGGGGAACCGTGCTGTTTGAATGTACCACCTTTGTATCTACTTTGATATGTAAGGCCAGCGAAACCGGAGGTGGGAGGTCAGCTAACTCATAGAACAAATTACTGGAGTTAAACGACCGGTCTATCTATTGCATACATATGTTGAACCAATCAAGGAAAAGACTAACCATGTATATTTGAAGCATTTACCAAAATATTCAATTGGTCATATTTACAGTCCAATGCAGTGTCACAAAGAAAAGCAATTATCCTTCAAGTTACATAAAAATTTCCTCAAACAATCTTAACTATGCACAAGACAGTGCGCCACATTCAGACCGGGAAATGTCGAAGAGAAAGAGAAAGAAAGCAATTTGAGGATTCGGTTGTGGCGGTCTCCCTTACCCTCATTGCAAGCGGTGGGCTTGCTCTGGTTCCAAAGTGGAGGATGGAAAGGAAGGGAAGTGGTGGTTGTGTTGGGAGAGGTGCAGCTTATGTGATTGTAAGCTCTAGAGAAAAAGGTGTGAGGTAGGTTCCATACCTCGCCTAGCTGGGACGGAGTGAATCGTTGATGGACTCTTTCAGATTCTCTTTTTGCGGCTCAATATACAAATTAGGGGGTCTTTAGAGATGGTTAGAAAGAGTCGTGCAAGAACAGTATGGAGCCCTTTTCATTGCCAGGAACCTATGCTTTCTTTATACTCTGCCTCGCCCCAGCGTAACAATGTCTTGCACGCATCCTGCAGTTAAAGCAGGCAGGCGAGGCTGTCTCAGCTTCTCAACAGGTCCTTGTGTGTGAATTGAACACTCAGCTCTCATTTCGTCTGGCTTGGGGGAGAAAGGGTACGGAGACACTCTCTGACCCCGGGACGATGTGGGGCCTTGGGAGAAAGGGTCCACCCACACTCTTTCGACCTGGTGTCCACATCACCATTGGTGTGCACAGCCTGGTGGCACTGCTTCGCATTGTTGATGATTGATGCAGCGCATTTGTAGGTTATGCACAAGTGCAGAATTACTTGGGGAAACAGAGGCCTGGGCTCGGCGTAAATGGCCACATTAGCATGATTGTGGTATCGGTGTATGTATGTGAAGTATGGTTTGTGCTGTGGGAAGGGCGAGGGGAAGAAGGTTAGGGTGGATGGACGGATGGATGGGTGAAATGGAAAAAAGTTGGAATCCGCAATGTGTATGGAACCCCCATCCCTGATAGAGGGGTAAGGTACTTGACAAAATACAATTACTAAATGAAGATTGCTAAGGTTTCTTATGTGTTAAGTATTACAACCTGGTGGTTCTTTCCCAAAACCGGTCACAATATACACACGTCATACGTGTACACACGCACACACACACACACACCACACACACACCGTTGAAGAGAAAAGGAGTTAGAGGAGATGAGGCTAATGGTCTGCTGAATACCCTTGCACGATCACACACCAATTCGTTTTGGGGGGTGCTCCACCTGGCGATACCTCCCTGGCCTGGCGCGCCGTTTCTTGCTTTTGTTCTACTAGCATCAGTCCAGAGAATGAGACGCGACGTTCGGGCGTGTAATGGAGGCACTTGGGTGGAGAAGGCGGGTCGAGAGCGAAGTGGGCCAAGTTGGTAGACGGGCCAGCTGTGGGTGGGTGGTGTGGCGGAGTCGCGGCGCATGACACAGAAACGCGGAGTCAAAAATCCAGCGTGTGAGAGAGCGCGTGAGGAGAGGCGCGATCGGAGAGAGAGAGAGGAGAAGAGATGAGAGAGAGAAGAGAGAGAGAGAGAAGGAGAGAGAGAGAGAGAGAGAGAGAGAGAGAGAGAGAGAGAACGACTTTGTGATCCTCCTTTTTAAAAACCCCGTGGTGCGGTGGCGGGGCCACCCCGACGCGTTGCGTCGTCACACTGATCGGGCGCTCTGGTTGGCCCCGGCCGCGCGGCCCAGCTGCGATGCGCCGGAAGCGACTCCACTCCACTTCGGCAAGATGACCACCAAGCTGTGAATGTCTCGCTCCGCCCCACAAATATGAATCGCCCACACCGAACTCCGCGACATGATGCCTTGCACGAAACTCCCACGGGCCGTGCCCGACAGACCGCCGAGGTGGGTTGGCCGCCGTGCTTGTCCGGCCACCCCCGATGAGCTGCTGCAATGTGCCTGCTCCGTGATGCGCCACGCAGCCTGAGCTGTACAGGCACGCCCCTGCCTGATCGGGCTTCGCCCGGCCGAGAGGCGAGGAGACGTCCACCGTCCGGGGAGAACACCCACGCCACTTCGTGAGGACCGACGTAAGGTGTTAGGGTAAACCCATGCACAGACAGAGACAACATGTGTGCCATTCGTAGCCCTGCTCTCTGGCAATAATAGGTGTCACGAGCTAAGCACAGATCCGCCTGCTATCGAAGCATGTTCCGTACAGTGCGCGCGGACCCGCCATTAAACACGTGGCCAGCGGCTCACTTCACCCGATATAATGAAATCCAGAAATGAGTTGAAAAGACGGCCGCTAGTGTCGCTGCACACTTGTGGTCCTGCACAACGTGCGTGATTGTTGTGTTTTTCTCCGTTATCGGCCTCTGATGATGTAGTTATGGGCACCAAAGCTGCCAGCCAGCTCTCGCTGATATCGGTCATTTGCTTCTATGTTTGAAAAACAACATCCGTGCAGTGCTTTAAGAGATCATTTCGTTTGTATACTTTTCAATGCAAACCAGCAATCTCATCCCAGATTCATCGCAGCTCAAGCCGATCATATCGAGCCGACCTGAGCAACTCTGGACTTGCGCAAAAGTGGGTTGAGGGATCGATGAGGAACAGGGAACTCTGCGCTGCTGCCGCGCTATGCGTCGGGTGTCCGGCTCAGGTGCCTACTGCCTGCGCAGGACCCAAATTCGGATTCACTTTGGGAATAGCCAGAAAATAAGAGAAGACATGAAGTTTAGTGTGTATGGTAACCCTAGCTATGAGATCCCCGGCAACGCATGCCCACGTATGCCCGCTTAGCAAAAGGGAAGGGACTATCGAACATATATTAATGGAATAACTGTCTCGGGACCACTATATGTTGGATGCATTGCTTGGAGGCATGGCGGGTTCCTAGAAACCCAACAATATATACACATTGAGAGCAACACTGATTCAGGGAATGGTGTCGAGTGGCGGACGCATCAATCGGCTGGCCATTGTCACCTTTTGCATTTCCACAGAGGAGAAAGAGATGCCCGGTCTTTTGGCCTTGAATCCGATGCTGTCCCTTCGTGCTTCAAGGTAAAAAGTTCACGTTGCATCTTTGTTCCATAACAAGCCCGGTTTGTCCACGTTGAACACCTGCTCTGGCAGGTACCCCTTCTTCCTGATGAGTTTTGCACCGAGTTGAGCAGGGAACTTTGGCCACTCCTGGTCTGCGAGGCATGCTCGGCCTGTTGATCTTGACGTTGCGGAACCTGATCACTTCTGTGAAGCGGGGGGTTAAAACCTTCCCTGCTCATTTGAATGGACTGGGGCCACTCGTACCTCCATGTCCACTCATGCTGCTACACCCACATCAGTCCAGATGTGCGTAGATATGGATGGCCTTTGCGCAAATTGAGGTCGCACTTAAAAGGCATGATCTTTCCGGTAGAGTCTCGCATCCATACACTGAAAGCCTTCTCCATCCTTTCTATGTAGACATCCCAGACGTAAGTGACCACTTTGGTGATCGGTAGCAGCGCTCGCTGTAACACTTTCTCGATTCACTTCTCTTCTTCTGTATGTAGTGAACGGTGGATCATTTACTCCATACCAAGTCTGCCCACAGAGGCCCACACGGCAAATGAGTACCAGCTTGCTGCCGGATGACTTGAGCCATTGAATATCTGCTGCGTCGGCGGTGCGAAACCCATCAGATTGTGCCCAATAGCCAGGAGGACCGATGTGCCCCATTCGGCAGCACTGATGCTTCACAGAGTATGGTCCCAATGGATTTGGATTTTTGGTTCAGCATTGTATGTGTTGAGTTACGACGTTTTAACCCCGCTTCAGATGTGATCTGGCTAACTTGCATTTTATTCGGCTTGGTCCTTTCAGTACCGGTCCAGCAGTCGCACTTCTGGTCAGGCTCACCGCTTTTATTTTGCCTTTTGGCAGCGCCGCACCGCCCAGCACTGTTTTTTGTCACTTGGGAGTCACGTTTGATAATAGCAGAGCGAGAGGGAAAACAGTTTGTCTTGGGGGCCATGATAAGCATAGAATACCTTAAGCATGCGGATTTCCTCCAAATTACTTTCCGAGTTTAGTAGCGACTTTTTTAAATGTAATTTATGTTGGACTGAATTGGATTGGAATTGTTGTGGTTTCATAATTTTTTACCTTACCTGTAGGTTGCTGCATGATGCCATGCTTTTAATACACCTTAACATTGGCTTTGTCAAGGCAGAAACCTCTTTGGGAGGGGGGAGAATTGTTGCTACGTCGTGTGTGACCTCTCCACCCGTCAGGTTTGGTTCGAGATTGCTTCAAGTAATGACCGAAATGTATCGCGACAAGACATCACCCAATTGTGTATTTTGGTATGACCAATGAACCCTGCACCCGAACCTCATTGTGCTATATCCTTGAAAATGACGTTTCTGCCTTTGCATGAAGTAATCTCACATTTTTGTTATGCAGTCTCAAGTGAATTACACACATGTTGATAAGCAAAAAAGCCACCAGTTTTTATTCCGTATGATTTTTTTTTTAACTGCTAACTTGAATGAGGACTTATTTGACTTTTTCACTTCTTCATTATCGAAGTCCACCGCATTAAGGTTTTTTCGAGGTGTCAGACTTTGGGTCATTGCAACTCTTCTTCAGCCATGAGGCTAATAATGGTCATTTCCAGATCATTGAAGAAGATGCTCTCTGTGGAAGTCGACCAAGGATGGTTGCTGAACCTGATCAAGTTTTCCAGGGAAGTTTTGGTGGTCCCACTCTGTATGAAACCCCACTACTGCCTCTCCAAATGAGCAAGTGATTGTTGAAACTGAATTTTGTAAGCACTCAATATTTTTTAGATTAGTTTTCATTATCATAGCTGCAATGGCAATACCTCATGGTTTTTCCTTCTCAGTTCTAAATTTGCCTTTTCTGAATTGGAAGGGGGAGGGGGGGGTCCTGTTTTTTGCTGCTTCCTGTTCAGTATTTCTGTTTAACATTTTCGTGACTGATAAATTTACTAGCTGATAACCCAGTTCCACCAGCTGTTGTCAGGGAATTAGTTTGAAGAGTGTGTGGAATATTTAGGTAGTTTGACAGATGTCCTTTGAACAGCATAATGCAGGGACCGTGGAAAAGATTCCAAGTAATGTAAATGTGACTCAATTTTCAACACCCTTTCCTGTCTTCAAGTCCTTCACCCCACTCCCTACCCCCTCGCTCCCCACAAGTGCTGACTCTCCCTTTCGTTCTTGAGTCTTCAAAACTACCCACCCCTGTTCTTACGACTCCCCTTTCTTCTTCAGCCCGCATTACTCCCCACTTCAATTCCGTGATTCCTCCCAACTCCAAATGAGACCCACCCCCTTCCATTCCATCCATCTATTGGGACACACTCTGTGCAGAGCGTTGGTGCTGCCCAAGCAGTCTTCCTTGTTCCTATGGCACAATCCTGACAGGTTCCCACTCCCACACAGTGTACCAGATGCTGCACTCATTTTTGGGGGCCAAACCCCTCGCGAAGGGAATGACAGAAAGAGTCAACCCCACCTGCGTATTAATTCAACAGCCGAGTGGGGTTTGAACTCAGGAATCCTGAGGATCCCAAGCCACCACCCGAACCATTTGAAGCCAACAACAGGCATCTTCCAATTCACGTCACAAAAAATCACTAACTGTTTAGGACTGTAGGTTTCTGGTAAGTAAATCGACGAAAAGTAAATTATCTGTCGGACCGGAATGACGGAATGATTTCTGGTTATATTATCTTTTACTGTGTTTCTTGTCAGGTGCCAAACCAGTCACCTTGAGGCTATACACCACCCATTAAACTTTGTGCTTCCACTCCACACAAGGGCATGTCAGAGTGTTCTTTTAGTGCGCCTCACATGTACATGAAAAATAAAAGTGGAAGCATAGTCAGGTGCCACAGTTGGTTGTTAAGTGAATTTGAAACTTTTTTAATTATTTATTTATTATTTTTGTCATTTTCCTTTGACACATAATAGTCACTGAACTGTGAAGGCTGCTAAGGTTCTCGTAAAAGTAATTGACGGAAAGGTAATTATACATGACAGAATTATTGAACTGGATTGTGATTCTTTATGTTTTTAGCTTCCGGTGGATGTGCAAATCAAATGACTGAGGTATTACACACATGCGTAACAAAAATGAATACCTAACTCAAAATTTCATGTTACGTTATCGATATTTGTAAACTCCGCATGCAATGTCTGGACCAAGAGCCTCTCAAAAGAGGTATCATTCAGCATTGTGTGCTGTGGTTTACGGCATTACCTCGCTAGACGCAATCTAGGCACTTCATTTATCTGCATATAAATAGCAGAATAACCGGTTCCATCAGGCCTTGTCTAGGGAATCGTTCCCATAGATTGGGAATTTTCGGGAGTTTGCACAGGAACGTCCTTTGACAGCATTAATGCAGAGACCCGTGGAAATTCCGCATCATGTAAAATGTGATTTTGAGGCTTAGGCCCCTTCATTGTTCAAGCTGCATACTCCCCCCTTTCCAACTCATTCCACTTCCCACCCCCCTCCAAACTTCAGGTGCATATCCCTCCCCCCTCTCTCAGCTCCGATTCCACATCCCACCGCCACTCCAAGTCCCATATTAAGGTGGGGAGAACAGGGGGAATGTGCCCTGGGCCTCCAAGTCATCGGGGGGGGGATTTGATTGTTTACAAATGAACCCATATCAAACCAGCGATATTACATTCCTTCTGACCTTACTCGCTCATAGTTTCTGTAAGAAAACAATTATAATTTTGAAATACTTGTACACTACTTACAAAATGAATCGCAATTTTATTAATTTTAATAACCTGTGATGTTATTAACCTCCCGCCATCGAAGATTGGACGGAGGTTACGTTTTCACCCTGTGTTTGTTTGTTTGTTTGTTTGTTGTGAAAGTTTACGGAAAACTCCTGGACGGATTTCGACGAAACTTGGTAGGGGGGATTAGTATGGTCCAAGGATCTCCATTAGATTTTGACTTGGTCCAAAGTCAATTATGGCCGCTATGCGGCCAATTTTGAACACAAATATTTTGAACTTTTTTTTTTTTTGCAATTTCTACAATGTTTTAAGTGATTTGCCACCCCCCCCCAAAAATTTGTTAGAGAAAAAAAAAAATTGCACTTTTTTTTCCAACATATTTCGTTTTTTGGGGGGCATTTCTACATGCGGTCGATTAGTTTAGTTTATTCAATCGGTGGTTCAGTAGAGTCTGATCGTTTTACCTACAATGAATAGGATATCAGGTTCACTTAAGTGACCCAGCAGTTGGGCGGCGGGAAGGGTTTTGCAACTCTCCGAGTGCTCCCCCTCAGTTTTCAGTTATAATGATTTTATGTGGATAGACCACAAGGATTCCCATCTTGGTGTCCCCTGTCCCAAAGCTGATTGGTAATCGCTCACGAGCATGCAATAAAGATATTGCAAGCATTAGGTAAGGGGTCCCATGTTCAGTTTGTAAAGGAAGTCGTTTCACAAATTAACACGAGTGAAGTAATGGACAAAAAGGAATTATTTGTTTTGACAGAATAATTGTGGTTATATCGATTTTATACCTGCGTAGGTGGTGCAAACAGCACACTGAGAAAACACGGCACCTGTGAAACTTTGTGCTTCCACTCACACAAGGCATTGTCAGAGCCTTTTTTGTATGCCTACATGTACAAAAAGATAGTGGAAGCATTAGTAATTTGGTCCCAGTTTCCATTTGTAAGATAATTCGTTTTAAGTGAATTTCGAATGGTTATTTTTTGCCTTGTCTTGTTTGTATAACATGACGAGACTCACATGAGGGCTAACACACCACGCACAGGGGGCAGAAGAAGAGGATGGGGTGGGGAAACACGGGTATAGCAAGATGGACACACCCAGGACTTGTCAGGACCTTAACACGACAGGGGGGGGGGGAACCTTTTGGGAGGAAGGCAATGGAATTTGATTTGAAAGGAGGTAGGTTGGGGGGTGGATTAACTGGGGTAGAAAATACGAGTTTTGGATGGGGAAGATAAGAAGAATGGTGGTGAACAACTGCTTTGAGACCTGGAGGAAGGAGGGATTGAAGAAGTGTTGGAGTTATATTCCAAAGGTGGGGGAAAAAAAGAGAATGAAAGGGTGAAGGTTGAGCAGTGATTCGTGATTTGGTCGTTTTTACCAGAAGAGGGTTGCTGGGGACCTGAGCGTTCCCTGCGGAAATCATGGGGGGGGACATATACAGACAGAGCAGGGGGGGGTGGACGGAAGAGGGAGACGGTTGGAAGACAGAAAGACCACCAACCTGCCTGCGGTGAGAGAGGAGAGACCCAAAGACAGCCTCACTGCAAGAGTATCAATAATTCCTAAATGCCTAAGTTTCGCACAGCGTGAAGCCAAGAAAAGGGGAGAGCATACTCATAGGCTGTGATGAAAAGCTTTGTTTGTAGTCAGGAGCTCAGGTGGCCGAGAAGACTTTACACGACGAGATGCCCAGTTAGCGGACTGGTTTGGAGGCCAGGTTGGAAATGTGGCTTTCCCAGGAAGATCATGGCTGTTCAGACTGATAAGTTTCTTGTAAAACAAATCAATGGAAAGGTAATGCTCTGTTGAGGGAATTGGACTGGTCTTTTTTATTATTAATTTTTTAATTTATTTGCTTCCAGTAGATGTAACGAACAACGAACTGAGTATTTTCCCCACATGCAACAACAAAAATAATATAACTAAATTGCATGAATATCTAGTATTTGTAACCTCAACAATCCACTGTGTGGGGCTCAAGAGCTATTAAATGAAGGTATCCATTCTGTGTTGGCTTTATGGTAGGGTGGTGGCTGGATCCCGGGTCCTGAAGTTCAATCCGTAGCTTGTTGAATAACAGGTGGGTTTGACTCAAGTCCTATCATACCTTCGAGGTCAGCAAAATGATACGCTTGCTGGATGATTGTGCATTCGAGTATCCTGCGCAGAGTGGCGACCCGCTCATGATTGTGTCCTGGTAGCCAGGAGACCGCTTTGGCAGCACCGATGCTCTGCCACAGAGTTCTGGTCCCAATGATTTGGTATTTGGGATCACATTGTATGTGCTGTAGTTACAAATTTACCCGCTTTCAGATGCGATCTGGCAACTTGCATTCATAATGGCTTGGGCGAAAGCATCGATTACCTGGTTTAGAAACGAACTCCCTCCATCGGACTGGAAATATAACCTAAAATTATACAGAACTGAATTACCCGCCTGTGACTGGTTCCAAAGTCTGCGAGTCGGATTCCAACTACGCCTTTGTGCTCACTTCGTCATCGAGAATCCGATCGTTCAGCAATATTATATCAAAAGCTTTCTCCTGGTTCATTCTTCACAAAAACTGACAAAGACATGTCTATTTTTTGTGCTGAAGTTTGTCACGTTGTGAAGTAAAATGAAGCAGACGTACTCACGAACTGTGTGCATGGTGTGCCCGACTTCTCATTCCGGATGTGACAGACAGCATTAGTTATTATATCTCTTAGGAATATTGTGAAATTCCAAAATATCATCTTTTTTTTTTTTTTACAGTAAAGATATCGCAGATATTTTATAACAGCAGTTAGAAAAATTAAAAGTCGGGACGATCGAGGAGCGGTCTTTGCCTTCTACACTGTCCAGTAAACTGGTTCATTTATTTTGGCTGTTGATTAAAAATTACACAATTTTTATCCCCACAGGTTTGGATAATTGAAGCAACTTTTACTTCTTTGGCATGATTTCATATAGTGTAAATCATGCCACTGATTTACTCATGAACATGAATTTTACTGCTGAAGTTATATCTCTTTATTCCTCTGCCACCAAAGGTGGAATGGAGATTATAATTGCTTCTCCAATTTGTCTGTGTGCGCGATATCTCAAAAAGCTAGATGGATTCGGCCGAAAACTAGTTGGCCGGATGGGTGTGTGATGAGGACAATTGATTTAAATTTTGGTGACGAATCAGAATCAGACTTGTTTCTCAATATTAAAATCACCCAGCTATTAACACTGTGAGCCCAAACCTTATGACCACTGACAGGTGAAGGTGAAATAACAATGATCATCTTTGTTATCAATTGGCCCTGTCAGGGTGGGATATATTTGGCTAGCAAGTGAACGCTAGTTCTTGAAGTTATGTGTTGGATCAGGAGTAAGAGCCTGAGCGACTTTGACAAGGGCAAATTGTTATGGCCAGACGACTGGGTCAGAGCATCTTTGAACGGCAAAGGTTGTTGAGGTGCCCGGTCAGCAGTGGTGATACCTACCGACGTGGTCGAGGAGGGACAACCACAAACCATGACAGGTGTGTTGGGGCGCCCAGGCTCATAAGATGCGCGAGGCACAAAGGCTTCCTGTCTGGTCCGAACCGGCAGGTCTACTGTGGCACGTCACAGAAAATTATATGGTGGTCACTGGAGGAATGTGTCTCACACATGCCACATGCAGTCGCACCCTGCTGCGATATGTCGGCTGCGTAGCCGCAGACCGGTCAGAGTGCCCATGATGACCCTGTCCACGTCGGAAAGCACCTACATATGGGCACGCGAGCCGTCGGAAACTGGACCTTGGCAGCATGTGGAAAGGTCACCTGGTCCGATGAGTCCCGTTTTTCTTTAGATCACCGTGATGGCGTGTACGTAGTGTGCGTTTACCTGGGGAAGATGATGGCACCAGGGATGCCGTGTGTGTGTGAATGGACGACAAGCCGGTAGAGGGATTGTGATGCTCTGGGCAAGTTCTGGCTGGGAAACCCTGGGTCCGATCATTCAATGTGGAACGTCAATTTGGACCGTGTCACTACCTAAACATCGTTGCAGACCAGGTACAACCCCTCATAGCAATTGTATTCCCTGAGGGCGTGGCCTCTTTCAGCAGGATGAGCGCCCTGCCACACTGCCACACATTGTTCGGGAATGGTTTGAGGAACTATGAAGTGTTCACGTGTTGCCTGGCTCAAATTCTCAGATCTCAATCGATTGAGCAATCTGTGGGATGTGCTGGATCCGACAGTCCGATCCACGGCGGCTCCCCCTCACAACTTACAGGACTGAAGATCTGCTGACTAATGTTTTGGTGCCAATATCACCAGGACACCTTCAGGTGTGTGTAGAGTCCATGCCTCGCGGGTCGTGGTGCTGTTTGGCAGCACACGGAGGACCAACAGATATTCAGGCAGGTGGTCATAATGTTTTGCTCTCAATGTATAAACATACCAGTTAAAAAGTTTTAGAACACCCCCTATTTCCAGTTTTACTGAAATTTAAGCAGTCAAGTCCCAGTGAATAACCTGAAATGGTACAAAGGCTAAGCGTAAACTGCCAGAGGTTTAAACAAAAAAAGTTTAGGATACAAAAAACTGAAAAAATAATGCAAATTTCAGAGTTGTTAAAAAAAGGCCGCTTTTCAGGGAACAAGTAATGTTATGGAACTGCAAGCTGTTCTGCAGCAATGGAATAAAATTAAGTTCAAAAGTTGATCAGAGCAATTCTACAGGTGTGTCCCAACTTTTGTTGTTAGTTACCAACACCCCTGTCTGTAAAAGCAGTGTGGAAACAGACTGACCCATTACTTGTTCCCTGAAAAGGGCCTTTTTTTAACAACTCTGAAATTTGCATTATTTTTCAGTTTTTTGTATCCTAAACTTTTTTTTTTAAACCTCTGGCAGTTTACCGCTTAGCTTTGTACCATTTCAGGTTATTCACTGGTCCTCCACTTTCAAGTGCCTTTTGATGGTGTAGGAAACTGTACTCACTGACCCTTAACTTCTTTGCAATTTCTCCAAGGAAAGACCTACACTTTTAAGGGTTATAATGGTCTTGTCTGTCTTCCTTGTTAATTGTCTTTTTTCTCGCCGTATATGATAGCAATATACAACTTCCTGCAGTGCAATATTGTCCAAAAATGCTTCAGAGGTGGAGCAACACAGTCTGTTCCACACTGCTTTTACAGACAGAGGGTTTGTAACTAATCAACAAAAGTTGGGCACACTGTAGGAATTGCTCGATCAACTTTTGAACTTAATTTTACTTCCATTGCTGCAGAACAGCTGCAGTTCCTAACCATTACTTGTTCCCTGAAAGGGCCTTTTTTTAACAACTCTGAAATTTGCATTATTTTTCAGTTTTTTGTATCCTAAACTTTTTTTAAACCTCTGGCAGTTTACGCTTAGCCTTTGTACCATTTCAGGTTATTCACTGGACTTGAACTGCTTAAATTTCAGTAAAACTGGAAAAATGGGGGTGTTCTAAAACTTTTTACTGGTATTTTATACATTGATGAGCCAAACATTATGACCACCTGCCTAATATTCTGTTGTCCTCCGTGTGCTGCCAAACACACGCCGACCCGCCGAGGCATGGACTCTACAACACCACCTGAAGGTGTCCTGTGATATGGCACCAAAACATTAGGCAGCAGATCTTCAGTCCTGTAAGTTGTGAGGGGGAGCCGCCGTGGATCGGACTGTCGGCCAGCACATCCCACAGATGCTCAATCGGATTGAGCATCTGGAGAATTTGGAGGCCAGGCAACACGTGAACACTTCATCATGTTCCTCAAACCATTCCCGAACATGTGTGCAGTGTGGCAGGCGCATCATCCTGCTGAAGAGGCCACTGCCCATCAGGGAATACCATTGCTATGAAGGGGT
>CM068957.1:87533391-87559272 GCA_035128595.1 Eptatretus atami | reverse complement strand
ATCTCTTAAAGCAGCTGCACGGATGTTGTTTTTCACAACATAGAAGCAAATGACCCGATATCAGCGAGAGCGTGGCTGGCAGCTTGGTGCCAATAACTACATCATCAGAGGCCGATAACAGAAAAACAACAATCACGCCACGTTGTGCAGGACACAAGTGTGCAGGACACTAGCGGCTCGTTCTTTTCAACTCATTTCTGGATTTCATTATATCGGGTGAACGTGAGCGCTGGCCACGTGCTTAATGGCGGGTCCGCGCGCACTGTACGGAACATGCTCGATAGCAGGCGGATCTGTGCTTAGCTCGTGACACCTATTATTGCACAGAGCAGGGCACGAATGGCACACATGTTGTTCTTGTCTGTGCATGGGTTTACCCTAACACCTTACCGTCGGTCCTCACGAGTGGCCGTGGGTGTTCTCCCCGGACGGTGGACGTCTCCTCGCCTCTCCGGCCGGCGAAGCCGCGATCAGGCAGGGGCGTGCTGTACAGCTCAGGCTGCGTGGCGCATCACGGAGCAGGCACATTGACCAGCGCTCATCGGGGGTGGCCGGACAAGCACGCGGGACCAACGCCACCCTCGGCCGGTCGTCGGGGCACGGCCCGGGAGTTCGTGCAAGGCAATTCATGTCGCGTGAGTTCGGTGTGGGGCGATTCATATGTTGTGGGGTCGGAGCGAGACAATTCCACAGCTTGGGGTCATCTTGCCGGAAGTGGAGTGGAGTCGCTTCCGGCCATCGCAGCTGGCCGCGCGGGGCCGGGGCCAACCAGAGCGCCCGATTCAGTGACGACGCAACGCTTCGGGGTGGCTCCCCGCCCCGCACCACGGGGTTTATAAAAGGAGGTCACAAAGTCGTTCTCTCTCTCTCTCTCTCTCTCTCTCTCTCTCTCTCTCTTCTCTCTCTCTTCTCTCTCTCTCTCTCTCTCTCCTCTCTCTCTCTCACGCGCTCTCTCTCTCACGCGCTCTCCACACGCTGGATTTTGACTCCGCTTTCTGTCGTCATCGCCTGCGACTCCGCCCACACCACCACCCACCTGGTCCCGTCTACCACTTGGCCCACTCGCTCTCGACTCCGCCTTCTCCACCAAGTGCCTCCCTTCACGCCCGACGGTCGCGTCTCATTCTCTGGACTGATGCTAGTAGAACAAAGCAAGAAACGGCGCGCCAGCTGCCAGGGAGGTATCGCCCAGTGGAGCATCCCCCCAAACGAATTGGTGGTGTGATCGTGCAAGGTATTCAGAGACCATTAGCCTCATCTCCTCTACTCCTTTTTCTCTTCCAACGGTGTGTGTGTGTGTGTGTGTGTGCGTGTGTACACGTATGACGTGTGTATATTGTGACGGTTATGGGAAAGAACCACCAGGGTGTAATACTTAACACATAACGAAACCCTTAGACATCTCATTAGTAATTGTATTTTGTCAAGTACCTTACCCTCATATCAGGGATGGGGGTTTCATACACATTGGGATTCCCAACTTTCCATTCTTCACCCATCCATCCGTCCATCCACCCTAACCTTCTTCCCCTCGCACCTTCCCACAGCACAAACCATACTCACATTACATCACACCGATACCACAATCATGCTATCGTGGCCATTTACCCCGATCGCCAGGCCTGTTACCAAGTAATTTCTGCACTTGGTGCATAACCTACAATGCGCTGCATCATCATCAACAATGCGAAGGCAGTGCCACCAGGCTGTGCACACCAATGGGGATGTGACACACAAGGGTCGAAGAGTGTGGGGTGACCCTTTCTCCCCGAAGCCCCACATCGTCCGGGGTCAGAGAGTGTCTCCGTGACCCTTTCTCCCCTCAAAGCCAGAGCGAATGAGAGCTGAGTGTCAATTCACACACAAAGGACCTGTTTGAGAAGTGAGACAGCTCGCCTGCCTGTTTAAGCTGCAGGATGGTGCAAGACATGTTACGCTGGGGGCGAGGCAGAGTATAAAAGAAAGCATGAGGTCCTTGGCATGAAAAGGCTCCATACTGTCTTGCACGATCTTTTCTAACCATCTCTAAGACCCCCTAATTTGTATATTTGAGCCGCAAAAAGAGAATCTGAAAGAGTCATCAACGATTCACCTCCGTCCCAGCTAGGCGAGGTACTGACACCTACCTCACACCTTTTTCTCTAGAGCTTACAATCACATAAGCTGCACCTCTCCCACACACCACCACATTCCCTTCCTTTCCATCCCTCCACTTTGGACCAAAGCAAGCCCACCTGCTTGCATGGGGTAAGGGAGACGCCACACCGAATCCTCAAATTGCTTTCTTTCTCTTTCTCTCGACATTTCCCGGTCTGAATGTGGCGCACCTGTCTTGTGCATAGTTAAGATTGTTTGAAGAAATTTTTATGTACTTGAAGGATAATTGCTTTTCTTTGTGACACTGCATTGACTGTAAATATGTACCATTTGAATTATTTGGTAAACTGCTTCAAATATACATGATTGTCTTTTTCCTTGATTGGTTCAACATAATGTATGCAATAGATAGACCGGACGTTATACTCCAGTAATTTGTTCTATGAGTTTAGCTGACCTCCCACCTCCGGTTTCGCTTGGCCTTACATAATAAGTGCACAAAGGTACAAAGGTGGTACATCAACAGCACGGTTCCCCATGTGGGTGTGGCTAGGTCATCAGTAAGGTAACGCAAGCCTTAGAGCAGGGACCATCCCGGACTTAGCCTCACGAGATGGCGTCCGTGGTTGCTCAGTAACCCGTCGGGTCGCAGAGTTATCCGTGACTTGCGACTTCAGGTTCGGAGGTTGAGTAGCGGGTCCAAGCAACCCCTTGTGAATTCCAGGCTCACTCCAAAACCCATAATAATATGGTGTGTGTGTGTGTGTGTGTGTGTGTGTGTGTGTGTCAGCTCCATTTGAGCCTTTGAAAGTGTATTTTAAAAAAATAGAATTATATAAAATAAAATAAAAAACAAAAATAAAACATGCTGCGCTGCCAACAACAATGGTGAGTTAAGCTAGCCGAAGTAGCACACATGATTGTCTTAACAATATGTACTACCTGGTAATTCCGGAACCAGATATGGTTGTCAGCAATGGTGAAGCTGTACACATGGTCCACAAATGGCTGGCTCTTTGGATGATAACGTGGAGTGGCAAAAATCTGCAAACAAGATGTAGCAAAAGCCCATAAATAATACTATGGCACAGACCCAACACTGTTCCAATGAAAAAGAATATCAACAACAGCAACAACAAAAAACCAGTAACCTTTCAGAACAAGACAGGAGAGTGAGTATCAATGCAGAAGCGAGAACGTTGCGTCGCCCGTTCTTGGAAAACTGAACATGACAAGTGCTCAGTGGATACCACATCGCTTTATCACCCAGTCTTGCACGTTTTGCCCTGTAGTGAAGTGTACTTATGTACTCAAGTATGTCTAATATGTATTTAAGTGAAGGTTAACTTAGGGTGACCAAAATTTTTTCCCTGGCAATACACCCCATTCCCATTATAACACTTATGTATATTGGAAAAAAATCAAATCCAAATAACAGTTTCATGTAATATCACAGTTTTTAGGAACGCATCCACAACGTAAATTTGTGACTTGCTGTTTGTGAAGGTTCACATCCATTGGTTTAGCGGTTTGAGAGAGGATGACTTTTAAAGGTTTTACCTTCAATCCAACATGGCTGCCAGACCATATGATCAATAACATTTAAATTTTCAAACTATATCCCCATGGCTAGTTGATCATGTCAGGAAGTTTCACATCAATCGATGAAGCGGTTCAAGAGGAGGAATTTTTTTTCAGGTTTTCGTTCAATCCAATACGGCTGGCAGGCCATGTGATCGATGACATTTAAATTTTCAAATTATATTTCCCATTGGTAGTCCATCACATGCCTGGTGTTAGCTTAATGGTTAGGATGGTGGGCTTAAGATCCTAGGATCCTGAGTTCAAATCCCCCTTGACTATTGAATTAATACCAGGTGGGGTTGACTCTGCCTGTCATCCTTCCGAGGTCGGAAAAATGAGTGTCAGCTTGCTGGTATTCTGTATCAGAGTGGCGACCTGTCCAGGATTGTGTCCAATAGCCAAGGAGACTGCTTAGGCAACACCAACGCTCTGCACAGAGTATGGTCCCAATGGATGGATGAATGGTAGTCCATCAGATTTACGAAGTTTCACATCGATCTGGTTAGCCATTCTAGAGAAGATTTTTTTAAGCCCCCCCCCCCCCTTTCAGCGACACAAAAGTGGCTGTCAGACCACATGTCCGATTTCAATAATTTAATTATCTCGCCAAATTTCTTAGTAGATCACCCTTAATAATTTTCGTATTGATTGGATATGGATTATGACGCATCCAATTATGGCTTGCATACAACTTCACCAGTGACATCTTTGTTACCAAGCTTTCTTCCCCCGAAGGAGTACCTGACGTGCCAAGTTTGAATTTTTTTTTCATTGAGCGGTTTCAGAGATGATGATGTTCAAAGATTTCCTTTAATCCAATATGGCTGCCATACCACATGACCTATAATGTCATCGTTATCAATAATAAAAAAAAGTCACTCATATGTTGAATGTTTTGAATTGATTGGATAAGCGGTTGCAGAGAAAAGGAATATAAAAGCAAATAAATGTGAAAAACGGCGGCAGAAGTATAATAATAATCTGAACAAAATCAATGGGGTACCGAACAGCATGGGTGGTCCCCTAAATAGGATCATCCCCTGTTAAATGTTTCAGCTCGTCTTTATTAATACACAAAAATAGCCAGCGGTACCGCTTTAAAAAGGAGAACATATACTGCCGGCTTTTATGCAGAGCCTAGAATATAGATAATGCCTCCAGAGGCATATTAATTGTATCTTTGCCACAAAATAGGACCAGTCTTTTCATAGGTCCGACACGAATGATGAACCAACATTAAAAAAAACCAAGAAAAAAGACGTCGTGCAGAGCACGATACTTGCAAAATCCACCCCTCTCTCCAAAGGTTGCCATGGATACATAAAATTGTCCATTTCATTAACATTAAAATTGACAATCTTAATCAAAGCCCAGGTCAATCAGATGACAATTGATTATTTTTTAGATTTAAATTGATGATTTTCGAAGTTTGACCTTGAGTTGACCATTGACTTTTTGATCTCAAAAATAGTTGGTTTCCTAATTCAGTAATGCAATATGAAATTGCTGTTCAACTTTCAAGTCAATCGGATGAGAAATGATGATTTTTCAGTTGAAAATTGATGATTTTTAAAGTCTGACCTTGGTTGACCTTTGACCTTTTGATCTCAAAAATAGTTGGTTTCCAAATTCAGTGATGCAATATGCAATTCTTGTTCAAATTTCAAGTCAATCGGATTTTAAAAAGACGATTTTAGAAAGTTGTCCTCAAGATGACCTTTGACCTCAAAATCAATAGGCTTCTCAGTTGAGACTACTCCAACTCGGTAAAGTTTCATGACGATTGGCTTAGAATTGTGACCTGTAGGCGATATACAGACAAAGACAGACAGACAGCCGGAATAACAAAATCGACTGACCAATATACTTGAAAAAAAATCTTCGATTTTGCAATGAACAAAAGTAAGGCCTCAACATCACCCACACACCTGGATAAAAAGCTCCTTCAGTAGTTTGTCGTGAGGAGACTTGTCAAACCTCTGTTGATGAAACAGATCATAAGAAAACATCGGTCACAAGATATACCAATCATGACATGAGATGCAATCAAGATATTAAGTATGCAAAAAATAGAAGTTATAACTTGACTCCCCTTTACCCTCCTAACCAATAAAATCAACCCCAAATCCCCTATTAACCAGAAAATGGGATTGTGGAATAGACAATGCATATTCACCGACAATGCCTACTTTACCTTACTCACTCCAAAAGTGAATATGCATTTGAATGGGAATAAATGATTTGTATTTTGTATTTATTTACAAGGAACAAAGTTAGTTTAGAGCTGAGCTAAATTTAAAATAAAACACGTGAAAAAGACAAAAATAAAATAAAATAAGTTAACAGCATTAAAGGAAGCATATGGTAGGCAAAGTGAAGATTTCCTGCACCCCTCCTGATATGACAATTTAAGAACAATAGCAATGAGACAAAAGGCAAAAAAACATAAAAGGAAGCACACAAGTAGGAAGAACACAAGAAAAAATTTCCATTACATCAAAGAAAAGTTTTAAGAGGTGGTTACAAACAATAGCTGCATTCAAAATACACCACAAACACCATTATATACCCCTCTGCCAAAATTGAGATATTATCATCATCACGACCCATGCATGCCCTTAGGCAGAGAGTTGTTGCTGCTGAAGTAGTTTCTTGGTAGAGATCATACTGGGTGGCTTGCCATTGCCTTCGCAGTGATTGTCCGTTCTCTATCCTTTGAAATGCTGAGCGTCAAGCAAAGAAGCAGCGCGAACCATTTTTAAAGTCTTTGGTATTACTCAGTCGGGATTTGAACTACTGATATAAGTATTATGCCAGAGCCTGATACCGAGCTGTTACGAGGCTACAATCCTGGTCGGCTCGTCACTCCAACTCAGGAGGTCAGGACAGGAATTTGGAATTTGGCCATGGTGCCGGTAATAGCTCACCTACTCTTTTCACAGGACACCGTGGGATCTTTAACGTCCCACCAAATGGATGGCACACACATTGATGAATCAGCCTGCATGCGAAAGACTGGGATGACAGTTTATAGCTGGGTCGGGATTCAATCCCATGCGATACAGCTTAGAGGCGATTATGTGCATCTCTCGGCCATCCTGCCAGCCAATTGAGATATTAGAAGGAATAGTTCTCCTTAACCAGATCGCTCCCATCATTGTGAAGCAGTTGTTCCGAGAGAGCAGATATTTATTCCAATCAGTTTGTGGTTCAATGAATACAATCTTCACTGCATATCAGAAGCAGGTGAAATAGAAAGTATAAAACTTTGACCTGTAATGCTGTGTTTGTTAATTTAACCAATAGTCAAGGACAAAATCTTCAAAACAGTCCTGAATATTAATTGAAAAGGCATTTTGGGGTATAATTGTTTATGTGGTATAGCAGTTATATATGTATATACAGTCATGCGCCACTTAACGACGGGGTTACGTTCTGAGAAACACGTCGTTAAGCGACTGTCGTCGTTGTGCAAACATCATTTTTTTTTTTCGTTTTCGTTTTCGAACATCGTACTTACAAAAACCTAGACACCTAGGCTATATGGTATAACCTATTTCGTTTTCGAACATCGTACTTACACAAACCTAGACACCTAGGCTATATGGTATAGCTATATGGTTTCCAGGTCAATCACTCGACGTGACCTCTTACTGGCAATATCAGCAGTGGATTTTGTATGCTTAAGGTCCATGATGATCAAAACACAGATTAAATCAAGCACACGGAAAAATGATGCAATCAAGAGACCGGTCAACATGAGATGTACAGTAGAACAATGCTGCGTGACACAGTAAACTTTTTTTTTTATAAGTAGAAAGAGGACACCTAAAATAACGATAAAAAGTACATATAGTAATACATAAAACCAGTAACATCGTTGTTTATTTACATTATCAAGTATTATGTAAGTACAGTGTACATAATTGTATGTGCTATTTTATACGACTGGCAGCGCTACGTCGGCTACACACTTGGCGATAGGAATGTTTCAGCTACATTTTTTTTTTCAGAGCTGGCAGATCCGTCGTATATGCGATGCGTCGTTGCCCGGAAGTCGTTAAGCGGCGCATGACTGTATACATTATATATATATATATATTATATATATATATATATATATATATATATAATATATATATATACAGTCAACCCCCGCTTCATCGCGGTTCACCTATCGCGCCCCGGTTCATCGCGGGTTTTCCCTTGGAACGTAACTAATTTTTTCTGCGGATTCCCCCGGTACATCGCGGTAATAATATATAAATAATAAATTATAACGCGTGGTGCTCGACCAGTCACACAACGCACGAGACAAAGTTTCGCTGTGAACTTCGAATATTTTCTACGTTTTTCTCCAAGCCCCACGATGCCGCCAAACGCCCTGCACCTTCTAAGGCTTCTTGGCAAGGAACCGAAGCACCAGAGGAAGGTCCTGGGACGCTCCAGGAGAAGGTTAAGGTAAAGGTGCTCGATATATGCTTCGGGAAGGAAAAAGGTTTGCCGCCGTTGGACGAGCACTGCTCATACCAGCACCTCAAAACCGACCAGACCAGACTAGTCGATCTCCGGCACCTCAAACCCAATCACTGCCAAACCGACCAGACCAGACTAGTCGATCTCCGGCACCTCAAACCCAATCACTGCCAAACCGACCAGACCAGACTCGTCGATCTCAGGCACCTCAACCCAATCACTCCCAAACCGACCAGACAAGACGAGTCGATTTTTTGGGGAGGCGTCCATTCATCGCGGATTTTCACTTAGCGCGGGGAGGTTTGGAACGTAACCCCGCGAGAAATGGGGGATTACTGATATCGAAACATGTGGAGTGTGATGAGCATGACCCTGATCTCCATTGGACATAGTCCTACACCAAAGCATCACCTCCAATCTAGAGGCCTTGGCCCGGTGACTGTCAAAGTCAAACAGACAAAGATTAAATGGTCAACATCAGTTGATCACCAAATGGAGCCGCCTATCCGGATTTCGGCGTTGTTTGCCCTCATCAGGACACCATCTCAGATCACTCCCCATCCAAAACAATGATCTCTTCTCCACCCTTTAAACCACACCCATCTTTGTTATGATTCTGTGGAATCAATGGTTCAAGAAGATCAGAGATAACTTTATCTAACATAGATAAAGTGAATCTTGGGAATTATCCCTTTATAGCTCGCCTGTTCGAAGAACAGAGAGCTATAGCGATACCCCCGGCGTGAGCGTCAGCGTGAGCATGAGCGTGAAAATGTTAAAGTTTTTGGTGCAAGTTATTTTTTCCTTTCTAATGTTTTTATCTACCACACTATTTTTTATACGCCCGATATATATATCGGGGCGTATTATGTGATACCGGTTGTCCGTCCGTCCGTTCCTGTCCGCACTCTAACTCCCAAAGTTTTCAACTTTCACGTTTCATATTTGGTACATAGGTACAGACTGTGGAGACGGTGTGTCGTGACATACGTTCGTCATCTAAAGTGGTTGCCATGGCAACCAGGATGCTGTTTTCCATCCGTTCCTGTCCGCACTCTAACTCCCAAAGTTTTCAACTTTCACGTTTCATATCTGGTACATAGGTACAGACTGTGGAGACGGTGTGTCGTGACATACGATCGTCATCTAAAGTGGTTGCCATGGCAACCAGGATGCTGTTTTCCATGTAGTAGCACAATTCTGTATATACCTTCTTGTTCGGGCGTATATTGTGCTCACTTGCGCTCTTGTTACTGATTACAATATACAAATACATATATTGCTTTAAAATTATTTGGATCAGACTTCACTGCAATGCTTTATAAAAAATATTAATTATTAGACGAGTCTTTTAAAAACGATAAATGTATAAACAGGCGAGCATTGGGTGGCTTTGACACCAACTCTGGTTGTTCTTAACAAGATCTAAGGCTCATAGCGGAGCACAGACAGACAGAAACAGACACACGACTGTTGGATGAGACAAAAACAGCCACTGAGCTTTGGGGAAATGCCGTCACTTCCCGGGGTAACGTTCCAGCAACATCACAACAATGGCGCCATTTTTCTCACCACACTCAGCGGGGAATTTCTCAAAAAGGAATTTCATCCTCTTCATGGATGCCAACCTATAGGGATTGTTCATGCTCTTAACCTTTTAAATGCTGAACCTCAAGCAAGGAAGCAGCACATACCATTTTAAAGTATTTGGTAGGACTCAGCTGAGGTTTGAACTGCCGACCTCCCACACTCGGAGCAGACGCTCTAACGATTACACCACCAATGACAGCTGCATTAAAGGGGATACTTTGCTAAAAAATTGTTCAATGCCAAACCGGAAATTTTTGGAATATAGACCACTTCTGGAAAGTATTGCAGGCAATTCGTATTTAAAAGAAACCTCCCAAAACAGAATATATCAATTTATGTCACGATTTAGTACTTCCAGTCAAAACCTGGAAGAGATCGCAGCTTGGAGAAATCTGCGACCTTGAACTTTGGATATGACATCACGAGTGCTTAATCCCCTTGGCCGTTCACAGCTGCCACCTTCACCAAACAAAATATGCCAACTTGTTGCGCTCCAGGCTGTATCAGGAATGAGAAATCGGATACAAAATGTTCATTCTTTTCTCTACCATGGGGTAAACGGAGCTCAATCAAAGTCTGGTTGTCCGCTTTGAAAATGCTCCACGCCCCGGAAAAGTGGGCCCGTATCTGTGAACATCACTTCACGGAGAGGTTTCTGTTTGTTGACCCCAAGTATGTAATAGCACCACATTTGGAAAGAAAACGACGTCAGGTTGAGGTAATCACAACACGTGCAATTTTACAGTACAGTACTGCATATAAAAGATTGACAACATGATGTTGCATATTTTGTCACAAAGTAGTGGCTCATGAAGGAGCAAAGTCACAGAAAGAAGGCATGCGCCGACAGTAGGGAAACACGTGAATTCAACAATGAACATGAGGAGACTAAGAGGGAGTGAACCATAGCAACCTGCATTTGATTGGAGATGTAAAGGGGAGGAGGGGAGGATATATTCATCATACGTGTAAATGAGAAATAACATCTTCATTTACTGTGTTCCTTGTCCACAAAATATTGCATTTTGTTGTTTGTCGTTGGCCATTGATGTTGGCATTAGATGATGTGAGGTATTCATCAAGATCAATAATGTTAATTTATATCAGTTTTGGTCATTGATGTTGGCATTAGATGAATGTGAGGTATTCATCAAGATCAATAATGTTAATTTATATCAGTTTTGGTTGCCATGGTGCATTTGCATGGAGCCAATAACATTGACAATCAGGTAATAGCATGTAAAACGTGAGGTGCTCGATGTTTGAAGGTTCTCAATGAATGCCTAAAGGAAGAAGCTGCATTGACAGACAGCAGATGAAACACCTGACCCATCAGCCAGCAGCGTGATGTAGATGACGTCATGATCCAAACAAACACTGGACAAACGTTCTGTTCTTGTAATACATTGTTCAGTAAACCTATTTCATTCTTCTTGTCTGTCACACGTGATGACTCGCAACAACACTGACATTCCAAAGCAGTCAGTGATGGCTGACACAGGCCACACAAGCACCAGTCCGCGGCTTGCCCGACTCGAGCTTCGAGGTGATTCCGTAGATCGTTGACGGTCTCTGACTCTGTATCATGATCACCGTTTCAACTTTCCTCATAACCGACAGTCAATTCTGCGTCAGAATATTCCGATTGAAAGGAATAGGGTTGACTTTCACGAGCCATACGGATGGAGAGATCGAGGTTTACGGGTATTGCTTGACATGCATCTGGATCAGGAAATGTCTGACATCAAGCATGGGTGACGTCGTGGGTGCTGATTGGTTGACGAACTCCAGGATGGTGACTGACAGAGCTGCCAAAACAGCGGCAAATTTGAAGTTATTTTGGGGAATACCTATCTTGTATGATCAAAATCAGTTATTCATGTGTGGCATATTTGATTTCTCATAATTCAAAGGATAGGAATTTATCACCATCATGGGACCGACAAATTTTCAGCAAAGTATCCCTTTAAGCCTGGTGCTGGCTTAAGGTTTTAGGGTCTTGAGTTCAAGCCACTGTGGTGCTGTTAAATAACACCAGGTGGATTGACTCAGTCTGTCATCCTTCCAAGGTCAGCAAAATGAATACCAGCTTACTTTTAGCAGGTGACCCTGCATCAACGGCACAGCTGCACTCCCAGCAATGTTGCAACTAGCAGCCACAGGTTGCACACAAAATAATAAATATTATAGCTGCAATTCCATGGCGATGAGTATGCAAGTGGTAACATGCTTTCTACTTTGTTTAGGCAACGAAGGTCACAATAAATTTGAATGGTAGAATGTTCTGGCATTGTTGGTGTTCCATCACAATGTTAAGATAAGTGTACAAGAGAATACCAAAACTCAATGTGGCATAAAATAATTTCAGCATGCTTCCCGGTACAAAGAAGCAATTTATAGTAATAATAATAATAATAATAATCTATCTATAATTCCAGCAATCTCTGTGTGTCTGTCTGTCTGTGACTGCTGTTTCTCAACAACCACTGGTCCGATCTAATTGAAACTTGCCAGGTATATTGCTGGGGCCCTGTGGATGTGCCTTTTCAAGGTTTGATATTAATCGGACAAGTGGTTCCCAAGTTATGGCCATTTATTTACCAAACCAATGACAGGACACGGTGCGATGACATCACAACTTCTTCTTTGTTTGATATGACGTCACAATTGACGCTGGGGACCTGAGTATGTGCCTTTCAGGTTGATATCGTTCTTCTTCAGCTGTTTCCCAAGTTATGGCCATTTATTTACCAAACCAATGAAGGACACGTTGCTGCATAGGCGTGGCCGTTGGGGAAGAGATACTCAGCGTTCCGCATAACGGGTTACAACGTACGGACTTCCGGACACGGACTTCTTATAATAACTGGACCAGCAATGCCATCTACTCGCAGCAGTGAGAACTGAAGTCACCGGAAATGGCTCAGCGGCCATGTTGCGTTGCCACTCGCTAGTCGCGCGCAATTCAAAAAACCTGTAGATGCATTAAGAGTTTTAACTATTTTGCCAGTATTTTGAACCGGTAAACGTAAAAATGCCACAGTGCGTGGCGTTCGGATGCAATAATAAGTCTGGGAAGAGCTCCACATGCACCTTTCATCGGTAAGAATGCGATTATTGATGCTTTTTTTTCTCTTTCAATCGTTAATCTATTTTTAGAGTATTATTTTAAGAAGTTACAATTTAAACGCTAAACGCCAGTATAACAATCTAAATGATGGCAAAGTACAGTCGATAATTTGAAAGAAAGTAAAAAAATGATATTATCCAGGAATACGCCGGAAATGAGTTTTCCAGGCGTCTAGAATTCAATTTTTTCCGGAGATTCATCCCCCCATCGACCGCCGTGGCTGCGTAAATAGTTGGGCGGGTAGCTCACAATATTTGTCCATTTGGGGGCACAGGCCTCCCTATTCCGAGGGTCCTGGCTCCGCGGTCCACCTAACCGATGTTACCCCCAAATCATTATGCTTCCTACGGCCTTAGGGTTAGGAGGTCGTATCTATCTTGATATCAGTGATCACATGTTTGAGACGGAGGCAGACTGTAATCATGTATTTTTCTCATACAGAACATCTGTGAGTGCTATACAAAATTCGTCTCCACCATGTTGTTCGAACCATGAACACTGGATTGAAAGATAAACCAATCAGGAAAAAAATTCAGCAAACTGATCCTATTTGCACATCAATAGTTTACTACCATTTGCATTGAAGTGTTTCCTCTAGGTTTCGACATATCTTATGTTTCAACCTACTGCGATTATAATAGTTGATCGTCATCTTCTATAGGTCAATGCATATTAAACCAGTCTCATTAGTGTGTAGATTATAGATCATGTTTATTAAGGTTGTCCAATGTCTGTTCAATGTTTTCATGATTGATCAATATATTATAGGCCATACAGGGTAGCTTTAAGCTACTCACATAGGGGGTAGCTTTAAGCTACCCACTATGGCCTATAATATATTGATCAATCATGAAAACATTAATGAGACTGGTACTGGTTCAATATGCTTCGACCTACTACAGAAAGCTACCTCTATATAATACAACATATTAATAGGAGGCCATAGGTTAGTCTGTAGATTATAGATCATATTTATTAAGGTTGTCCGATGTCTGTTCAATGTTTTGATGATTGGTCAATATATTATAATTATAGGCCATAAGGCCTATTATTATAGGGGGTAGCTGAAAGCTACGCCTTATGGCCTATAATAATACAAATATTATAGGCCATAGGGGGTTAGCTATACACATTACACTGATTATCATCAGATCATATTATGACATATGATACAATATATATTCATGAGAATTGTGACACCTCATACTCACTCACCTTATTGATTCGTGCTGCAGAGGTTATTTGCTTGGTAGTGATATGGGCGGCGGAGACTGTTGTTAGTGAAATGAAATCCTGTTCTTCTTATTAAGCTGTACAAAAATGTTGTTTCCAGCGAGAAATTCGGCACAGATTAATATTTCAATCTGTGAATTCGGATTGGCACACAAAATGCGACTTCAGTCGACCTTGACTTCAGTCGACAGAGCCGTTGCTGGTCCAGGTTATTATAAGAAGTCCGTGCTTCCGGATAGTGAAGACTTACTGTATTCCAATAATTTCTCGATATAAACACAATGCCCAATCCAGTCGTCGTTTACGAGAGCGAAGGAAGGCCTGTGTGGTTGTTTGAATTTATTTTTTTTGCACGTACGGGCACGCACTAGTAATAATGATAATGTTAACTATATGTTCCTAATGCTGCTGAAAATGACTGACCGGATCAAAAGAGAGCAATGGACGAGATCCTTTCAGGCAGTTCCCTGTGAGCTTCAACTCAGCCATGGTATGAACTGTAAACAAACAGAACATTCAGCAAACTTTCTGGAAAACAACCAGAACACAATCTTGATGTCTAAAGTGTTAATTTGTGAGTGAAGACAATGTGGAAGGAAGCAATCGTTTTTCATTTTACTTACTGTTTCGTACCAGGAACTTGGCAGAAGGGCCATGAGGTACGTTCGACACCCTGATAAGACAACAAAAAATAAAATAAAATAAATAACTCCCCATAGTATCACATTTCCAGCGCATGTGAATGTTGCCGAAGTACGGACACGATTGTTCCCAATCATTGTTAAATAAACTTCTGTAACGTTCAATGATCCAACAATGCCTGTCTGTGGGTAAATGGAAAGATCGACTTTAATGTGAAGATTACAAAAGGAGAATGTCATTTTAACTGAAAGAAAGAAGACTTGCTCAGAAAAAAGCAACATTTTCCAAATGAATTATCAACAAGGAGCCAATACTCCAGGTCCTCCACCTTTTGGGTGGTGTGAGGAATAGATATCTGCAATATGAAAGCTAAATCTTGAACGCTTTTTGAAATATTGCATACACAAGCCAAGCTACTGAGATGGTTGCCATGGCAACATAATTCAGCCAATCACATCCTTTATATAATCAGGTTGAGATCATGTCATGAGGAATAGATATCTCTCAATGCTCAACGGTTTTTGAAATATCGTGCACACAAAAATACATGGACGGATGATCAGTCGGAGCTCATTTTAATGTCCCCCGTCTCCAACCTTGGCGGGGAGGCAGGGAACAAGTCTCAAAACAATCCATTTTATCACAATTAAGGCCTGATCACAGCACACTTCAATTAAAACATTACCCAGGAGCCACATGAAACTCCACCAACAAATGTATGCAAGTTACAGCTCATAGGTGAGTGTACATACCTCTACGCTGCTGTACGAGCCCCTACTTCCATTTGACCAGGTGTGATAGGATTACTTCCAGCAACTTTCCAATGTGGCGAGTTTGGTAGTTTAAATTAATTGGGCCATCACAACAGCAGAAGAAATAGAAAAGGCAAATCCTTGAGTGTTGATCAATGTTTGTCGCCTTTGTAACATCCAAGGACGAAACCACAAACTTTGCTTTGGTAGGGGTGGCTCAGAAAAGCAAACTTAGCAGAATGCATTACTGCTTGAGCAGAATGCCATGAACATACCGACACAAACAACAGTAAAACTGTGACTGCACAAGTACAACAAAAGCACAAAAATACAAGTACACCAAAATAAAACCTACCATCACATGTACGGCCCACTGAGATCCAACTACATCGCTCAAGCATTCTACACATATGGGCTACGTCCAGACTACTACAGGTGGTGGAGGCTCAAGTCGACGCAATGGCAAGAAAGAAACCATCTCTGCACAGGCGAATGAAACACTTGTAACCTATTTCCGTAAGCCATATCACACAAAAAGGTGAAGATGGGCTGATGGGTAAATGCAACATAAAATAATGCAAGCAAGAGCAGATAACACAATTGAGAAATAAGGATTGACAATTGAGAGACTGAAGATGCATGGCCTGCAGAAACTCTCAAGGTACAGGTACGTGTGCAGGCAGATGTCGAGGCACACATTTACCCTGTCGTAAGTATACAAACTCACAACCCAACTGATACACAGCAACCTCTGGTACTAAATATAGCTGTGCAAAGTGGAGACAACTCTGTGTCACTTTGCACAGCATGACCTGGCAGACAAAACCCAGTACACGGGATCCCAATGACAAAGAGTGGGCCGTGCCAGCATGTGTGCACAACAGGTACACATAGGGAAGGGGATTTTAAAAATGAGGGGAAACTGGGAGGAGGACAGCTTGAACGACTGTCTTCAGCTTCTTAGACGACTTTTATTTGACCCAGTTTACAGCTACACAAGAGTCATTAGAGCACACATGTTAAACTGCATGCAAAAAGGCTGATGCTGAAGCATGAAAATATAATTATATACACATATATATATATATATATAAGTATATGTATATATATATATATACATATACATACATACATACATACATACATAGTTACAGGTACCGAGTATATTTATGAGGGGGGTTAATCCTCGTTTCTCCTCGGAAGAACCGGACCTGGGGTCACCGCTCACAATTAACTTCGTGGAGCGGTGGGTTGCTTTACAACCACGAACGCCAATCAGTTAACCACGAGTTCCAGTGTCTACCGTCTAATTTGCCATTTAACTAGAGGTTAAATTGCTGTCACGTGGCTTCCTGACTGGGGAACGCGCCTTCGGCGATGCACCAATCTTATCTTTATTTGATTTTAAGTAGGTTGGCCGAGCATTTACCGCTGGTGCACATCGACTATGACAGGTTTATTAGTTTGGGAATTACTTCCCGGTCTATCTAGGTTCGGACAATGCTGGATCAATGGAAGGAAAGGACAAGCACGGACGAGTTGAAACGTCAACAAGGAATTTATTATTAAGAAAAATAAATAAATTGAAGAACTTTTTATTTCCTTGTCGATTAAATGGAAGAATTCAAATCAATCAAATGTTCAATCACAAAATAATCTCAAACAAATAAAGAAGTCAACAAGCATTTATAGAAAAATGGACAAAGAGCAGATGCTCATCACTATGCCTTACTTAATTAAACACGAGACATGGGTACCCAGCAGATCATTCAGGGGGAAAATGAAATCTGGTGTCGGCTTACCAAGGCAGAAGTTGTGCGTCTACTAAAGTAAACCAAAATGTGTGAGCGTGCCTCGGTCTACCTCTCCAAATGAGATCTCCACACTTGGTCGGGTTTTCCGCTGCCATTATATATATACATACACACAATATGTTGGGTGGTCGCTGCAAGACTACCCTTATTCTCAGGTTTTCCGCTGTCTGTATGTTTGTATGTAATGGACAGTTCTGGAGGCCAGAGGAGTCAACCAATTTTGATGAAACTTGACAGGTAGGTTCATACCAGGATCGAGTTGTATGCTTTTGAGCACCGTTGCTATGGACGCCACCGTTGCCTAGCAACGGGACTTTTACATTTTTGAAAAATCCTAAAAAAATCAATTTTTTCGAAAATAAAAAAATCGGCTTCCGCGCTTTTATGCGCACTATAATCAACCTCTTTGTTAAAAATTTCCAGCACGATCCGTCAAAAACTGCATGACAAGTATGCAATTATGTAGCGACCACCCATGTCGTCTATCGGCTTGTGTGTGTATAGATATATAATATATATATATATATATATATATATATACACAAAACACATATACATATACATACATTCACACATACATGAGGCCCGCGAGAGGAGTGGTGTAAGCGACATTTTTTAATGATATGATGATGATAGGCTCGGATGATAGGGTAAGGGTTAAAATAGTGCGATATGGCATTAACTCCAAAATGGCGATGTGTCCCTTACATCACTCCTCCTCGCGGTGCCTCATATTACATATACAATATATATACATATCGATAGTTGCGGGGTCGGAGCGAGAAGACCACAAGGGGGGGAGCTTCCTCGGGTTCCCACCAGAGTCTCCGGAATTGCAGGCCGTCGCACATGGATAATTCCATGATGCGGCAGGTCACTAATCGACAGTGAATGCCAATAACTCAACCACATGACTTAGGGTCTTCCGTTGAATGGAAACCGGTTACCTAAAATGGTCACGTGATCTAATTAACGGGTGGCACGCCCTCGGTATGCCTTGTTCAAACTGGATCACCTTACCGGATCAGATGCAGCCGAGCGTAACTGCCAAGGACGTACCGGCTAGGAAAAACGATCGTTGAGGGATAACGTCCCGGTGAAGCTAGGATATGGACAATGCTGGACCAATGAAGTAAAAGACGAAAACGAGCTGGGAACATTTCTATATAAAGCATATATTTACAATTAAGCGAGGAAAGGTATGTGGTACAGTAAATGGGGTTTATTATTTTGTACAGCAGAGATAGCAAGGAATTTGCGGGGTGCAACAAACGGCAAGCAATTTACAAAAGCAGACACAGAGCAGAATTACCCATTATATCTTCTACGATCTTAATTTAAGCTATGACAGGCGCCATCACACGCACACCCGATGAAGATTAGTTAGCCAGAAGGAAGGAGAGCAGATGAGAACTAACGGCCTCTCAATACCTGGCACGGTCGGCCGACCGCGCAACCCAGTGCGCTTTGGGGGATGCTCCACTTGAGCGATCCCACCATAAGAGTCGGCGCGTTATCTCTTGCTTGATCACTTTGCCGGGGCTCGTGGAAATGCGTGCTCCGCAATGGTCCAGAAGAACATCTGTCGCACACGAACCCGAGTGCAGATGCAGCGACAGGCAGACAACGAGGTGCAGTGAAGAGAGGGCAGAGAAGCAAAGAGTGGGCGCAGCGAGAGAAAGAGAGAAAGAGAGAAGAGAGAGAAAGAGGCTTCACGATCCGCCTTTTATAAGCCCCGGGCAAAGGGTGGCGACGACCCGAAGCGACGTGCCATCATCCGAATTGTGTCCTTCCATTGGATCCCGGCCCCGTCCTGCTAGGCTCCTGGGGCCGGAAGTGGCCTCATTCGCACATCCGGCGCAACATGGCTCGGAGCCCTGCACTGAACTCCCGGGCCGTGTTCTGGTGACTGGACGAGGGTCGTGTCGTCCGCATGCCCGTTCTGGGCACCCCGGCAAGCTGCAGTTGGTATTGTTAACGTGCTTGGCCCATCCCCGTGGTCCGAGTGCCCTGGGCCACGCAGCACGCTTGTTTGGTGGCAAATTGCATCGATGCGGAGGTGCATGAGGCACGGGGTGATTTTTCCTGTGTGCGGGAGATGTTGGTGGTCGAGGTGATGCTTCTTGTGAGCGGAGGTGGAGCAAGGTGAGACGCCGTTGTAAATTGGCGCGCAGATTCAAATGAAAAAGTGTGCCATGCGCGTCCTGTACGGTGTCGGTGGAAAGTTTCTCATAGGGTGCTACCTGGGTGCAGTACCAGCTTCGATTTGTATCATGGCTAAAAGGAAAGGGTTGGAATGAAAATCAGGATTGAATGGCAGATAGAGATATAATTAGACCTAGCTATAAGACCCACGCAACGCACTTCGTCCAGTTAACCCATTAGACGAATGAGATAACTGCCCGAGGATCACTGTATGTTGGGTGCCATTGCCTTAGAGTCATGTGCTTTTGTATAACCGCAAAACACACACACCTTACTCTTTACAGCACGTCGGTGGTGACAAAGCAGCTTCCTGAGCGAGGATTATACTGGGTGGTTTGCCATTGTCTTCCCAACAGTAGTTAGGGCAGGAATTTGTAATTTGTTCATGGTGCCAGCAATAGCTTGCCTACTCTTTGCGAAGGACACCGTGGGATCTTTAACGTCTGGACAACGAACTGATGCCGGCAGAAGGGACACCCGTGTAATGTCCATTCGAGGGATGGCACATACATTGATGGATCACCCTGCCTGTGAAATATCATGAAACCAAGGGTAGACAGCTTATAGGCAAGTGTGTGTCCCTATGCAGCATCCGGTCAGCCCTAACGTACCAAAGCCCTTGCTTTGCTGAACACTCATATCACATGGCAATTTCACATGTCAATTGACCGACTGTGGGGAATGCAAATTAAAGCACTCAACATGAAAAGATGAAGACAGACAGCTTCACTCTGATCATTCCAGAGAAAGGCAAAGCATTGACTCTTACCTTTACTCATGCATGAGCAACACAAGGAGTCTGAAGAGAGAGCCAACTTAACAACCCACCCCCCCCCCCCCCAATTATTTTGGAGAAATGTAATCTCAAAGGCTCCACTATACATCTATACTGACAGAAATACTGCACTGTCATTGGAAGGAATAGTAATAATTAAGACAAATTCATGGGGGTTCACATATATGTTACCCGAGACTCTCATTTAATACATCCATTCAGTGCAAATTACCACATGTACAAGTCCATCATTTTCTTTGCTTCAAAGTAGATGCATTTGTTGCAATTCTTCATCTCGGAGAGCTATGGATAAACACAAAATTGCATGATTATGGTCAATCCAATGGACTTTTTGGGGAATGGCTTTGATAGTTCTCAGTCACTGTGACTGAAAGAAGTGAACATCACAACAGACAAAACCACTCAAACACTTTTTACACTTACGAATGGTCAATATTTTTCGTTTGTATGCAGCACAAGGCTGCAGAGTCACAGTGTCATTGGCTGAAGGGCATGGTGCCGGCAAAAGCTCGCCCACTCTTTGCGAAGGACACCATGGGATCTTTAACATGCACAAACTAATGCCAGAAGACGGGAAGCCAGTTTAACGTCCACCCGAGAGACGGCACACACATTGATAAATCGCCCTGCCTGTGAAACACCGGGATGACAGTTTATAGCTGGGTCGGGATTCGAACCCAGGCGAGACAGCTTAGAGGCTAGTGTGCACAAGTCTTGGGGATCCTGTCTGCTCAAACGAATGGCCAATGATAATGGATTTGAGAGATTTGGTGAAGTTAAAGGTTGAGGTTAATACTGTACATGAAAAAGTTGGCAAAAGAGCAAAACAAATATATATTGCCGAATTAACAAGCTGTCGACTCCATCAGCTTCCAAATTATTTGCACACCTCGTTGATGATGAGAAGCTTGTCTTTACGGTCCATCTTTGTTTCTGCACAGTTGAACAAGGACACAAAAGATAGGTCAATACAAGTTGAACCAAAGCAAAATGTTACAAAAGGAAGTAATAAAAATAGTGATGCAGCTACTTGTGTCTCACAGCCAGTTAGCTGGGAAATGACAAAACAATCAAAACAACTTCCAACCGTGGTTGTATGAACGAGTTGATTGTAAAGGTTGTTCTTTTTCGTATGACAGTGCTGGAATTGAATCAATCCATTCGCTTAAGTTACGGTAGTTGAACAACATAACATACATATAACAGTACAGTAATACAGGTTATTGACAGTCAACATTTGTAAAAATGTTTATTCCAGAAACGTTTTGTTTGCTACCAACAACCCAGCATTGATTTTAGTAATACGCACTTATTCATATTAATGTAATTATGTTAATACGAATAAGTGTGCATAGTAATTCGATTTTCGAAGTTTCGAAATCGAAACAAAGTTCGATTTAAATCACAACAGCGGGTTGTGTACTGATGCACACTTATTAATACGAATAATCTCTTCCTATTCTTCTTTCGGCTGCTCCCGTTAGGGGTCGCCACAGCGGATCATCCGTTTTGATCCGCATAATGATTTATGGACGGGTTGGTGTACTGAGTGCAAGGATGATGTGCACGTCCGTAGAAGTCCGAACGCTAGACGTAACACCGTGATGACAGCCTTGTGAAAAGAGCGTGACAGAAAGAGGGACAGACGGATGGTAAATCCAGCAACTGTAATTTATAGATTGACTTGAAGGGCACTCTCCGATGTTGACAGATACGCCTTCACCCGCATTATTACATCATTATACATACTCACACAAAGTTCGACTCAAATCCCAGAACCCAGATTCAAAGCATTAAATAATTCTATCTGCCAGACAATGTGTCGGATCAGGTTAAAATTTAAAACATATTCCCCATGACTACCAGATCATAATTGTGAAGTTTCACATTGATTGATGATGCAGTTCAAGAGAATTTTGTTTTTAAAGATTTTCATTGAATTCAACATGGCTGCCAGACTATGTGACTTTTTTTTATTTTATTTATGAACACCCTGGTATCCCCAAGGCTTGGGGAACATGTGGGTGAAGTTTTCCCCTCGATCTATCAAGCCATTCTGGAGAAGATTTTTAAAGGTTTATTCTTCAAAAAAAAAAAAATCATAGCTGCCAAACCGTGACTTATGACATCATAGGTGGAGACCTTTTTGTTCCTAATGGATAGGCAATAATACCTGTAAAAGTTTTGCCTCGATCTGTTCAGCCGTTTCGGAGAAGATTTTTGAAAGTTTTTATGTTAAAAACAAACAAACAAACTAAAAAAACAACATTAAAATTATATATATATGGCTGCCGAACTATGTGACCGATATCATCAATGTTTTTTTTTCGCCAATACAATTTAGCCCGAGGTGACACTCAAAATTTTTCATACTGATCAGATAAAGCGTTGGACGCATGCAATTATGACGGTATAACGAAACCACCAATGACATCAAATAAAAATCATACTTATTTATTCCCCATGGCGAGTACTTGACGTGCCAAGTTTCAATTTTTTTTTTTAACCATAGAGCGTTTTCAGATACAGAGCTCCACCATTTTTCCTTTTTTCAACATGGCTACCACACCACATGACCAATGACATCACAATCATGATTAAAATCATTCTACATGAGTACTTGCACATTTGGTGAAAAGTTTGTCAAACGGATAAGTGGTTGCAGAGAACAGAGAAAATTAGCACGGACGGATAACCCAAAAACATAATGCCTCCGGCGACTTCGTCAGCAGAGACATAAAGATCGAGGGTCATGCAGTTGCGAAGCACGTGCACACACACACACACACACACACACACACACACACACACACGTTGCACATTATTGGCAAAAGAAACAGATGGGGGTGTGGAGGGAGGTGTCAACTAGAGGAGAAAATAGCAGAGGTGTGTGTGGCAGCATGCACGAGGTGATGATGGGCAGCACTCAAAGGATTGGAGAGAGGAACATGAGACAACAGATAAATAGAGGTTTGGTTCAACAGACAAGAGAAGAGAAGGATTAAGGAATGGAGGTACGTGCTCAAATTAAAATTTGGAGGGTAACCAAGTGTGGAACTCTGGAAGAGTGTGTACGACCAGGGAAAGCTGGGAGAGGATTAACCGGGATGAAAGGATGGGAGACATGAATGAGACAATATAAGACAGTCGCCAACCTTCCTCATTGGACGAGCGAACAAAGGGCCTCACACTCCTGCTGAGATATACCAAATATCCAGAGAGCCTGTGACTCCATCACTTCCAGAGGAGCAAGATGCGCAGTATCGACACCAGCCCAGTGTGGGGACCAAGACTCCTTGATACTTCAGATTAAGGCTTTGTACACTTGAAACAGCTCTGAGTGTCTCAGAATAGACCAAGCTTGACAGAGAATACCAATGCATTTAGCTGGAATTAGAAAGCAGTTTGTCGATGTGGTCTAGTCAAGACAGGCTGCAACAGATTTGAGGTTTAGAGGTACCGGCGGAAAGTGGACGCAGCGACACGCTGTTCCGGCATATGCTCCCATATCTGACCTGATTTTATTCTTCCCTGCATTTTTGCGTCACTCGGGCATTGAAATACACTGCCCAGTACAAATGCATCTGTGCTGCCGAGAAATAGGGGCCTGCTGACGTTGCCTAGCAACCAGTTTGAGTGCAAACTCCGCCTCTTAAATATAGAACATTACATGTTTGTTTAGCTCACGCATGAGCTCCATCCTCTTTCATTGCTTGGCGCCAAGCAAGGAAACTAAATTTTCTTTTTAAAGAAAGTCATTTGTTCAATTTGGTCATGGTTCAAACCACAAACCATCCAAACCAAGATGGAATGCTCTAACACTTTCACTCCAATGTCTGGTGGTGGAGTTACGGTGCTGATAACTCAAATCGACTCTGTTGTTAATGATGTGCAACGTGGGAGCTGTACCTGTGGGAATCTAGTGTCGTGTAAAATGTGACTTCAACAATATTATGCAAAGAACAGTTAAATATCACGGGAATTTATTGTCAAGCTGTGTGCTCATGAAAAATGTTGCTCGATTAAATAAACCCTCCAACATCCCCAACCCCAAGGCTTTAATACTCACCCCACCCCATCCTAACCCCACTGTCCCAACTCTGTCCCCCCTCACCCCAATTCTGTCCAGTCTCTGCCCCATCCTTCAAAGCAAGAGGGCATTCTTACATTAATTATTTATTCGTGACATCATTAAAACGGTGGAATATACAACTGTCTTTCCCCTCCCCTACCCACGTTATTATTGTGCCTTTACCATCTTCACCTACTCCTACCTTTCCTACCCTCCCAAGTTCGCCTTTCACCCGATTCACAATCTCGGAAGCAGTTAGACACATCTTGCGAAAACAATTATAATCCAAGCTAGCTTGGAGTCACCATTCACACTCTCACGAGCCATGTCATGCGGAAATACCTCTCTCAAGTGATGGTGAGTAACCCAATTGTGTTAATAAATGATCCAAAGATAATTAACTCCTCCCTGATGCATAAATAATGTGGAAATTAAAATGACGCCGAAACAACATTTAATTCACAATCTTGTGAGATTCGGCTATCGCGTGATATTAGACAGAGACAGAGAGACAGACAGACAAAGCGTATTATCATCGATATATTTTGTTTTCAAGGAGCTTAATCAATTACCTGGCTTGGAGTGGGGCATAAGAATTCTGAAATCTTGCATCAAATGTCTCCCATGGAAATCAATTCCTCGGGATGAGAAGATGAGTACCCTCTCCTTATTCTTCCACAACATCTAAAATATACATTAGACAATAAAGTAAAACACCAAAAAACACCAATGACAGAGCACAGAAAAATTATCCTAAAATGCAGAAGTCACACAACAGTATTTCATAAACATGAAGGTCATTTCAAAAGTTGTGTGGATTACATTATTTAATGTACGAAGATAAATTCTGGGAGAGGTAAAAGTAGTAAAGTCCAGTATTCCACATAACCATGTGAAGGATGACAGCATGGTATTCGTCTGCACTCAAGAGCATGCAGACATACCTGTGTAGCCTCGTTGATTTCATCCACAGTCTAGAAGCAACAGCTTCACGACGTGTCTTCGTTCTCAGATAAGGGAAGCGATCAATGGCGACAGGGCAGGACGACAAGGAAGTTGTGGAAGAACATCGGACCTCTACCTGCGTCACGGGGTTGCACGTCACAATGGCGATAGTGTGCCGCATTGTCTCGGAGGGCAAACATGCAATCCCACAGCGATTCAGGTTTATTATGACCAAACTCTGGGAACATCATTTTTTCCTCCACGATAACTCTGCATCGTACACCACCATCCACGGTCCGATCTTCATCACATTCAGTGCTCCTCGACTGCAACTTGCGTGCCCATTGGCGGGTGAGTTCCAAGAATATGTCATGCTGCCATTGCCAACACTGCAGACGAGCCATGCACATGAACGTGTCGGTGGCCAGCTGGTCATCCCTGGTGGTGGTCGTATGGCAGCTTAGCTGCCGGGGTAGCTATCATTTCTTGAGGCGCGACTGTCGCTGATGCAGTGCCCCTCTACCAGTACACACACTGGAACTGGT
>CM068957.1:87521352-87533381 GCA_035128595.1 Eptatretus atami | reverse complement strand
CCGACCTCGGAAGGATGACAGGCTGAGTCAATCCCCTGGTGTATTAATTCAGCAACCGATGGGGCTTGAACTCGGGACCCTAGGATCCCAAGCCACCACCCTAACCACTGAGCCAACACCAGGCTGGTCATCCCTGAGCATATGAGGAATTCGTTTTACCAAATGCGTTTGCCGTGCAGCATCTTCAACGTCTTCACAAACCAGCTGGGATGGTGTCCAACCTCGTCCGTGTGGTTTCAATACAAACCGGATTGGTTCCACAAAGCTTCCATCACAAGCCGAACCTCCCGTGGAGGTTTTCCCAGCTGAAGAAATCTTCATAATTACACATACTAGTACGTGCCCATAAAAAAAAAATAATAATAATAATAAATAAATATTCAAACCGCGAGCAACAAACAACAACCACACAGTCGTTTACTTCGCTCTCGCGTGCCCGTACGTGCGTAGCCCGGAAGTTCGCATATTATTCGCAATTTAGTTTTAATACCCAATTATTCAATTAGCGCCAACGTATTTTACCTTTTCGCAATGTCGTGGCAAGGAAAAACAAAAAGAGAAGAGAAGAGAGAGAAAAAAAAATTACTTCCTGGTTCGGAGCATACCAGCTCACTCTGATGTTACCGAAATTTATACACCGTCTAATATGAAAACGATCATAACTTGGGGCATTATGTTTATCTATAAATGCGCATAAGAAATCGAGAAATTATTAGAATACACGAAGTCATCACTCTCCGGAAGTCCGTACGTTGTAACCCGTAATGGGGAACGCGGCTGAGCTTCCCTTCCCCATCGGCCACGCCCACGCAACAACGTGTCTTGTCATTGGTTTGGTAAATAAATGGCCATAACTTGGGAACCACTTGTCCGATTAATATCAAACCTTGAAAAGGCACATCCTCAGGTCCCCAGCAATATACCTGGCAAGTTTCAATTAGATCGGACCAGCGGTTGTCGAGAAACAGCGGTCACAGACACACACACACACACACACACACACACATTGCTGGAATTATAGATAGATGACTGTGTGCCCCCCCCCCATTATTAGGCCTTTACTTTCCACTTTGGCCTCTCCCCTGAGGCCTCATCTTTCCCACCCCCATTTCACCAATTCTCACCTTTAATACAACACTAGCACACTCACCAACACCAAAGGTTAAAGGACAGACTATGCATGCAACTAACACTCAACTCACAGAACCCACAAACGGTACATACATACTTTGTATAAATCAATCTTATTTCACGTGTGAGGATGAACCAAACCAACCGTCGTCACTCACCTCGTCTTCGCTGTTCAACGCACGCTTTTCGTTCTTTCTACGCTTTGCCTTGATATCGTTGGAGGCCTTGGTTTTCCTCTTTCTCTTAGGATGGCCCAAAATCGCACTCATGGTGTTCTCAGGTTTTGAAGAGTCCAATTTTCTTTATCGACCTTCCTTTTTGCGCGACTTATTTTAATGACACAAAAGAACTGTTTGTTCACTAATCTCGAGAACTCCCCCTCCGCGGCCGGTAACCATTAGTTTCCACACACAGCACACACACGTGGAGGGAAACGGCAAAGTAAATGACTGTACTTCCGGCTAATCGATTGTTATTGTTTTTTGGGCAACGAAAGGGCAAAATAAATGACTGTACTTCCGTGAATGGATTGTTATTGTTTTTTGGGCAACGAAAGGGCAAAGTAAATGACTGTACTTCCGGTGAATGGATTGTTATTGTTTTTTGGGCAACGAAAGGGCAAAGTAAATGACTGTACTTCCGGTGAATGGATTGTTATTGTTTTTGGCAACGAAAGGGCAAAGTAAATGACTGTACTTCCGGTGAATGGATTGTTATTGTTTTTTGGGCAACGAAAGGGCAAAATAAATGACTGTACTTCCGGTGAATGGATTGTTATTGTTTTTTGGGCAACGAAAGGGCAAAATAAATGACTGTACTTCCGGTCATGGATTGCTATTGTTTTTTTAGGGTATTAGCAAAATTAATTACTGAACTGGGCAATGGCAAAATAAATTATTGGACTTCCGGTTAATGGATTGTTATTGTTGTTGTTTAAAAAAAAAAAACCTGTTACAAAAGATGATTAGCAATGTAGTTGTTGCATGGTCTTATTTCGTAAAACGGTTATAAATGCATTTCTAAAAGATACTGAAATTTATTTTCTTTCTTTAAAAGAATGGGAGATGTTTTCTCCGTACGTGAAAAATTGTCGGACGGGCATTGGGTATAAATTGTATTTTGTGTCCCACAACACCAAAAAAAAAAGAATCTATAACAAGGCAGGAGGCGACGATGGTTCACGGCATTATTGAACAATGCCACGAATCCACGACAGGTACAATTGAGTTAGTGGAAGCTTTTGAGGAAGCCCTACCATAAAAACCTATCTCTTCCGTCAAAATTGACCAAATCAAATCGGGTTTTTTATATGTTGTACTTATGGACATTACGCACAGCTTCTAGGAAATGAAATTGCAAGAAAAAAATAAATAATAAAAAGTCCAAGTGGGCGTGGCTCCGCCACAATGGGCGTGAGACGCCCCTCCTACAAAAAGACACAACTAGACCATGATATCTAGGTTGTGTCAAGTTTCATCAAGATCGCATCAAACGTCATGGAGCTATGCTCTGGATTGAGTCACAAGCAGACAGACAGACACACAGACAGACAGACAGACCACAAGAAATAGTGGTCACTGCTGGCGCCCACGAACCAACTGAAAGTCGTGCTGTTTCACTTCAGTAACTAAACAGCCGTGAAAAAAATCCCTCGGAGCGAAGATGTGATGATTCCGTTTACGGTTGATCAGTAGAAACACGTGAAAATATTATGACCTCTGTGCTCCAACACCAGATCAGTGGACGGAGGTTGTGCTTCCACCCCGTCTGTCTGTGAACAGGATACCTCAAAAAGTTTTGGACGAAATTTGGTGGACTGCAGGTTGGGTGTGTGAGAACGAAGATATGATTCGATTTTGGTGAAGATCCGAAAAATTTTCCAGTGATTCTTCATCATTTTGAGATGGGGGCAAAAACGACATCTCAAACAGTTGTGGACGAAAGTTGGTGGACGTGTTGGTTAGGTGACAAGACCAATCTCGCCGATTTGATTTTAGTCAAGGTTCGGATGCAGATCCAGCCTTTCAGTGGTATACAAAACGTAAACTGTTTCAGCCTGACGGAGGTATGCGCTCTTCCGAGTACCCTTCTTGAGTTCTAGTTCAAATCTGTATTCATCGTAGCGGTGGACATTTGGAGCATGTGATCGAGGTTAAGTTTGAAAACATCAAAACTTCGTCTTCGAACAAAATCCTCAAAGAAGACAGATACATTGGTCTCTTGGAGGGCCTTGTTCTGCCTTATGATACCCACTACTCAGTGTTTGAAAGACCACACACACACACACACACACACTCTATAAGGAGTAGTCATCGACGTACGCCTTGTAAGTCACTTCAATGAGGGTGTTGCGAGACTGGGATGGTTTGCAAATGTGCTCCGCGTAGACCATTCGCCTACAGATAAAGTTTTAAACAATCTGGTGATGAATGATCACAGGAGACTGCTAAAAACCAAAGCCATCAAAATAACGTTCAGTTACTTTTAACTAATCAGAATATTTCTGCAGTCAAGTTTATTGTATCAACTCAGGCCACAGAGAATAGATTAAAACTGTAGATATGAGAGATAGGGACTGACCACAGCTGTAAGGAGGCATCGTCATCATCCAGTATGCAGAATGCAATGAATAATAAAAATATAGTTCAGGTATCCCAAAAGTATATTCACATTTAAATCATAAAGAACAAGGTGCATTTAAAAAGGTAAGGATTACAAGTTGAAAATGATACAGCAAGGTTACAAAGGATTGGAGTGCAGGCACAAAGTATACCGAAGTTCAATTAAACGTCTTTCACAATTACAAAATAATTATACAACTTCATGAAAGTAACTTTTCCATGCAGGAAATGTTCCTTTGAAGAAGACGCAAAATATTTTGAAGAGTGGATTGTCAGCAAATTCTGTGAACCCCTCATTACAAGGAGAGAAATAAAATTCCTGCCATTTGCATCAACATCACTTCTCATGAAGCACTGAGTATTATATTGTTTGGGCGTTTTTGTGTTGATATAATTTGCTATGCCTGGTGTTGGCTTAATGGTTAGGGTGGTGGGCTTGGGATCCTAGGATCCTGAGTTTAAATCCCCCCTGGCTGTTGAATTAATACCAGGTGGGGTTGACTCTGCCTGTCATCCTTCCGAGGTCAGCAAAATGAGTGCCAGCTTGCTGGTATCCTGTGTCGGAGTGGCGACCCATCCAGGATTGTGTCCAATAGCCAAGGAGACTGCTTTGGCAGCACCAACCCTCTGCACAGAGTATGGTCCCATTGGATGGATGGATATAATTTGCTGTGTAGTAAAAGTGTGCACACTTTTTTGAAAATTACATTTTGCGAAATGCGTGACATGTACAGTAAGTAGTATGGACCTCATTTGATGCTTGCCGTTGTTGAAAATGGAACTTACTGATTATCAAGCATGACAAATCATCCTGGAATCCAACGAATGTATATTGTGCTGTATAAACGAAAGTTTCAATGGTGGCAAACTTGATGTCACCGAGTCAAGAAGGCTGTTGTTAATTTTCCACTTGGTGTTAACATCGGCTGGCTTGAATCAGTTCATGATGCATGCCTTCCAGCCATCTCTGTATTATTCCACCAATGTAAGAATTTAAACCCAGAGGTGGAAATTGGTGGTAAAATTACGTTATTTGACGTCGTTGTGCTTTATTGTTCCACTCAACTCCCCTACCATCCTTGCTCTTGACCATCTTCCTCATAACTATTTCACTTTTTCAAAAAAGTTGCATCTATTGAAATGCATTTTAATTACCTCTGCCACCAAAGGTGGACAGAGGTCATGTTTTCACCCGTCTGTTTGTGAGCAAGATATCTCAAAATGTTGTAGACCGATTCGGATGAAATTTAGTCGACAGGTTGGGTGTGTAACAATACCGAAATGATGAGATTTTGGTGACGATCAGGAAACGAAAATTAAAAAAATTTCAAGTGATTCTTCATCATTTAGAAATAGGGCCAAAAATGATATATAATAGCATATGTTGATATTTCAAAAGGTTGTGGACAGATTATGACATAACTATGTGGATGAATTGGGTAGGTAACAAGAACAAGCTTATTCGAATTTGGTTAAGGTCCTGATGCAGATCTTGCCTTTCAGTGGGAAACAAAATGTAAACTGTTGAGCCTGGTGGAGGTATGTGCTCTACCAAGTGCCGTTCTAGTTTCTTAATGACATATGAATGTATCATGTGATGAGTTATATAAGGCAGGTGAGTTTTGGTACATGATTGTCATGAAGGAATGTTCCGTTATGACCATAGTTTTGAAAATCACGACACGTATATGGCATGATTATCAAGTTTATGTGACTAGTGAAAGACTCAAATGTTCTAATTGTGCAGGTACTGGTCAAAGCAAGCATTTTTGTCCACAGAGTGAACAGCGACCCTTCATTTCCCCTCTTCACATGCCTCCACAGATCAACCCTCTGGATTATACTCTGGTGCTGCTACATTGTTGAAGTAGAGCAGATAGCCACTTAAACTACTCCGGTGTAAGTTCCGGTTGTAAGTTGCTCATATGGACATTCCCGTTGACGTGAAGGGGGGTTTAGACATCCAATCTGTTACTGAACCTACCCTCCCCTCTCCCCCTGCCACCTTCCTTCCTCTGTTGGCCCAGTTACAACAGATATATATGTATATATGTATATATATATACAGTATATATACAGTATATATATATATACAGTATATATATACCGGGCGTAGTGGCGTGCGCCTGTAATCCGGCTACTCGGAGGCTTGGGTTGGAGGATCGCTTGAGGACGGGAGCTCTGCGCTGGGCCGCGCTATGAGAGGGTGTAGGGCAGCCCGGAATCATGGCGAAACCCAATCCTTATCCCTGTGTCGTAAGAGGCGACCAGGGTTGCGTCAGGAAGGGCATCCCGCGTAAAACCTATGCCAAATCAGTATGCGGATCATAACGGATGATCCGCTGTGGCGACCCCTAACGGGAGCAGCCGAAAGACGAACAACAACATATATATATATATATATATATATATATATATGTATATATATCTCCAACAATTATATAAATTGGACACCAGAGATCCTGACAGAAAGTACAACTGAGGGGTTAACTGCAATTTCTAATTCCAATAGGCAGAATTCAGCAAGGAAAAATGTTGTGTTGCTATCTGCAAGAAGTTATGTGATGACAAACTAGTTTTCACAGGGGATAATAGGTTTGCAACATTACAGGAGAACAATAACCCTGATGTTTCCCTTTGTAAAATGATTACAATAGTGGAGTGGAACATGGCTTGTGCCTGAGGGAGGAGGACAAAGACAGGGTAGCAAAAGGAAGTTTTAATTGGATATGTTATTATGTTCTGTGTTGTGTTGTGAAAGTGCTATCATGCCATCTATGTATTATTTTGTATACTATTACAATTCCGAAGCAAATTTCCACATTATCGTTTTTGAAGGCACCCCATATTACCAGAACTCATCACCGAACGTGGTTTCAAACAATGCCGCGGTTGATGAATTTCAGACCATTTTTCAGATAGCGCATAAATATTCGTTATTACATGGATGCTGGCAATCACCCAGCCATCACTCAGCGCCGACTGAACTAGTCAAAGATGGGCCACGGAATGTTGGGTATACACAGACCAATAACAAACATGCAGCAATCCTCAGCCTCCAGTTCTTTGTCAGCCATCTTAGCTATTTTGTCACCTATTACATTGTTTGTTACGGGAAAATTACTTTTGTTTTATGCTTTTTCAGCTATTGCGGTAAGTTCTTGAAACGCAACTACCACGTTAAATGAGGAATAACCATACTCATATATTGTGACCTCATAATTTGGTTGGGTTTGAAACTAAGATATGGCAGCTCATACATCTGCAATTGCTTTGGGATTTTCAGAAGTATGAGTTAGTAAATTGTTTGATTTGACTTGACTTGCCCAGCCAACTTAGTTCATTACAGGAAGAAGGCCTTCCTAAATGTTCCGTATTCCGTTTTATGCAATGCAATTGTGGGCTAGCAGGATGGCCAAGACTTTGGAGGTACGCACACTCACCTCTAAACTGTCTGAGTTTGAATCTCAGCTCAGCTATAAACTGTCATCCCGGTGTTTCACATGCAGGATGATTCATAAATGTGTGAATCGGATGGACATTAAACTGGGTGTCCTGTCTGCCAGCATTAGTTGATGGAACTTCTGTAAATCTTTCAATTTCTTCTCTCTATCTGATCTTTGGTCTACCTCAACTTCTTCCAGGGCCTTTTCTAGGTTGACAGTTTATAATTATTGTAGTCCACCGGTTTTCTATTCTTCTTGCTGTGCCCAGCCCAGTTCCATTTCCGTTTTATTAATCATGACCAACATGTCAAAGAATTTTGTTTTCCATCTGATCCACTAGTTTCTCTTCTTGTCCCTGTTGGTTATGCTAAGACGGCATCTTTCCATGTCTTTTCATGATTATCACTTTTTGCTCCATCTTCCTTGTTAGGGGCCATATTTCACTGCCATACATCATTGCTGTAAGAGCACACTGATTGTATACATTTCTTTTCAGACACAAGAGCAGTTTGCTTTTTTCTAGTAGTTCTGAATTGTTTTATTATTAATTCTACCCATCCTGCTCTAGTATGGCCCTTCACTGCCTCAAAGTAATCTGTATGCATTTGCATTGAGTTGTCCCAAGTAAATGTAATTTCTGGTTTCTCCAATTTTGTAATGATCAATTTAACCTCTTCCTTTTTTGCAGAGTGTTACGTACAGTAATGATCCAAGACTTACTGTTTGTAAATGTCAATGGTTGAATCAAAGCTTTCCAAAAGCCATTATAACACGGCTTTTACATCTCCAACTCCGTGTCTCTCTCAGTCCCTCCCACACCGACAAAACCAACCACCGTCACTTCCATTTTCCAAACATGAATTCTCAACATGTAAATTCTAAACATAACACAGAGCAGTTGAATGTTAATTTTGTCTTTGCCATAATTTTTAGTCCCATCTTTGGACTCTCCAAATTGAGCTTTTCCAGTTTGATTTTCAGTTATTCACCAGTGTTTTTAATTAAAACAATGTGATCTGTGAAATGTAGGTGCTTCCAAATTTAGCTGGTGGAACACTCCTTCTTGACATGTAGGGAGCAATCTTGGTAAGATCGTGTCTCCCTGCCTGTCACCACTTTCGATATAGATCTTACACTATTTTGATGCAGTTTTAAGGCCACTGTTCCATCATTAAATACCTTGCATAACATGTTAATACATCTGGAGTTAATTAATATGTTAATTCATGTTAACTTCGCTAATTAACATGTTAGACAACAAGACAACCATTCATGTTAATTCATGTTAACATGTTAACATAACATGTTAATTCAGGTGATGTAGTGCTTGTATGACAATTTGTTTCTGCACTGTGTTCCAGGTCAATAATATATACCACATAATTGGAAATGTTGTTAAAGTATATACTGTGGTGAAAGGTAACTAAAATTGAATAAGTATTGTGGTTACCATGGTAAAAGGCACTTGTGCAGCTGCATGCTGGGCACTAAGGAGTGCAGATTACAGGAATGTCAATGTTACTGATAAAAAGGAGTAAGGTGTGGGCTCATGTCAAGTGGCTTGACAATTCACTTGGTAAAAAGGCTGAATTTGTGTTCTGTCGGGGTGCACTGAACTTTGCCAGGGTGACATTGCCTCTGCAAGAGCATCATATGAGAAGGCTTTGATCTCAGCCTTTGGGAATGAAAACAGCTCGGCTCTTTGGCACCAGACAAGCGAGACCACTGTCATTGACCTTGTGCCACACGACCATAAAATAGCTAACCGAGTGTCAATAATTAGGAGGAGGACACGATGTGATCTGTGAGAGAAGGAACAGCTGCGGCACATCCAGTGGCCGAGTTCATTTTTAAAACCCGACTAAAACAGCAAAGAGGTATTGAGAGTGTTGCATGCGAACCACAACTTGTTCAGCAACTCCAAAGCCATGACTCAAGAACCAGCTGCACCTCTGCGGATGCTGGTCGATCTTATCTGCTGACCGCTTGGGTTCTTGACGAACCGACTGCCTTGCTGGTGTCTCAGATATGACATCCAAGCAGGCAATTCCTCTCTGGTCATATCGAAAGGGCAAAGGGCCTGTGTTCTCTTTCTCACTCTTCAGTACTGTCAGTCTGCAGTGTGGTCCTTAAAGGTGAGTAGTGGACTCACATTCATCTGCTTGCTTGGGTGATACCAAGATCATCCTCTGGGGACTTGCAACGCAACTGGCCGGTTAGACTTCAACCTGTGTGTACTGCACACTCAACGGGGCAAGGCTGCTTCAAACGTGACCACAAATGACTTTGACATCAATTTGTATCTTGATGGGGTTTTATTAAGAACTGGGTACATGAGATAACTTGCTGACTTGAAAGTCATGAGTTAATTCAAAACTGCATTGAAACCTGTCATGTGTGTAACTTTGGGGAGTTATAAAATCATTGAGTGTGTCTTTTAAAATCACTGTTATGGGATGATATTAAATGGTATTAGTGTTTGAAAGATAGACAGTATGGATTCATAAATTACTTAATAAATATCCTTCTGTTGTGTGTCGTACTTTGGTTTCACCTGTTAAACAAGAGACGGGACATAATATTGTCTGTAAAGTTTTTCTGCCATACTACCGCTCTGGGTAACTTGTGCACTCGTGTTGGTGCTTGGAAGTGCGTAACAACTGTTATAGGCTTTGCAGGTAAAATTCGAAGTTTTTAAGTGAAATTTAACTTAAAGCAAAAACTAAAACAATGCCGAAGTAAAATAATTGAATTAGAAGAAAAAAATTTGAAGAAGTTTAAATTTGAAGTAGAATTGCAGTTCTTAATTAATCTCGATCAGACGTAGAAGATTGTTATGTGGGTTTATTGCAAAATCAGCAATGCATATAACTTATGTAAAGGACAGCTGCTGAATATGTTAATGAGACAAAAATTATAATGTTAATGAGACAACAATAATAATGTTAATGACACAACTGTCAAATAAAACAATAATGTTAATAATGAGAAAATTAATTGTTTACAAAGTTCTGCTGTGCCCATAACATATCTTGATAAATAAACACTAGTCCTATATCTATAAATCTTTATTGTGGTATCAATAAAACCTCGGAAGGTAAGCCAAATAATATTTTAGCTTAATACCTGTATTCCATTTTCTGAAAGTACTGCAAAAATCTTTAAGTTGTGGGAAACAAATTTTGAAGAATCATTTTGCACCAAAGGCTCATTCATATATTCATAGATCATGCTTTGGATGCAAGGTCAGGAAGATTATCAAATGATATCCCTTGTGAGAGAGTAGTCATCTTGTGGGGTAAAAGTGAAATCTTGCGCAACAACTCCACAAGATAGAGAGTGCTTTATTTTTCTACTTTCTCACTGGTGGGAAGGTGGGCGTGGGGAAGAGAAGGTGGGGGAGGGGAGTAGGGAAGTTAAACATATGATTTGGTTTGTTCATTCACATTGCTGCTCATTTTGGTTATTACTTTCGAATATCATAATTCAATAAAAATGTGAAATAATCAATCAAGTGTGAAATTGTTCACCTTTGGTTCATGTGCTCATTTAGCTTGTTCAATTCAGCAGCATTCAATCGACCATCCAGGCCACTTAATTGCCACTTCATCATGGGTGTTTTACATGCACATGGGGGGTGGTTTTTGATGTGTCTCCCCCCCCCCAAAGGCCATGACTATTGTTCCAAAGTCCTATGGACTGTCTCAACCCCTGATGATGTGACAAATTTTTTTATGCAATCCTTCGTGTTGAAAAGGTGAAATTTATTTACGACCTGATTACATCAATCGCTCCTGAGATGAAAAAAGATTTATTTATTCATGATCCCATCATTATAATTCCCAGGATTTATTCAGTGTTCTAATTAATGTAGGTATTTCTGATAGGATGATGTAGAGATAGCGCACATTGCTTTGACTTTATCATCTAGGTTTGATTCTTGCCTGACAAATTAATCTGATGGTGGCTTTGCAGGCAGTGCATTGAATCACAAAGGATAGATATTGTTACTGTTTTGAAAACTTACCCAAGGGAGAGCATACAGTACATGGACACGTAAGTGACCTGAGGATCAGTTATTGGGTCGCCGAAATAGTGACCCTTATTGTCAGGTAATTATGTCTGTTTGTTTTATGTTTGATTGGATGTTTGTTCATTTGTCATCAGCATAATTGGTAGTAAACGTGGGCTGATTTTGACCAAAACTCGGTGGTAGGTACATCTTATGACCTATTGCTTTGGAAATTGTGATGGTTGCTAGGGACGCTTTGGTTCCTAGCAACAGCTGAAAAACCTTCAAAATCGCGTACGTTCAGGCGAATCAATTCCGAAAGCCATTATCCACGTAGGCTTATGAAATTTGGCATGCATCATCTACAGGTGATGCTCTACCAAATATATTCCGGTTTTTGTGATATATGGAATAGTTTACCCGCAGCGCCCCCTACAAATGGGGTATGCCCGAAAATTCGCGAAAATTGACGGCCCCCTAGCAACCAGGAGTCATCGATCCAAATGAAACTTTGCAGGTTTCAAGCACGCAATGAGTACTACAACTTTGCTTCAGGACATATTGACCGATATTTGCTTAGGTCAGGGGTCAAAGGGCAAAAATCGATAATATGCGAGAGCTGGAGGTGCCTTCGCGCCAAATGCTACTCTCCTAGGGTTAAGGTCAGATGGTCATTGAAAATTCACACTAATCATCTGGAATGCATTGTGCACAAACAATCGAGCCGGATTTTAGATTTTATCTTTGTTCACCCACAGCACCCCCTCGAACTTTTGGGGATTTCCGATATCAAACCGCATTTCGGTACTTTTAATTCAA